>CM049805.1:21635886-21915982 GCA_027422405.1 Ptychobarbus kaznakovi | reverse complement strand
TTCTTTCTTTTGCTTTTCTTTCTTTCTTTCTTTTTCTTTCTTTCTACTTTTTCCTTTCTTTCTTTCTTTCTTTCTTTTTCTTCTTATCTTTCTTTCTTTTTTCTTTCTTCTTTCTTTCTATTTTGGCCCACTGTGCCAAGAGAGAGCGTGTTTGCCTCAATTAGTAAATATGGCAGCGTTTAGTACCATAATAGTTTTAGAATAAAGTCAAAATTAAAGTTGTGTTAAATTGCATGAATAGTGTTAATTAATGAAAACAATACAACAATGTTGGTAAAGTTATATTGTTGTATTGACACTAATTGCTCGATTATATGAGACATTAGTTTTATTAAATTGTTCTGATGTGATTTTTTTTTACATGTCTGATAATCATTCATGTTTCATGCTGTAGAAAAGAGGAAACGATGATTGATTCACATATGCCGCTTGAACTGAGGTGAATGCAATGATCTCACGCAACTTGCTACGCACCAGCATGGCCATGGGCATCCTTATGAAATGCCATTTTCTTACCGTGTTCAGAGGGCAGTGCCTGTGCCATCTGCCGATAACTGGCGTTGTTCTATCTCCAGACTGCTGTTGTTCTATCACATCCTGGGGTCTTCTCATAATGTCAGCTACTGATGCTTCTCATTCCCTATTCATGGAACCAAGGTTACATACTGTATGTAACCGAGACATTTTCTGTGTGATTGCTGAAGACCCAACACACATGAGATATGGCTTCATGTTGATATATGGTTGCTAGGGTGTTCTAAATGATTGCTAGGCAGTGGCTACACGATTGCCAAGGTTAAATTTACAGATTTGTTGCCTTCCTGAATGAAGTGAGCCTATCACATAAGCAAGAGTGCTGTTTTCCCAAATAACAGCAACACGTTATACATTATAAAGCAGTTCAATTAGCAATAAGATAATTATATTTCGACTGCTTTTGTTCTGTGTGCCAACAAAAAGTATTCCACACAAAGCAAAACAGTTGCAACTCCCAGAAAAACAGAGTGGTGTTTTGTTGTTGAACGATTCAGCATTTTTGAATGAATCAAGTCAATGATTCAACGACACATTCATAAAGACAGCGGTCACTTGTTTAGCTGGTAATGTTTTTATTTATAATTTATAAATTGTTGTTGCCACCATTTTGATTGAATTATCAGTGAGACAATACTCAGTCTGGCCATGGATAAGATGACAAAGTGTGTTTTTTTCGAGAACTATGCCTTTAGTAATCATTTAACTGTTCTTTAACTTAATTTAATAGCCCTGGTTTGGCATTGGTGGTCCTGTTTAGTGCATAAAAATGGGCCCACTCTCTAAAAAATGTATGGTGTGTATGAACTCTTTCTCTGAAACACTCATCCCTCAACTATGGCATTAAAATCATAAGGAGTGGGAAAAGCTGTACTGTTTTTACCTTTTGCTTTCCCTCTTATTTTTCTAAAAGCACAAGGCCACCCAAACAAAACTGTGCAACATTACAGCACTCCATAGCATTCCTGCAAACACAGAAAAAAACATGCTAACACTTCTAATAAGCCTCAGCTTACGTCCAAGTTCCTGTTGTGTTTTATTCCCATCTCAGGAAATTTAAACAGGCTTGTAAATTTCTCCACCTGTTTGGAAATGTCTTTCATGCACTTGGTCTCTGTGTAGAATCATAAAGGAGGCAGCTATTAAATATATAACGTTTGCTTATGCTCAGCACTCCTTCTGGGCAGAATGAGTCATTTCAACAGATCTCTGCTAACCATTCATGTTATTTTACAGTCAATGTCAAATTCACAGAGAACACACCTACTAATGACATGGGCTAATATTTGTCACCTACAAGAAATGTTAGATTTTGCCAACATAAATCATGTTTAATTGCTTGTCAAATGACTAATAAAAACTGGCTGATAGTTAAAAGAAACAATGAGACTAATCAGGCTTGTATGTTCAACAATACAACGCAGTACAATGCATCTTGAGTTGTATTGTAATATAAAACTCGTCTGCGGTAATGTCTATAGGGGAAATCTATAAAACGGAAATTTGAAGATTGTATTTTTTTGTTAAAGCATGAATCATTCAATACTAAAATATTTATTAAGTTGTCTAAATCATTGTTTTGAGGAGGGGCTCTACTGTTTTAGGTGAATCAGTGTCTGACATAATTCCTACAGCTGGAGCTTAATTAATTATGGGTCGTTTCATCACATCTTGTTATCCTCAAAATTGGATATAACATTTCTGTGAAATTATAACCATTCTATAACACCAGGCTTATTCTAACACATGTATAATGTTTAGGAATTATGGTTATATTTTTTTCTGAATAGCGACAAAGAGTTTCATACAAACAGTTTAATGTAAACTATTGTTGTGATTATAATTTTTTAATGATTATTTGATTTCCTTTTATGTAACGCACTTTGAATTACCGTTGTGTATGAAATGTGCTGTATAAATAAACTTGCCTTGCCTAAACTCCCAATGATATGTGTTCATCACACACATTTTTAGGTTGTTTTTATCAACTCAGACAAATCGAGGTGAAAATGTAGCATTTTTTTTTTTACTTTTCAGGGGAATAAGCTGACAATTGGTTTAAGCTGGAATAGGAGAAAGTGTTTTACTATTCAAGAACTTACACACCTTTCAAGTGTTTTAACATCTAAAATCCAGTTACCTTTAAAGTCAACACAAAGTCAGATGCTTGTTCTTATTGTAAATGATTCATAGGAGGATGTAACTAGTGCTTTAACACATAACTGAAAGGTAGGTAACCTTCACAGTATGCCTGCACATTAAAACACGGTTATTTACATATGTCTGGTAAGTTTTACTGTAAAAATAATGTATTTATTTATTTATTTGAATCTTGTTTTTCTGCACATCTAAACTGTCAGGGGCTCTTCATTATGAAACCCAACTCTTGAACCTCTTACCTGTCAATTCTACCCTGACTGAACTCAAATCTGCCTTCAAGGAAACAGGAGACATGACGGAAACACCAGACCTCAAACAGCCAACCACAAACATTTGTATGGCCAAAGCCTTCTGGGTGAATACCAATTTAGTTCAAGAATTCAAGGAAGCAATGCTTCAGAACCATTTCATGCGACTGGATAAAGAATCTTTAAATTCTTGTTCCACAGACTTACTGAAATGTTAAATGTAAAAAAGATTGTACACATGCAATATACATGGTTGCAATGGAAATGTTTAATGCCCCTCAAAAGCTTACAAGTTTCACTCATGTTTAAAGGCAGTGATGGTCCTCATATATACTGTACAGAGTCAATCCTGACTTTAGAAAATGTTATTTATTTTCTTCAGTTTTTTAAGTTCTTGGAAACTCTTAGCATAGGATGCTCCCTCGCCCCCTTCTATAGCGTACACCTTTCCTTACACACTATGTAAGATTACTATATTGGTGAAGGCCAAAGCCTGTCCAGAAGCCACTGCAGGTCTGATTTGTTTTGGCTAGGCTCCGCTCTGACATGCCTGGGAAGGGCAAGGAAAGGAAATGGGTGGACCAGCAACTCTCAGCTCCCCCAGAGAAGGCCTGAGAGAAGCCAATGAGAAAGAGTGTGTGTTTTTCTCTCTACTTTGAGCTTGTAAGACAGAGCCTGGGCCCATCTGGATCTAATAACCTAGCCCAAGCTGCTGCCCAACGAATTCAGACTAGATTGCCAGCCCCGCTCAGGGAACGCTGCATTGAGTGCGGTCACACTCGGCAAGGGGGGTTAGTAAGGAACCTGCCATGCATGTTAGCTCCATGCTCCCCAAGCAATTTGTTCTCTCAACATTGATGAGCACCAAATGCAGGCCCTTAAGAGCACCCTTGGGTCTTGTGGTGGGTATAAGACCTGATGACTCTTTGTGCGGGTTTGCCAATGGTGGACAGTGTAGCAGTTTATCTCAGTCTGTTGTGGAAACATGTAGACTAGTTTGTAAAAAAATTACATAAAAATGTATCTCAATCTTTATTGTTCAAATGTATACTCTATACCAGGGGTGCCCAATCCTGTTCCTGGAGATCTGCCTTCCTGGAAAGTTCAGCTCCAATCCTAATTGCACACACATGGACCAGCTAATCACGATCTTCAGGAACATGATATCTAGAGAAAATGGTTTGTACTGAACTTTGCAGGAAGATGGATCTCCAGGAACAGGAATGGGCATCCCTGCTCTGGACTAGTGGTCCTCAAATCCACCCAAATGGTGGACTACTTTAACAGTAAAATAATAATTTAAATTACCTAACATCTGAATCTTAAGGAAACAAAAAAGTTGTATGCTCTGAAAAGAGTCTAGGTTTTACCAATCTGTACAACAACCTAAACCTTTAATATTTTAGGGTCACTGCCCTGCTTAAAACATCTATCTAGCATAAGCTAAGATATTAGTTCATTGCACCCATCCAAAAAAAAAGGCACTGACTTTCTGCACTTCCATTTGTATCTGATATTTACATTGGTTGCTATAGTAATGACCTAAGTATCAACAGAACATCAAGTTACTTTCCTTTACAGCACCTCAGTTAGCTGTCATAGTGGAAAGAGAGGACAGAAAACAGGAAATTTTGACTCTGTCCATGCTGTTATGATGCTGTGTGGGTGATGTGAATGCATGTAGTGTCTTCAACGTCTCAAAAAGGCCACTTGAAATCTGATGTTGAATATGTCGGTTCATTAATCTAACTTTAATTTCAAACCACATATAATTGTGATTTCGAATCTGGTTTGTAAACATATTACTTAATTTATTGTTTTCCAAACTACAACAAAACATTTACGTTGATCTTTGCTGCTTTGTCTGAACAAAGCCTGACAGTTTTGCTCATTTAAAAAGTGAGATCACACTTTAGTTTAGGGACCAATTCTCACTATTAACTAATAAACTAATATAACTCAATAAACTCCTAACTTGCTGCTCATTTATAGTTAGGTCGGTAGTTGTTAAGTTTAGGCATGGGGATGGATGAATAAGGCATTAATACTGTATGTGCTTTAAACATACTAATAAACAGCCAATATGCTAATAATATGCATGCAAACAAGCATTTAGTTAATAGCTAGATCTGGTCCTTCAAATAAAGTGTTATCAAAAGTGATTTATTGTATAGTTATGTAACATAATTTATTTCAAAAACAAGGTTTATGTGCATTTCTATATCATGTGTCATGGTCATAGTTTTGGAAGAGTGTGACAATTATTTAAAAAGTTATTAAAAGTTAAATGTTGTAGATTTGACCCACACATTAGCACTTGCACTGCTCTATACACATTTTGTTTGATTTCTTCTTATAACTTCTCTTATTTAGCTAATATCAATGACCCATTCTCGAAAACCCCTCCTTGCAAAGAAAGATATGGCAGTAAATCCAACACCAGCAAACCTGAACCACAAGCAGAGAGTGTTTCTGATTGGCTAGTTTTGTAACAGGTTAAAATTACCGCCTTTGTCCACAATCTCTATATATTGTGATCTCTGGTCTCTATAAGTCTCTGTATGACTTGAAATAGTTAACCCTGGGTCATTGTGGGTCATCTTGCTTCACACTTCCTTACCAAGAGAGAAAGCAGTACGAGAAAAGAGATGTGTGGGTCTGTGTTGTGAGCGAAGGCAGCGTCGCGCTTGCTTTGGCTGCCGTAGCTGTAGGCCACAGGAAGGGAGTCCTGAAGAGCTATCGTAGCCTGCTCTGCTAATGGAGGTAGCCTCACGCAAGTGTCTGCTACGGGAGCTGGAGGCCACTGTAAAGGAAAAAGAGGGTTATTCATTGCGGAAGGAAAAAGACTGAGATGTGTGGGGCTGTGTTGCAAGCGGAGGCAGCTTCGAGCTTGCGGCTGTAGCTTTAGGCCATGGAAAAATGGTTGTGACGTTTAGCAGGACCGGTGGTGGTCAGTAATGAAGTAGCTTTACTTCGCTACCGTACTTAAGTACATTTTTCGAATATCTGTACTTTCTGGAGTCGTTTATTTAGTAACTTTACTGTGTTCCAAAGCGTAAGATTGTACTTTTTACTTCGCTACGTATCATGAAACATACCATTACTCCTTATAATGTATATAATGTGCTCTGGGACGCAGGAGCGGTGTCTGATTCATGAACAAGCTGATTATTTTTAATGAACCTGTAAAATTGGTTCGCAAATTGCTCCAACGCTTCCTTCGCAAGTTGGAATGATCCGATAGCAGCTGTTCTCGAGTTGACAACTCACTGATTCAATTGATCCGTTTAGAGTGATATCTCCGGTGAACTGAAATACGCAAGAGAGAACCGGGAGATCTTGGGGGTACGTGTGCAACTGATGCGGCAAGATAATTTATTACTGGCGAATTTTGGATTAATTATGTAACTGAAATTCATATTTGGGTCAAAACTGACCGTTGTTTGGGAACTAAATCTGTTGTGAAGGGGATCTATTTAGCCCTCCGAAATGCATATGCAAATCGATGTCAGTGTCTCTATGATTTAGGTCAAAAACGAAACATTAATATAACACAGGTTGAATGAGAATAACTCGTGCACGTTCATATTTACTGTTGGTCCGCGGTGATCAAGAGTGTATTCGCAAAACACATTTATCTCATCCAGCTTATCCATCTAAGGAATGCTATGCCAATTAAATGCTGGTAAAAATACGGAGGTTTAAGTACGTCCGGTGTGTATTCTGGGCATGGTGTCATGGTTACATAGTGGCATTAAGATCCAATGTCTTCGCGAGGTCTTTTAATGACTTTTATCAACAAATACCTGCCTTTGGAGATTTTACCTGAGAATTATTGGCAACACTGGTGGTTGCATGCTAACGGAGGCGGCCTCGCGTTAGCATCTGAAACTAGAAGCTAGAGGCCCGGCTGCATACTTGCGCTGCAGCTGGGAGAGCCGCGGTGAAGGCTGAGGAGCCGAAGCGGGAAGCGAGTGAGGCTTTGCTGCGGTGAAAACTGGGGCGTGGCCCAGGCTCGTTGAAGGCCTGCTGCTGCGACCTCCGGTGTAGGAGAGCGTGTGGCTGGTTGAGCAGAGAGCAAAGGTCGCGACGAAGCCTGGAGCTCGGCGGCCGTGTCTGGTGAAAAATAAAATTAAAATTAAAATAAACGATCCTGGGGCCGGCAGGTTGCCCGGAGGGTACGAAAAATCCCCAGCATGGGTTTCGTAGTTTGGACGGAAATGTTGCGTCTGTGATGTAATGGTAAATGGTGCCACCGAATGCTGCTTAACCGTCGACTAGATGGAGGTAAGTCAGCTGTATTTATGTCCCAGGGTTGATTACCTTGATTGCTAATTAACCTGTGTTAATTAGGCTGAGTATCTGACGTGCTCCTCCCAAACTTTGTAAAAAAACTTCATTTAAAGCATGGGAGACAACAGACATGAAGACTTCCTGGATGCATTTTGTGATTTTTAGCTTTATAATCCTTTGAAAGTGCACACTAGATGATTCAACCATACCACACACTTGTTGATTGTGGAAACGATTTCACAGTGACATGAGATATCACGGGAACCCGTGCGATCAAACATGTCTAGAGAAGAAAAACATTTGGAGGACAATCAATGTTGTCAGCTGGCTCTCCTTGCACACATTCTGTTTTACTGTGGAAAAAAAGAAGAAAATAACGATTATGGGTGATATTCCTTCTCAAATTCTTCACTTTCATGGCATGTTTGTGGTTGCCAAGTTTCAGCTATAGAAACACGCAACATCCAGAATATGACACTTTCTCGCTCTCATTGGCTACCCGAGGTTTCTCGTCAGAGGCAGCCCGATCAAAACATTATTGATATTAAGGGTTTGTGTTCAGGCCAGGGACACTCTATCTCAACCAGGAGCAGTGAAATAATTGTAATGACACCACACAATAGAGGATTTTTTTAGACCATTGTTTTTTTTTTGTGACGAGCCTATAACTCGTAACATTGTGCCTCAGAGGGTGATGCTTGGACCCTCACTTAATGATTTACCTTGATTCCATATAGGCTTCAGACACTTGTTACACCTGAAGCAAATACAATCAATATTACATCTGAACCATAGTTACTCATTCCCCCAGTTTCACAGACAAGGCTTAAAGCCCGAGATACACTGTATGATTTTCGGCTGTCCCAGACAAAAGACTGGCATTCTGAAGCAATGAGTTGTTGTCACAATTGTCTCTTGACAATGAAATTGTTTTATAAAATTTCTCCTTGCAAATTTGCAACAAACAGCTCAATAATAAAGTCAAATTTTCCGATGACACAACGGTGATAGGCCTGATCACCGACAACGATGAGACGGCCTACAGAGAGGAGGTGAGTACCCTGACTAAATGGTGTCAGGAGAACCACCTCTCACTGAACATCGACAAGACCAAGGAGCTGGTGGTGGATTACAGGAGACAGAGCAGAGAACACACACCCATCACCATCGACAAGACACCTGTGGAGCGGGTGAGCAGCTTTAAGTTCCTCGGCGTTCACATCACCGAGGATCTCACATGGTCTGCTCACACAGATGCAGTGCTGAAGAAGGCACATCAGCGCCTCTTCTTCCTGAGACGGCTGAGGAAGTTTGGAACGAGCCCCAAATCCTCAGATCCTTCTACACCTGCACTGTGGAGAACATCCTGACCGGCTGCATCACCGCCTGGTTTGGAAACAGCACCGCTGGCAACCGCAGGGCTCTCAAAGGGTCGTGCGAACTGCCCGCCAACATTGTTGGAGGTGAGCTTCCCTCCCTCCAGGACATCTACACCAGGCGGTGTACAAGAAAAGCCCGGAGGATTATCAAAGACTCCAGCCACCCGTCCCACAGACTGCTCTCTCTGCTGCCCTCAGGAAGACGTCTCCGCAGCATCCGATCCCGCACTAGCCGATTGAGGGATAGCTTTTTCCCTCAGGCTATCAGGCTAATGAACAGTCAGAACGAATACACCCTACAGCACACTCCCACTTTACAATATGCCATGCACTGCACTTTAACACAGTTCAACTGGACTACACGCACTCACTGCACTAACACAACAACCTATCTGCTACCACTGGATACCATCCGATGCACATCCATGACATTGCGTATCCAGGATTATGTATAATCTGTTGCACTTTCGCATTCTATTGTGTGTATATATGTGTACATAATGTAGAATGTGTACAGAGGGTGTATAACGTGTATTGATAACTGTAAGTATGTCTAATAGTACACTGTGTGTACTGAGTATATGTATGTGTATTCTGCACATTGTATTCTGTATAAGTCTGTAAGTATGTACGGTCTATATGTAAATTGTTTTTGCACTGTCTGGAGCACGCTCTCAAGAATTTCACTCACCAAGGCACACGTGCTGTGGTGATGTGACAATAAAAGTGATTTGATTTGAATTCATAGATAAAAGAAGAAGTATATTACCATTGAGACTTTTGCAAGTTTCATGTAAACTGTTGAGCAAATGTAAAGGATATTATCATGAAATGACCACAAATATAAAGGAGTATTTTAATACAAATATACATCACTCTCCTCTACAGTTTGTTTATGTAATATAACACCATTAACAGATACAGAAGAGAACAGAGTTCTGTGCCTCTCTCTTATCAGATTTCCAATGCTCACAATTAAAAAAACATATTACTGAGTATTTTGTTTTATCATTTTATAACTTTTAAGGCTGGGTGGGATCATTTACTGGCTAACAGATTGTCGTTAGCGGCAACATTGACTGTGCAGCAGAATGATAACATTTCAAACAAGCCTTACACGGGGTTCACGATTCATCATGTCTCTACAGACCCTTGAGACGAAGTGTTTAGTAGAAGAGTTAGTGATAAGATGTCGCCCTGATAATCCCACACAGGCTTGCTGTGTAAAGAGAAACATTTGGAATGTTAATCCTTACTAAATTGTTGTCGCTGTGTAAATATTTATCATGGCAAATTTGCTGTTGCTTTAAAAAAAAGACACATTGCACCAGTTCCCAGGCTTCCAGTGCAGTTCAAAAGCTTGTGGTAAACAAAGTACTGGTCTCAATTACAGAAAATGTTCAACGAGCTAATCAAAGAGAGGATGGTAACCATTTGCTACAGGTTTACAGATGAATCAATGTGTTTTTTTAATTATGAGAATTCTTTAAACAGGCCTGTGACCTGATACTGGGATATACTGTAGTGTCCCTGCGACCCTACAGTGGACATTGATTGTAAAATACTTCTCCACTGCATAAAATAGGAATTTTAATGAATTTATGTATGTCCTGCATATAGGTTCTGCAGTGAAAAAATGCTAATATTTTCAGTTGATGCCAAGACAGGGTTCTTCTCTCTTTTGATATATCCTAAACCTAGATGCTGATGGGCCAACTCTAACAAATTAACCAGGCAATAATTGGCAAAGTACATACACAAACAATATATCCAGCAGTTCTCATTCTTGTCTTGTTTGCTTGTTGCAGTTTGAGTCACTTGTACCTTTCCCTGTTCATCACTCCACCCAGTGCCTCATGGTCATAACTCTCTTACATGTCAATAAACTCCATAAATAAACAAAAACAATCAGGCCAAGAGGTGTGGAAAGATGTAAAGACCTTCTGCAAGCTCTCCAGATGGAAGTCAGGCCTGACGGCATTGGGTTTGACAGTATACAGAGGAGGGAGTCTTGTTGTTTGGAGTCTCTGTAAGTGTTGGGGAAAGACTGAGGTGGAGAGGGTTGCGCCCAATAACGCAGGTGACTCATGGGATACTGTGGTTCATGGTCAGGTCAGCACAGGCTGCTCTGATAGCTATTGGGTTTGCAGCTGAGGTAAGAGAGGTCTGTGTGTGGCTCGTTTGTTCACAGGAGCAGTGTTCGTTTATGTCTACGTCTATCATTGCTTGGATTACAGCGTCATGCGCCTTCTTTCTGAATGTGATTTTTCTCTAATGAGGGGGCGGAACATTTGGCATAAGTTACACTACAGCACTTATATTATTGCACTGGTTTGCTATTGACTGCAAGCTGATAGTGTCAATCAATGCATTGTAGAATACGGCGAACATAAATAAAGAAACGAAGTTGCTTGTCAGATTTCCCTAACAAGCAACCATATTTTTTTAAATAAGCCCAAAAAACTGCAACCCACAAACAGGGATTTTTTCCTGCAACTTTACAAAAAAAAGAAGCCCAAAGTCGCGTATAATACGTGGACTTGGCAACTGTGAGGGGTGGTGTGGCACGTCCTGATTTTGCTGAGTTAGATGTGTTCCTGGGTCAACATATATTGTTGACCCTGGAACAACATTTTAATCCAAAATTTTAATCTTGACCATTTCCCTACACCTAAACCTAACCTTAACCATGAGTAATCCCTAAAATCAGGGGGAATTATAGATTAATGACACTGATGTACAAGCAACAAACACTGATTATAAGCCTAAACTGTCAAAAATGAATAAACTGGTTGCCACTCACCACAACTGCACATCACCCTTGGTTAACTACATCTCCCATCATGCACTGCACAGGGTCACACATTACCGTCCACCATTACACCAATTACACAGCTGTCACCATTCACTTGGTAAAATCATTAGTCTTGATTGCCTCCCCACACCTGCACAGAGCTCATTCTCACACTCACATATAAGTAGCACACATACACTCACCCATTGCGAAGTCTTGTTTCCCCCCCTGGCTAACATTTCCGAGCGTTTTGACTAGGTAAAAATTCCCAGTTTGTCTTTCCGTGTACTACCTGGACTGTTGACCTCCTCTCCTGACCGTTTGCTGCCTGCCTCTCTAACCAAGACCTCGCTCTTTTAATGGTAATCCTCTCTGTCTGCCGCCTGCCCTGACCCATTGCTCTGCCTCTGATTTCGACTCTGCCTTTTCTACATGCCCTCGATACCTCTGCTTGACATTTGCCTGTTTGACCTTGTACAAATAAAGCCTAGGATCTACTCTCGCCTCTGACCTTCATTTGTTACAGAAGACTTCGCCAAGTGAATCCACAGTAAAGTTTGATGTTACTCCGCCAGGTACAAGTCCATTAGGACTATGTCGTGGACTTCCTCGAACTGGCACACCTGACTCATGCACAAAATATGCTTAAGGATATTTTTCAAGGCTTATCTGAACCTCTCCATTCAATCATGCCGCTGCATGATCCTAACTGACGTTGGAGAAGTATATTGATACCGCACTACAGGAGTGCTCTCCTTTTCAGTGGGTGCCACAGGGCTTGCAGAGTCCGCTCCAGAGCCCGCTCCGATCCAGGAGCTTGCATAGAGTCCGCTCCAGAGCCCGCTCCGATCCCAGGAGCTTGCAAGTCCGCTCCAGAGCCCGCTCCGTCCTGTCAAAGAAAGGAGCTTGCAGAGTTCGCTCCAGTAACAGCCCGCTCCGTCCCAGGAGCTTGTAACAAAACAGAGTCCGCTCCAGAGCCCGCTCCGTCCCAGGATATAGCTTGAGAGTCCGCTCCAGAGCCCGCTCCGTCCCAGGAGCTTGCAGAGTCCGCTCCAGAGCCCGCTCCGTCCCAAGCTTGCAGAGTCCCTCCAGAGCCCGCTCCGTCCCAGGAGCTTGCAGAGTCCGCTCCAGCCCGCTCCGTCCCAAGAGCTCAATGCAGAGTCTGCTCCAGAGCCCGCTCCGTGGACCCAGTCTTGAAACAAGCTTGCAGAGTCCGCTCCAGAAAAATATATAGCCCGCTCCGTCCCAGGAGCTTTAATTGCAGAGTCCGCTCCAGAGTCCGCTCCAGAGTCCGCTCCAGAGTGCTCCCAGAGTCCGCTCCAGAGCCCGCTCCGAGCCCGCTCCGTCCAGGAGCTTCGAGTCCGCTCCAGAGCCCGCTCCAGACGTCCCAGGAGCTTGCCAGAGTCCGCTCCAGACCCGCTCCGTCCCAGGAGCTTGCCGAGTACGCTCCAGAGCCGCTCCGTCCCAGAGCTTGCCGAGTACGCTCCAGAGCCCGCTCCGTCCCAGGAGCTTGCCGAGTCCGCTCCAGAGCCCGTTCCGTCCCAGGAGCTCGCCGAGTCCGCTAAACAAAACAAGGCCGCTCCGATCCCAGGAGCTCGCCGAGTTCGCTCCAGAGGCCGCTTCCGATCCAGGAGCTCACAGAGTTCGCTCCAAGGCCGCTCCGATCCAGGAGCTAAACGCACCGAGTTCGCTCCAGAGGCCGCTCCGATCAAAACAGGAGCTCACAATTTACTTGTTCGCTCCAGAGGTTTCCGCTCCGATCCAGGAGCTCACAGACTTGGTTCGCTCCAGAGATTACTACATGCCGCTCCGATCCAGGAGCTCACAGAGTTCGCTCCAGATTACAGCTCCGATCCCAGGAGCTCTTAACGTTAAATAAGAATGGATGAAACGCATTTGTCCGTCTTGTCCCAGCTCTCCTTCGTCTCCGCTGGTCCCGCCCAGCTCTCCTTCGCCTCCGCTGAAAAGTCCCGCCCAGCTCTCCTTCGTCTCCGCTGTACGATTTCCCGTTTTTTAAATTCAAAAACTAAACTAAAGTTAAAATATATTTGAGAGCAAGTCTCCTTCGTCTCCGCTGGTCCCGCCCAGCTCGCCTTCGTCTCCGCTAGGGGTCCCGCCCAGCTCGCCTTCGTCTCCGCTGGTCCCGCCCAGCTCAACAATGCCTCCGCTGGTTAACACCGTCCAGTTCTACCGAGCGCCCAAGAGAGTCAGAGCCACCTGAGTGATACTTTTTTTTCCAAGAGAGTCAGAGCCGCCCGAGCGCCACCGAGATTCAGCGCTTCAATTATACAGAGTGCCCCCTCGAGGTAGTGGAGTTCACCAAGAACTTTCATGGAAAAGGGAGCTCCCCTCCATTGCTCACGGAGACCCCGGACCCGCCATGGCCCATGAGGTCCCCTGATCCATCATGGCTGCCCGAGGCCCCGATCTACCATGGCCGCTTAAACTCCCTGCCTCGGTTCCTGAAACCAAATGTGCTCTCTCTGCCTCTTGTGTCTCCGTTTCCTGAACTAGGTCCCAGTCTCGGCCAGGGATCTCTGCTCTCTGCTCCGCCCAAATGGAGGGCACCTGCTCCATTTTAAATAAATAAATACAAATTGAAAATATAATTATGGAGGCCGTCAGAAATTGTCTCGTCTGCTCCGCCCTAGTGGGCGTCTGTCTCGTCATAATATGCTCCGCCCTGGTGGCGTCTGTCTCAATGTCTGATAAACTCCGCCCTGTTGGCGCCTGTCACGTAATCTGCTCCGCCCTGGTGGGCGTCTGTCTCGTAAACTGCTCCGCCCTGGAGGGCGCCTGTAAAATATCTCGTCTGCTCCGCCTGGAGGGCGCCTGTCTCGTCTGCATTTTTAAACAAAGTCCGCCCTGGAGGTAATATTTTAATATGCGCCTGTCTTTATATACGTCTGCTCCGCCCTGGTGGGCGTCTGTCTCGTCTGCTCCGCCCTGGTGGGTGCCTGATCTGCCAGACTCACTCCACGTATTCTCCGTCGACCTCCAGAGTCACTCCACGTCTCCGTAATCGACCTGCCAGTATAATAGTCACTCCACGTCTCCGTCGGGGACCTGTTAAAAATTACATTCACACATTCTGTTGTTTCACCCACTCCGATGCTCTCAGAACTGCTCACACACACACACACCCACATTTTATATATACTGGTTATATAACCAGTTTACTACAAATACCATGGTTAAACTATGGTTAGTGTAGCAAGACCATGGTTCATTTATTTTATGAACGGTTATTTATTTAGCAACTGGTTTTGGGGGGTGGGGCATGTATATATATTGGCTTGTATATAAGCATATATTAAACATATATCAACGCTTGTCACTGAATGGGCTGTTATAAGCATGTTTATAAAAAACCGCTCCAACTTTTGTGCAAAATAGGAAGCGGCAATTATGAGTTCGGACTTTGACGTTGATGATGGTAATGCAAGAGGGGAATTCGGACCTTTGAATGTTAGAAAATTACAGACCATCAGCAGATGGATCAGCACTTCTGTGCCACTTTCCCACAGCCTGTCCTCGTCATTCTGGGACATCCCGACAGATACTATCAGCTTGCAAATGTTTACTAATAATATCTGAAAGCCATAATAAAATGTCCTGTATTCTTTCATCACGTACATTGTTTAGAAAAGAACAGCAACCGAACACCTGAAACTTTATCCACATGGCAAGTGCAAAAGTACAATGTTATTACTGTGAAGTAAGGATACATCTAAAAGATGTGGGACCATTTGAGCTCTATCTCCATGAGCTGATACAAGAGCTAATCTAAACAATGAACGCCCTGTAATTGAGAATAATAGTTCATTGAGTACCACCCACCACCACCCAACCGGCAATGTCTGACAAAATCATTCAAACAATGAATTAACTTGAATCAAGGATGAATTCAAACCTGAGAATCCCTTACCCCTTAAACCTCTTAAACTGACTAAAAAGATATGCATATCTTCAAGTAATTCAAAGCTCAAAATGTAGTACAGCTGTGCCATGACATCATTCAGATTCATTGTTGTACATTGTAATATATATGTCAATTATGTAATGACAATGAAAGGGAAAATGTTACAATATACTTTGTTTTTTAAACACACGCACGCACACGCACACGCACGCACACACACACACACACACACACACACACACACGCACGCACGCACAGAGAGAGAACGCACATGTTGTTTCCATCTGTGTTGTATGCATATTCAGGCGTATGGTTTATATACTGTACAATCTGTATATGCTTTGCCCTACACCTACCCTATAGATTGTTTCACAGCAGCTTCACATTCTCTGCATTTTTAGTATTTTCAAAAAATTCACATCCTGCATGATTTCGTAAAGCAGTTCTATGGGACAAATCCCCACAAGATAAAATACTGGTATACTATCCTTGTGGGACATTTGGTCCCCAGGACGTTAAATACAGCTCACGCACGCACGCACGCACGCACACACGCCGCGCGCGCACACACACACATACGACGCACCTTCACTGAAAAGCCATTCTGTGAGGGTTATGCACATGAACTAGGGTTAAGGGGATAAAAAGTTTCTCATATGGTGAAAATATTACACCATTTGCTCACTTAGTAATCAAAACTAGTTTTTTTTTAAAAGAAATGTATTTTACCCCCTTATATGTTTTAAAATCTATATTGTACAAAGCCCACTTTATAAAGAGAGCTGACTTTCTGTTTACATGCTTATATAAACCACTGTGTGTATGTGTGTGTATATATATATATGTATACAGGGGCGCATGCGTGCGTGCGTGTGTGTGTGTGCGTGCGTGCGTGCGTGCGTGTGTGCGTGCGTGTGTGTGTGTGTGTGTGTGTGTGGGGGGGGGGGCATGTTTATGTGGTTTATGAGGACACAAATTTGTATAATGACATGGTATGACAGGTATTACAAGAGAAGGTGATTTATGAGGAAATGTTCAGTGTCCCCATAATTCAAAATGGTTAGAAATCAAACAGAGTGAATTTCTTTTTTTTGGTGGGTAGAAATGCACAGTCTCCTGTGAGGGCTAAGTTTAGGTAAAGTGTTGTGTAGGGCAATAGCACATACAGTTTGTACAGTATAAAAACCGTTATGCCTATGGAGTCCCCCCCGTAAACCATAAAAACAACATGTGTGTGTGTGTGTGTGTGTGTGTGTGTGTGTGTGTGTGTGTGTGTGTGCGTGTGTGTGTGTGTGTGTGTGTGTGTGTGTGTGTGTGTGTGTGTGCATGTGTGTGTGTGTGTGTGTGTGTGTGTGTGTGTGACACAAATTTGTATAAGGACATGGGTATGACATGTATTACAAGGAGAAGGTGATTTATGAGGACATTTTCAGTGTCCCCATAATTTAAAACGCTTATAAATCATACAGAGTGAGTGTTTTTGAGGGAAAATAGAAATGCACCGTCTCCTGTGAGGGCTAAGTTTAGGTGTAGGGTAGGTGTAGGGCAATAGCACATACGGTTTGTACAGTATAAAAACCATTGCCTATGGAGAGTCCCCGTAAACCATAAAAACCAACATGTGTGTGCGTGTGTTGTGTGTTTGTGTGTGTTGTGTGTGTTGTGCGTGCGTGCGTGTGTTGTGTGTGTGCGTGCGTGCGTGCGTGCGTGTGTGTGTGTGTGTTTGTGTGTTGTGTGTGTGTGTGTGTGTGTGTGTGTGTGTGTGATTGTGATTGTTTTTCCTGCAGTTAAGTCATGGCAGTACCTGAAATGTTCGGTCACAGTTGTGAACGTGGGACTACTGATATACTACTGACTACTGTTATTCAGTTTTTAGATATAGCAACCTAGCCAGACATTAAGACAGTGAGGTCTCAGACTGTCTGACAGCAGAGACCTAAAAACAAACAGGGAAGGATGTATGACTTGATTGATTTGTTACTGTTTTGTACACATTGTGGTATTAATTATAATTCAAAAGCATTTTCTTTTATTGACCACAATATTATATATGTTGAAGGTTTCACTTTTGATTACTTTGGTAAAAGGGTGGGGGTTAGTTGTGGTGGTAGTTTGGGGTTTTGAGGAGTTCACCAGACCAGACTGCATATTTCATCTTTTCCTGTATACATTTTCATGAAAAACATTTTGGCGGGCACTCTAACAAGGAACGAAAGGCTAAGCCTCTAACATACGTAGAGCGCCTCTTTTTGAGGTCAGGAGAGTGAGGTTTACACACAGCTTACTGGCATACATTGTTACACTCACCCCCCTAAACTCACTCCCTCCGGGTCACGGCACCAATGAACCCCCTCCCGGGTCCATACCACCACAACTCGTTATTCCAAGCGGGTGAACCCGGGATTCCGGTGCGGGAGGCGGGCGCTCAACAAGGAACGCCAAGTACAGCCTTCGTCAGTCCTAAAGCATCTCTTTTTGATCAGGAGAGGAGGTTTACACACAGCCCTTACTGGCATACATCCGTTACACTTGAATTATATTGTGCAGACAAGTTTCTCCGTGATAGGATGTGGGAACCTTTGTCTAAGTGTATGTTTGGGTGTCTGCTTGACAGCAAAGGTCGTTGCCTACTGTCAGAGAATCCATATAAACCCATCCTTTCCCTGTGTTTTTCATGTTGTTTTATTTCTCTTTAGCCACTAAAGGAAACCATTGAAAAGCTGCTTGTGTAGATATCCCAGCTCTCCGCACATGGAACAGTAGGCTCACTTCCAACATACACAGTGGGCAATCACCACTTAAAACACAGAGCATTTAAAACAAATTTGACATCAGATCATTATGGATGCACTGAGATTGAAAACGGAGGTTTCCTGGCACTTTGAAAATTTACTAAGTGGTTGTTTTGATGTAAAAAAAATCCTTCCTTCTGTCTCCTGAAAAACCTTATGTTGGAAAGAGCAGCTGAGGAACTGTCTGCTGTGGCATTTCCCACAGGCACTGTGTTTGCCATAAAGGAAGTGATACTGGCGTGTGAGGAATAAACTTTCATAGCATCTTGATTTCAATGAAATCAGTCATATTCCAACAGATGATCTGTTCCGTCTGTGGCGTGTGAATCCCATGGCTTCTAATTCCCCTGTAGTATGAAAACGAATGCTGAATACATTGATTTTATTTTCATGTTTAATTTTATTTGTATGCAAGTATTGATAATTTGTTCATGTTAAGGGTTCAAAGTTTGGCTAGTTTGCATGGACCTTTTATCCCATGCTTGTAGAAGCCATAACTACATAATTCTGGGAGCACTGACGTCCGTTCTAAAGTAATTATGTATTCTGACAATTTGTATCTTTTATTTTTGCAAGCAGTATTATTTTACTATATGTTTTATTATAGTACAAGACATGTTCAGGGGATTGGCTTCAAAAGATCTGTGACAAGAGCTGAATGCTCATCATCAGAAATGGCAGCATGCTGTGACTCTCTTATCAAGGTAAAGGGGAATGCTAAAAAAATACTATGTGCATTTGTATACACACAAAAGCAATCACACAATGCAATCAAAGCTGTCTCTCAAATTTACTCGTGCTTTCTTTGATAGCGTTTGTCTTCCTACCTTATGTACCTAAATTACAATGTCAGCACACACACACACACACACACACACACACACACACACACACACACACACACACACACACACACACACACACACACACACACACACACACACACACACACACACACTACACACACACACACACACACACACACACCACACACACACACACACACAATTTTTTCATTATGGTTTTTGGGGACTTTCCAAGCTAATGTTTTTATCTGTACAAGCTGTATGTCATTGCCCTAATACCCTACACCTACTAGCCCTCACAGGAGACGGTGCATTTCTAATTTTCCCTCAAAAAAACTCACTCTTTGATTTATAGCGTTTTTAAATTATGGGGACACTGAAAATGTCCTCATAAATCACCCTTCCTTGTAATACATGTCTACCCATGTCATTATACAAATTTGTGTCCCTAAATAAACATGCCCACAACACACACACACACACACACACACACACACACACACACACAACACACACACACATGTTGGTTTTTATGGTTACGGGTGACTTTCAGCGTAATGGTTTTTATACTGTACACATGTGCATTGCCCACACACACACTAAACAGCCCTCACAGGAGACGGTGCATTTCATTTCCCTCAAAAAAACACACTCTGTATGGATTTATAACGTTTTAAATTATGGCACTGAAAATGTCCTCATAAATACCTTCTCCGTAATACCTATTTTATACGCACATTATACAAATTTGTGTCCTCATAAACCACATAAACGCCCACAACACACACACACACACACACACACACACACCACACACACACACACACACACACACACACACACACACACACACACACACACACACGACAACACACACACACAGTGGTACAATATTGTTCTTTTTAAAGTTTTTAAGCTCTAGATTTTTAAACCAGTTCACACATATATACTGTCACTGAAAATATAACACAGAACTGAAAATAGCTGTGCAATAATATGTGACCCTCTCAACTAAACTGTAAAGTCTCAAAATCTAAAGATAACACACACGTTTGATTTCACACATTTCACAATAATTTAAATGTTTGACATGGCCACTCAGCAATTTAAAGATATTAAGGTAAATTTTCCGAATGTTCGTTTATCATATAAATTTTTTTGTAGAAAAGAGCTAATCAAAAAAAAACTTTAGCTGGGTTTTCAGAGAAGGTCACAATCTGTGTTATCAAGAATCTTAAACATGTACATTTATATTTACAAGCTTTTATCCAAAGCACTTACAATTGGGTACATGAAGTGATTAATCTTAAGAGGAAAACAGAGGAAGTTCTAACACCACTCAGGCATTGTTCAAATAAGTAGAAGCACAAGAAAGGAATAAATAAAGAGAAAATAATAAACACAGGAAATTTTGTTGGCTTTCTTATTTATTGAAAATTTTAAGTTTTAAAATGTAAAATATTGAATGTTAACATCCATACATTATGGCACCTCGTTGTTTGTAAAGCTGTCTGTCACAACTTTCCTGTGATCGGGTCCTGGTTTGGTTTTCTTGGTTAACATTAGATAATTTTCTTCCACAGTATTCATTCTTTGTCTGTAGTCTTTGTTTCTGATTCATACCTGTGTATTTAAGGTGCTGGTCATAATAAGAATATTCATCAAAAAGTTGATTTATTAAACAAATTCCATTCAAAAAGTGAAACTTGTATAAGTATTACATTCATTCCACACAATGATATATTTCAAGTGTTATTTTCTTTAATTTTATGATTATAAGGACAACTAATGAAAACCCCAAATTCAATCTCAGAAAATTAGAATTTTGAAAAGGTAAATTGAAGACAAATGGTGCCCACTCTAATCAGCTAATCTCAAAACACCTGCAGGCCTTTAAATGGTCTCTCAGTCTAGTTCGTGCTACACAACTGGAAAGACTTACTTGCAGTTGTCCAAAAGGACCATTGACACCTTCACAGAGCAAACACAAAAGGTCATTGCAAAAGAGCTGGCTGTTCACAGATCTGTCCAAGCAACATTAATAGAGAGGCGAAGGGAAGGAAAAGATGTGGTAGAAAAAAGTGTACAAGCAATAGGGTAACCGCACCCTGGAGAATTGTGAAACAAAACCCATCAAAAATTGGGGAATTCACAAAGATGACTGCACTGGACAGTGCTTCTAGAACCACTACGCACAGACGATGCAAGACATGGTTTCAGCTTCGCATTCCTTGTGTAGCCACTCTTGAACAACAGACAGCGTCAGAAGCGTCTCGCCTGGCTAAAGACAAAAAGGCTGGACTTTAGTGGTCCAAGTTAGTTCTCTGATGAAAGTAAATTTAGATTTCCTTGGAAACAGGGTCCCAAGTCTGGAGAAGAGTGGAGGGCACAGATCCATGTTGCTTAGGTCCAGTGTAAAGTTTCCACAGTCAATGGTTTGGGGTGATTATCTGCTGGTGTTGGTCCACTGTGTTTTCTGAGGTCCAAGGTCAACAAGCCCATCTACCAGGCATTTTAAACTTCATGCTTCCTTCTGCTGACAAGCTTTATGGAATAGATTTCATTTTCCAGAACTTGCCACCTGCCCCTCCAAAGCTACACCTGGTTAAGGAAGTCCCTGTTCTTAATTGGCCAGCACTCGCCTACCTTAACCCCATAGAAAATCTATGGGTATTGTGAAGAGGAAGATGATATGCCCAACAATCAAATAGGCCAATCAGACAACCTGGGCTCTCATAACACCTGAGCAGCCACAAGATCGAATCCATGACGCCGCATTGCTGGAATCAGGCAAAAGGAGCCCCAATAATTGAGTGCTGTACAGCTCATACTTTTCATGTTCAACTTTTCAGTTGGCCATTTCTAAATCCTTTCTTGTATTGGTCTTAAGTAATATTCTAATTTTCTGAATATGAATTTGGGGTTTTCATTGGCAGTTTTTCAAAATTAAAATAAATAAACACATGAAATATTAGTCTTTGTGAATGAAAATACAAGTTTTACACTTTTTGAATAATTTGTTTTAAATCAACTTTTTGATGATATACTAATTATATGACCAACCTGTATGCTGTTTATAGTTTGATTCACCTGTGTGATTTGGTTGTGTTCCTGGGTTTTTAGATATTGTTTGGATATTTTGGATAAATAAGAGTTAATGTTTAATATATTTTTTTCATATAAAATCATATTTTCTTTTATGTACCAACAAATAAATAAATAAATAAACACCAGAAAAAATGTAAAGTCACAAAAAACTTGCAGTCTAAAGTAGACATTTGTTGCACACAGCTTATTCAAAAGTAATATTAAATGTTTCTTTTTATTCATTCTATCAGGAGTGTATTTGCTTATATTTAAACTGAAGAACTAATATAAAATGCACTTTAAATACATTGACTTTCCAGGTGGTGGGGGTTGTGTATTGTAGTACTACTGCAGTAACTATGGTAAATGTTAGTAAGAATAGTAGCATTAAGTGCAGACATTTCTTTCTTTCTTTTCTTCTTTTCTTCTTTTTTTTCGTAAACTCTTGGATTTTTTTAGCAGAGGAAAAACAAAAAGGATGTCAAAGAGTTGAAATCTGACATGCTTAACATCCATCCCCCCATTTTCCAAACTGCTTTTCCAAAAATCCACGTCAACACATCAAGAACATGCAAACAGGCCTTTTCGGCCAGCCGAGACTCAAACCACAGTCTTGCTTGTAGTGAGACAGCAGAGTTTGCCTAATGAAACATCACACTGCCTTGCTCAGTGTATGATGTATTATGTTAAAAACATTCTGTGCCATACAGCGCTGTTGTGCTACTGGTGTCCTGAGTTCAAATCCTGATCTCTCTCCCACTTTGCTTCCTGTCAGTTCTGATCTGTCCTATCCTAATAAAGGCACATTTGTATATATATATATATATTTTCCATTCATTATCCATGCTTAAGACATGAGGGGAAGATAGATGGTGGGAGTCTTTTGTATGATAGGTGTTTTTATACTGTGCATTTTTAGATTGTATTTCAGTTTTCTGTTTCCCCCTCTTCCTTGATTGTTTCCAGGTGTCTTGTTAGTCTGTTACCCTTGTGTATTTAAGCCCTTGTGTTCCCAGTGTTTGCTGATCAGGTCTAGTCAGTCTAGTCTAGTCTAATGGAGGTTTTACTCACTTGTTTCTTTGTTTCCTAGTTCATTGCACTCAGTTTTCCTTCCATATTTGTGATATTTTGTTTAATAAAAGTTAATCTGCATTTAGTTTCCGTGTCCAGGGATCGGGTTGTCGAGGCCCCCGCCTTCGACTGCCGCCTGATCCTCTAAGCACCGGCCCCTTACGGTCCCTCCTGCAGGTGGTGGTCCCGGATACAGGCGGCCGAAATGAGCTTTCTCCGTAGGGTGGATGGGCGCTCCCTTAGAGATAGGGTGAGAAGGTCAGCTGAGGTGGCTCGGGCATCTGTTCCGGATGCCTCCTGGATGCCTTCCCGGGAAGGTGTTACAGGCGCGTCCCACCGGGAGGAGGCCCCGGGGAAGACCTAGGACACGCTGGAGAGACTATGTCTCCCGGCTGGCCTGGGAACGCCTCGGTGTCCCCCCGGAAGAGCTGGAGGAAGTGTCTAGGGAGAGGGAAGTCTGGGCATCTCTGCTTAGACTGCTGCCCCCGCGACCCGGCCCCGGATAAGCAGAAGAAGATGGATGGATGGATGGAATAATCTGCATTTAGATTCTGCTCTCCCTCATCTCTAAATTCACCCAAACATTACAGTAGTTTTTTGACAAATGTTTAGCGGTGACAACTCCCTCAGTGTAATCGAGACGGAGTGCAGAGCCCCCGTGCCAAACACAATAAAATGTATGACATGGGAACATCACATCTGTCTGGTTCTCCAATACCGGACACCATGAGTCAAGTCTGGGATGGGTGGTCTGAAGTGCACCGAGCCTGAATGTGTTTGTGTACAACATTGGAAAGTGTGCAGGGGGGGGGGGGGTTCCTCTGGTTTCCTCACCGAAAAAGTGGCCTTTTCCTGTGCATCCTGATTTCTCTTTCTCTTCTCTTTCAAAGTCTTGCCCTGTAAAAAAATCACACGTTCAAAGCAGGAAAACAATGATCTTGTGTCACTTTCCCAAACTACTGGCATTCTCTCCAGCTGACACCCAAAACAGAATAAGAGTTTCCAGAACCCTGACAGGCCTATAAAACTTAGATCTGAGCATATATGTTTACTATTATCATATTTTCCCTTTGAGACAGTATTTTAACTTTAAGTAAAACCAAACCATGGACAAGGCCATATTTGTTTTTGGTGTTTCTTTTGAAGTTTTAGGTTTTCTTCCATGATATGTGGGCATCAATTATGTTCTCATAACCTAGTCCAAGCTTAAATTAATTCCAGAGACAACCTCAACATTATGTTATGAAGATACTTTAAAAGTGACTTTTCATTTGTTGCACAGTGACGAGAATAGGTTCTCATATGATGCCTAATTACATTTTTGTGCATATTTTCATGGTTTTACATACAACAGTTCCCAGCATTACTTACACTACATGGCAGTGATATGTGACGGTCTTCTGAAATGAGAAGGTAAAGTCCGTTCCCTTTTTTAGGGGTCCAAGTACATGAGGGTTTTCTTCTTATTCTTCTTCTGCCCTAAAACTGTCTGGTCATCAGAGACCACAGAGATTACAAACTTGGTGGGATGGTCAGAAATCCCAGCTACTTCTCAGGTGCTGCTCACTAGGTGGTGCTATGATAATTACATTTTCATTTTGGGTCATATCTCTAAAAGCGTAGAGGCTAAAATTATTATTATTTTTTTCTTGATTCATGCTCTACAAAATGTTTATCTCTGATTTTATTTTTTTAATTCATTTTTTCCGTCATTTTGATAAAAAAAATGTTTTTTTAACTCCAAATTAAACTTGTAACACGTCATTCCCAGACATTCATTACAAAGTTTTCAAAATAATTTTGATTTATCAGAGCATTGCAAAGATATAAATTCATTATTTGGTCAGGCATCGCCCCTTTTTTGCAAGTTTACCTATTCATTATCAAGACCTCTTTATTAGCAATAGCATTTCTCATAACAACCCTGTTATTGAACAAACTGTTTATGATTATGCTGTAATTTGGGATTTTTCTTTGTTTTCATATCACTGAATGTTTTAGTCTTGCAATGTACACAACCCTGCAAGACCATGCTGGTGAACCAGCTTCACCAGCTCCATTACGCTGGTCCACCAGCTAGACCAACACTATACTATCACTAACCAGCATAAGCAAGCCTGGACATGCATGGAATTAAGACTGGTTTAAGCCAAATTTATTGCAGCTGGGGAGTCTACAATATCTCACCTTTTCAGATGATTGCTGGCCCTCTTTGCAAGTATGATGGTATCTTGTATGATGGTATCCAGTTTCTCCCAACACCTGCCATAGTCTGCATTAAATTGAGGAGAAATTCCATCATCATTTGTTCAGACATGGTCTCAGAAAAAAGAATAATAATAATAAAAAGAATAGTCTAGGCGGGCATTAATCTCTAGTATATCAGGCAAGGCAGTGATAGACTCACAATTGGATTCAAGCACATCTGGTACTGATAACCCTGGGCTAGGATAACCCTGGGATTATCATGTTGCACTATAGTAGTCACTGAGCTTGAGCCCTCGAGGCAGGAAGCAAGGTCCTCAACCTGTTGGGTTAGGGCAGGAACTGTAGAAGCTACATCCTGTCTAGTATGCTTTGGCTGAGGATTACTGGGTGAAGCACTTTAAAAAAACTATCAACAATCCTCCCTTGCATGAGCTGAGAGGATAAAGCAGTTAATGCATCCTTCTAGCTACTCATAGCTCTACCACTGTTTGTTATTGCTTCACTTAACACTGCCACTGTTATACAGAGATAGGTTTCTCAACTGCATGCTCAGGGAAGAGGCAACTTGTGGCTTAAGCCATCCAGCTCTTTAAGCATCTGGATCTTCACCATCACACCAGAGCAGGCATAGACAAGTTCGGTCCTAGAGCGCATCTGTCCTGCAGAGTTTAGCTCCAACCCCAATCAAACACACCTAAACAAGCTAATCAATGTCTTCAGGATTACTAAGGCTATAAGTAGGGGAGGTTTATTTTTTAGGGTTGGAGCTGAACACTGAACTTGCCTACCCCTGCACTAGAGGAATGCTGTCCGGTCATGGAGTAAGTATTTTACTGCTTCCATCTTCACCTGATGTTCACGCTGAATCTGTGCCTATGCAGCTCACACGGATATGTCTAATCACAGTTAGAAGATAATCTCACATCACTGAAAGACTGTGTCAGTACTGTGCTGGCCGTGTCCAGTAAAAGCCAGAGCTACGAGCAAGCTGCCCATCAGCTGTGTTCTCCCAGTCATGGTGCAGTAAGCAACACCACATATTACACCCCTGGTAAGATTAACCACACTGGGAATCCTCTAGATGAACTCACCTTTTTTGTTTTAAATTCCATCATGGCTCCCTATTGTTTTAGGCCATCGCTGGTAATCTGAGCATACTTCCCATAATAATTGCGCAGAGAATACTGTTTTGTTTTGGAGTATCTCTTTTAATACCCTGGTCCGAGTTGGCTTGTTTTGCAAGCACTGTGGTTCTGGTCTAAGGGAGAAAAACTTTAGCACAGTCCCCTGGGCTTAGAGCTGCTGATGGCACCTGTCTCCTCTTCAGCGCCAGCCGGGAGAGCGCTGTATTTGCCTTGATCTCTGGGCTAATTACATTTGGATCACACTCAAAGCAGGATCTTTAACTATGCGTCAACATGCCCACTATGTCCTGCCGGCTACTACTTTCACCCTCTGTAAGCAGTCATCAGCACAATGGCTCTGTGCTTATAAAGTCTTCTGCACTACTTTTAAAGGTAAAGGTTATTAAAGGATATGAGTTCATGTCACTCAAATAGACTATTACTGAAAGTTCATTGCACTGTTCATTGATTATATTAAACAGAACTCAGAACCAGATTTCTAGTTCCCAGATTGCTTTGCTTCAGATACTGTATGGAGGAAAAACATTTAAAATAAATGTTATTTTATGTGTTTTTGTGCAAGATTAATATTAGGGAAGATCTGTTAGAGTTTATTGTTATGTTGGGATTTAAAAAAGGTTATGTCTCAGTTTTGGGGGTTATCACAACTCTTTTGTGCTAAAGAGTACAGCCGTTGGTTAAGTCAAGGATGGACCAAAGCATAGTAAATAATATTCAGTAATAGTCTCTTGTTGTATTAGCACATGTGTACTAGCAGGCAGAAATAATTAGGCCTGCTAGCTAGGTAGCTAGTGATACCTGTAAAAGAGAAGAGTCTGTGTTAATAATTTAAGGGATTTTTAGCATTACAGTTAAGTTCCAGTAACATAAAAATTATTGAGTGGAGATTATTTTTTTTAAGGAAATATTCCTTTAATGAACTCAAATGAAATAAGTTCACACTACTAAAAACTACATATTTTTATCATAATTTTACGATAAGCATTTAAATATCATCCTACTAAGGCATTATTAAGAGATATAGGGTGACAATTAATATGTTTTATGTATTATATCTTTATATCATAATTATATCGTACTTTTTGGCCATATAAGTAAATTAGAAACTGTACCAAACTGCATATTTTGCCCAATTTGGGAATCTAAGTAAAACTTTTTTTTCTACTATATAGGTGGATAAGGTGGAGACCATAAACATAAAAGTGTGTAGATATAGAGACAGACAGACAGACAGACAGACAGAAGAGAGACAGAGAGACAGAGAGAGAGAGAGATAGATAGAGAGACAGATAGATAGATAGATAAGAGATAGATAGATAATTTATATTATTTAATCTGGCTTTACAGGGCTAAATAGTAATGTTAATTGCATTTTATTTCCAACCACTACACACACACATTTATTTATCATTTTAATGTTTTATATAGTAAGACATTTTAGCAATTATATGGTATTTTGGTATAAACTATGGTTACCGTGGCATATTTTTTATGATAATAATAATGCTATTATTATGAGTCAAACCTGTTTTGGTACACCCCTCTCAAGGGATTTGTCTTGGGCGGGCTGTGGCACACTAAGATCACTTATTCTCAAGCTTTGTCTATTCATTTGTGTTTTAGAACAGCAAATGAACAAAAAGTCCAACAGAGCCTTCTCAGATGTTAAAGCTGGGACCACAGGACGCCTTTCATGTATCCTGGACTTGTTCAAATATCAGAACAAGCTAAAAAAACAAACCTGTCTAAAGCCCTGGACAGTTGCCATGATATACAGTTGAGATAAGTTCCTCTTTCCCCCTGATGTCATAGGCATTCAGCTGGCCTACAGACACGCTGTGGGTTAACTTCTCTTCTACCACACCTATCGTTTACCATGGATAAACTCCTGTCTTTCTTTAGAGGTAATCAATCATTGGAGTTACTTATCAGTGATTGCAGTGATGTATACTGTCACCAAGCACTTTGTGTTGCTATTACACGGGAGGAAATGACGTCATGCGGGATGTTGCCAAAAGAACATTAACAATTATTTAGTAGCAAATTAGCTAGAAATTGTGGGGCAAAAGGAGGTAAATAAAAAGGGTGTCTCATATTTAAGAGCTAAAGTAAACAATTTAAAAGTGAAATCATTTACTAGAGAATGCTCTTATCTTATGCTAGCCTAAAATGTATAAAAATAAGCTATAGAAAGCTGTTGATCATTTTGTTAGAATAATGAGATTTTTATGATGCCACCCTCATATACTATCATATTGATTTCTCATTAAATTCTTTAATGTGCTAGGCTACAGTTTAATTCACCTTATTTTGATTTTTATCACATATTTTCTCTCATAGAAAATATTTTCTAGTTTCTTTTCTTATATATTTGATTTGATTATATTGGGTTTCTAAGGTGATAATCTTGATATCACCTAGTTGAGCTTACACTGTTTTTGCTGGCTAGTTTGACTACCAGCAGTGAAGTTCACAAATAGTAGTAAAGTCAACAAGAATCTCTGCGTGAAGCGGGATATTCACTTAGAAAAAAGTGTAGGATCTTGATGTAAGGATTAGAGGTGTGATTACAGCGTCCCAGCCTCAGACATCATGCCCGTAGACCGGCCACACTCTGAATCTAAATCTGGTTTGCTGACTTCTACCGGATTTCTGGCAATGTAGTGTGTGGCAGCCATAAACTGTTTGCCAGAAGAAAAAAAAAGTTGTGTTCACGTCACGAAGATCATGACAATGAGCACTGAAGTTGGGTAGAAGGGTTATAAATGTTAAAAGATATTCAGTAGTATTTGTGGCACTTGGTTGATTATAAAAAGAGATGTGTTTACATGTTTAAATATGGGAAAAGGATTCCTGAGTTATCTATAATTATATTGGCTGTATGTCCTCTCACATGATGGAAGATTAGGTGAAGTACTTTACAGATTTTTTTTTCTCCTCCAAATATTGCCGAGTAAAATGCTGTAAACAGGAATGTATTTTTGCTGTCAGCACTCTTGCTTGTGTGACAATAGAGATCTGGGATCACGAGTCTGGGATACGTGATCCTGGTTCCAGGCGCCTTAATCCATGCATGGCTTTTCAGAAGGTCAGCAAGCACCAGTAGGCTATTTCAGAGTAAAACTACACATACGAGTTTATGGGATAAATACTATGTTTTTGCTGAAAACTCACTTTAAATGTTTGTAATAACTTCCTATTGTGCCCAAATATGGATTTTGGCAATATATTGAGGCATAAATGTATGATTTGTAGCTTTTTGGAATAGGCTAAACCATAGACATGTATACGTAGATGTCTCATTAGTGACTGTTTCTATGGGCTGCTATACGTAAGCCATATTGTAGCGGTCAACTTGACGTCATTCACCATAGTAATCACTGAATACTTTAAGATGCCACGATCCTGCACAGCCGATGGTTTGTGAACCCAACGGCTCTGTGCGAATACCAACAGTATGGTGAATGACGTCACGTTGACCTTTCCAAGATGGCGGCCGCATCTACGTGCCTGGAGCTACAGTTTATAATTTCTCAAGTAAACATCTCTTGTTTAACAAAAAATAATAATAATAAATAAATAAACACCAACCTGTGAATAACTGAAAAAGGGACATGTTAGTCTTCCATCAGTAGGTGCCCCCTTCAAAGGTGCCCCGTATTTTATATATTATATATATATTTTCAAATATTTTGATATTATAGCTGCTTCATCACTGACACAATCGAAGATATTTGTAAGATTTCTTTCATACAGTGCACTGACTTCTGTCTCATAAAGTGTCCTGTTACAGTATTAGTAACCACTGCAGGCAAGCAAACCCATTTGATCAGTTATATCAATATTGATCAATTTGTGAATTTGGCATCATTAGTCCCGTTTCTAATAGCTCATAGAAGACATGCATGACATTACTTTTTAAATATTATTAAGGAAAATCAATTGCAGGTTGGTATAAGGGACATTGTTCATTCGGAGGGTCTTCAGAGGCAGCAGAACAACCCAAAATGTCATTAAACATCTCACATGTTGAGTGGCAAAGATGATGAAGAGACCAAGAGAATTGGAATTTACTAAATCATCTTTAATTAGATTTCATCTGTTCACAAGACCTTTCACTCTTTCTCTCGACAGAAGAGTGCTCCAGGGTCTCTGACCACATAAACACCCTTTCACTGGATGTGGAATGGATTGAGTAAGTTGACACCATTCAACCTTTTTTTCTGAAAGTCAGTTTGAACTTGTGTGTCAGTTCCTTGGGTTGGTTTTCACTGACATACAAGCAATTCTTTGCTGCAATTTGTCAAATTTAGTTTTCTCTTGAAGCCACTTCCAGGCAGGTCAATTGAAGTTCAGAATGCCTCAAACTACCTGTTAATGTTATTTATGGTGGAAACAGGAACGTCAAGGTCTCCAGAGATGGAGTTCTGGCCTTGAGATAGCGTAGCTACATCCTTGTGGTGGATCTCCTTAGACAGTTCCATGGATTCTGTTTTCTATGCTTTAGTGGTACATCACAATCGTTTTCTCTTTCAGAATGATTCAGGGACATTTTATGTTATGCAGGCAGAAGTTAGGTCATTTCCAATGTAAAGGTGCTAAGGGGCGCCAGATTGGCCAGTTTTGCAGATTCTTGTTTTCCCCTGTTTCACAGCAGCTAACATGCTCAACTGAAATTGACAAATGTTGACAAATTATTTGTCAACGAAATTAACACTGTCACATATATGCTACAAAATATATGAAGTAACTGCATGTACTGTAAATACAGAATATACTGAATTGCACTGACTGGCATATAGTGATACTGATAACCAAAGCAACGGACAAGACAAAAGTATATACAGTATGTTAAAATGTTGCGATTGCAATGCATTTTATTCTAAAGCATGGTTGTCAAATTAAGCTACTGGAGAGCCATAGTCCTGCAAAGTTTTGTTCCTACCCTTCTCCAGTACACCTGCCACATTGTTTGCTAGTAATTCTGAGACGCTTGATTAGCTCCTTCAGGTGTGTTTAGTTAGGATTGAAGTTAAACTCTACAGGACCTTGGCTCTCCAGGAATTGAGTTTGAAACCCTTGTTCTACAGCATTTTTGGGTTTGTGGCTTACAAAACTCAGCCATGAACATGACACTATTTGGCTCAGAATCATAGGAAAAATGGCTGAGAAAAGTGAACTTAGTTCTGCGAAATATGGCATTGTTTATTTGCAGAAACCACTTGATTTTTTTTACAATATTAATAATAAAAAAAAACATTTTAAATTAAGTTTGCCTTAAGGTTTTTGGGGTAACATTAGTCACACATACATACCTCCCTGAGATAGATAGGCAAGCATCCCTAAAACTGTGTTAGTTATCTGTAATACAACCTGAAGTACGTCTGTGATTTATCAGGCATATCTGCGTTTACTGTGTCCCATATCACACAGGTATGAATCATCACTCCACACCATCCCAGCTCAGAGATTTTCATCAGATTGGCAGTGCCATAAAGGAGCTTTTGTTTTGTTTCTAATTGAACGATTGGCAGGGGTGCTATTACTTCCTACTGCACAGGTAGAATGCTTTCACACAGCATACCGTAGAGAGTTCAGGGAAAATAGAGTGCTGGTGCTTGACCTTTCCGGGGATTCTTGTAGCATATCAGCTTCCTTAAAATCCAAACCAAAGCTCAGTAATCGTAACAAAACAAGACCAACCAACAAATAGACCGCTAGGGGCAGAACAGGACAACCCTGCTGAGATTTGCTCAAAATTAAGTATGAAACATTAAGCAATTAAGCAATGGGTTAGAACAGGACAAGTGATTAGGAGAATGGATGGATGGACAAAATAAGTTACCCCTCAACTAGCAATGGCTAACTTTAATTAGCTATTCTGTTCAATTCTATCCTAGGGAAACCCTAAAATACATTGCACTTTTTTTTTAAATGGAGGATAATAAATAAATGTAACTATTATAACCATTATCCTTTATTTGGACTCTATCTGTTCTTTGGTAATAAACATAATCAATTATTAGTATAAATAATTATGATGATTAATTAATATTTTAATCATATAGCATAGTCTAATAAATAATAATTTATTATAATAATAAATTATAATGAATATAATAATATTAGATTTATTCTGTCAATTTAACTGGGTAATATTACATTTATATTTATTATACTCTATATATATATATATATATATATATATATGAATATTACATTCAGTTAGGTCCACTTAACATTTGCAAATACTACATAAATTATTAGATAAATAAATAAATTAAATTATTATAGAACTTCCTTCTTAATTTACAAGAAGATTAAAATGAAAGTGCGTGGGCCCAAACCATATCTTAGGGTCTTGAAGTTGGGCTCAGTCACATAACATCCACTGTAAAAGACCTAAGTAACACCCTAAATAGACTTATAACATCTTAGCAACTTTATGACTTCAGTCATAAAAAACACCCGAGCATTTTTTTTCCATACACACTTCTCTAAAGTTCCAGCATATGTTTTACATAATAACTTAAAAACCTGCATGCTCAAAACATGCTCTAAAATCAACTTTAGAGTTAACCCAGGTAGGTAAGCTATTGTAAGCTATTACCAAAATAAAAGATTTTAAATGTCATTACAAACATCAAGTAAAATAACTGGGAGCAATTATATTTATGTAATGCATAAATCTTTGTCATATATCCACTGATAGCATGCATATGATTTAACTTCAAGTCTACTTAAAGGACAGTTGGTTGGTATATGACAAGCATAACAAATGAATACCTAAATCGGAAACTACTCGCACAGTGAATTCCAATTATAAGATATTAATTTAGCTACAAGCAGCAATTGCATGTTCAGTTCAGCTATAACTAACTCTACAGAGAGCAATAGTGTCATTATTCAGCTCAAGTCAATTTAATGTTGATTCAGCTTAGTTCAATCCAACTTATTTTTGCAACACGGAAGTAAACTATTTTTGAATGTGCAAGATTCATTGGCCGCTTTAGGTAAATAACCAAAAAAAACACAAAAACATATTCCTATTTGGCTGGTGAGTGAAAAAGTTAATTTCAAACTACAGTATAGTTGCACATTTGCAATACAAAAGTAAAACATGGATATAAGCTAGATGTGTACTCGGAGTTCACTAATTTTACACTAACTACATAGTCAAGTATACTTTAATAAACTAAAAAGTGGGCTAATTTATGTATTCTGGTAAGTTTTGAAATAGTGCACGTATACTAGTACACTTACTTTAGTAAGAATATGAGGCTTGTGCAGCTGAAACCTCTCTTTGACCAGTTACTCACTCACTGTAAAAAGCTTAATTACACTCAGTTAGTCCTTAAAAAGGTTGATTAATATGATATGGTATTTACTAAGCTGAAATGACAATAGTGCATCCAATACTACTACAAAAGTCTAATGGCCAATTTCAAAACAATTGCTAAATTCTTCTAACTGTGTCAAGCAGGGACTTAACCAAGCCTGTGCTTTCCAGATATCAGCAGCCTTTGTGGTCATAAGCTGGCGCGACACCATCTCGTGTCACCTAGCATTCACAATGACACCCAGAGAGATGGTACTGCCAGGGGAGAACCCATTCATCTGATTTGTAAGTATTTAAGCTTAGCCACATTAAGATGATTTGGGTACTTTTCACTGCAGCTCTGCCATTTGTGTCTAAAGCGGCTCTAATTTGTACTGTGCCACCTGCCGCGAGCACAAAAAAATTAACTTAGTTATGTCATGCCTACATTCTGACATCACTAGGATCTTGCTATATAATGTGAGAAATATATCTCAGAGAAAAAATAGCAGCTTAAAAAGAGCCCAGCCTAATGCTAATGTGCACGTTTGTACAAAAACAGATATGTTGCTACTATAAATTTTGGCTGAGACTGATCAGAGAAAGAAGAGGGACAAGGTCTGTGGTTCATTTTGATTCCAAGGCACATAGTTGACCACGACATGAAAAATGAGGAGTACGACTGGGCTAAGTTATGAAATTACATGAGAGGGTAGACTATGGTTTAAATACTGTCCAGACCACAGTTTTGAAAAAAAAACATAATAGCAGCAATTTATTTTGTTTCAGGCACATCAGCATGCATGTCTGGCTGCATATTAGTGTTTAATACGAAACAATACTTTTCTGTAGTTTATTGCACTCACACAAGGCTAGTGTTACTCTTAAGGTGCCATTTTCGATGGGTTCTTCTAACTCTGCGTGACTGATTTCACTCCTCTGATCTCAGGCCATGGCTAAGCTTCTCCTTTGTCAACACTGTTACAGTACCTCAGTGTCGCAACAAATCAATATCTATGACCTGCTGACAATGTCCAGGTCCGTCATTCCCCACCACTCCTCCATCTGCCCAATCTTCTATCTCCAGCAAATTCTTAACACAGTCACCAGCGAGCCAATGACAAGCTGGTCACACAAGTATTATGTTTTATGTTTCTCCATTACTGTCTACTGTTTCACATGGAGATTGGGAGCATCGAGGCAAACTGAAGCTCACCAAATAATGGGCCCATTGATTTCCCAGAGGAACAGTTTTAGCTAAGGGAGAGTTTTGCACTGGGCCAGACTCAAAGGGGGCTATTACCTTCTTCTCCAGGGCTGTGATCCATGACTAGAGAGTCTTAGCACAAGGAGAGTGAGGGGAACTGTCCTGGCACCAATTCACCCAAACCCAGGCACCTCGCTGCCATACACACTCTTAGGCAAAGACTTTTGTTTTGCTCCTTTTAAATATTTGATGAGGTGTCTGCACAGTTTGTTTTTCTTCTGTTACTTAACAATGGTATAGTTAATGGATCAGCTAATGTCTTGCCCCTTTATATTCTGAACTAAGAAAGAGGTGGTACTAAATAAAGGCCCAGGTACTGTGGAGATTATTTAGATTCTGCTCTTGAACAAGTCTAAAAGACAATAGTTTCATTATTCAGCTAAGCACTGTTCTGTGCTTGTTCATTTCAGATCAATAACAGTGTGAAGTTCATCAATTTGTAGCGGGTTCAAGTCAACTATATGTAGTTCTGCAAAAGGCAGCAATGTTGTTCTTCAGATTAAGTCAGTTCAGTGTTGATTCATTTCAGTTCAATACCAGTGTTGATTTTGAAAAATGTGATTCAGCTGTAAAGCAGCTCTACAAAAGAGAGTGGCCATCATCCAGTTTGATTCAGTTCAAGTTTTGTGCTGTCAGAAAGTGCTGTCATTTCAATACATTTATGAAAATTATGTGTCTTTCAGACCCCAAATAAGCTAGGCAGAAGGAACCCAAACTCCATCAGGTGACAGAAGAAAAAACCTTGGGAGAAACCAGGCTCTGTCATGGGACCAGTTCTCTTCTGGCCTGACCCGAACTGAATATTCATTCACAGTTTTAGCAATAATGACTCCAAGAATATCTTCATCAGAAATACAGTTGTGAGTTTACAGCCTCTGACAGCATCTTATGTTTCAGCCTCAATTATTGCCCCCAATAACAACTGTAGTGCTTTACAGCCGTGATCCCCTTATTAGATACCATACCTACTAAATTGCTGAAAGAGTTGTTTACCTGTAGCAGAAGAGCCTTTTATCAATTGTATTAATTCTGCTCTCTAGATCACATCACAAGACCATCAAAGCTGGTAGTTTTCAAGCTCCTCGTTAAGAAACTGCAACTAGATCCTAGTGAATTGGCAAATTACAGACCCATATCAAATCCTCCTTTTAAGTCTAAAAATCTGCTCAATTTTGTTCCTTCTTGCTAAAATAAATAAATAGATACATCTATGAAATGTTTAATTCTGTCACAAGGCCCCATCATAGCACAGAAACAACTCTCGGTCAAATTGTAAATTACTTGCTTGTAGCATTGGACCAAGGCAGCATCTCACTGCTAGTTTTACTTGATCTGGGTGCTGCATTCAACACTATAGATCATGACATACTCATAGATCGATTACAGAATGATACTGTTATTCAGGGACAGGCTTTATGTTGGTCCAACCTGTCTGACCATTTCCATTTTGTTTATTTAAACAGGAAATTACCTAAGCTAATGCTGGTGAAGTATGGAGTGCCACAAGGACCTATTTTAGGTCCACTGCTATTTTCAATATACCTGTACATGCAGCTCCTTTCAAAATAAATGTAAAATTAAATGTCTAAATTATATAACAACAGAATGTGTTTAAGATATAAATAATTTGGATGACCAGTAGTTTTGTCTATTAAATTAAGATAAAACAGATATATTACGTATTGGACCAAAACCTGTACACAGAAGCAATGACATTAATTTAGCAATGACATTTCAACTTTTCGACAGTGCTATGTCTTCAAACTTATAAATTCTTGTTATCTACATTACCCATAACCTTCCCAACATGGTACTTTTTTTGCCTTAAAAAATGTTTTTCCTAAAATGACTAATTATTTATTTAGAGGAGATCCTGATTTGTCAGCTGGGTCGTGTGGATTACTTTGAAGCTGCTTGCCTAAAAATCCTGAATCTTTTCTCCAAAATGTTAATTTCTCTTTGGCTGAAGAATCAAACTCATCTACATCTTAGATGGCCCGGAGGTCAGTAAATAATAAGGAAATTTTAATTTTTGGTGAACAATTCCTTTAAGTAAAAATGTTCACACGACCAAGGTTATTCAACAATTCAAAAGTAAATATTCTTCGATGTAGTCTGATCCTTTAAAAACTATGTATATTGTGGTCACTCTTTTAAAAAATACCTATCTTCTGCTCCATTTTGTAAAATGCACATTTAGAAATGCCACTGTTACAGCATGTATTTTGGAAAGCAAGGGGGTAAGGGTCATCTGGGCGTCACAATAGTTTAATCTACTGTGGAGTTTCCTGTTCGCCAGACCAAGCAACCACGTACTGAGACGATTTGTAGAAATGGTTTCAGATGTTGTCTTACTGTTAACAAATTTTCTCTCCAAGGAGTTTGTTTGGTGTGATGCATGTTGTCCAGCTTTTAAATGAATATCCACAAATTGGATGGGAAAAAAAAATCCACTTTAGACATTCTACTAACAGTAAGTAACTTTGCAACTACATGTCAACTAGCAGTCATTGGAGTATTAGTAGACTGTCTGCTTAGTATCTTCTAACACTTTATTTTGATGGGCCCACAACAAGCAAAATACTGACTATGAGAAACCTAGTATGTCAACTTATTCTACTAACCCTAAACCTAACCTAACAGTCTACTCTGAGAGTTAGTAGAGATGTAGTTGCAAATTAATGAGAATTAGATGACGTAGTTGCAAAGTTACTTCTAGTTAGTAGAACGCCTAAAGTGTCACGGAACACTGAGGAGCGCCGTGGAAAGAATCAGGTCTGGGTCCAAATGCAGGAGAAAACTGAGTTTAATCAACAAAAAGCAGACAAGATCCAAAAACAGCACCGAAACAAATCATAATACCGACAGACAGAGTGGCGGGAGTGTGGTGTTAAAATAGGCTGTGCTGATGGGGAACAGCTGGGAGTGTGATGAGTGGCAGGTGTGTGGAGTTAAGACAATTGAGTCCGGGAAATTGGGAGGTGACGACCTCTGGTGGTGAAAACAATCATCGCACGGCCCGGACTCATGACAGGACCCCCCCTTAAAGGAACGGCTTCCAGACGTTCCACAACAGAAAGAACTAAACAAAAACAAGAGTTCAGGAGGGAGGAGGAACGGAGGTAGACCAGGGGGAGGGATGGTGGGCCAGGCCCATGTAGAGGAAGAGGGCCCCGAGGAAAAGGCAGCCAGGGCGGAGCCGGAGGGACGGACCATGGAGGATCCGGCCGAACAGGAACCCTGGAGGATGGCCATGGCGGGACGAACCAGGGAGGATCCGGCCTAACAAGATCCCTGGAGGATGGCCAGGGCGGGGCCGGAGGGACAGACCAGGGGGGAGCCAGCAGCTTGGCAGGCTGCCAGGGTGACCCCGGCAGGGCGAGGCGCATGGGCGGCGCCGGCAGGGCGAGGCGCTTGGGCGGCGCCGGCAGGGCGAGGCGCTTGGGCGGCGCCGGCAGGGCCTCCTGTCCAGCAGCGGGCTCTGGAGCGGACTCTGTCGGCTCCCGGAACGGAGCGGGCTCTGGAGTGGACTCTTCGAGCTCCTGGACCGGAGCGGGCTCTGGAGTGGACTCTGTGAGCTCCTGGACCGGAGCGGGCTCTTCGAGCTCCCGGAACGGAGCGGGCTCAGGAGTGGACTCTTCGAGCTCCGGAACGGAGCGGGCCGGACTCTTCGAGCGGGCTCTGGAGTGGACTCTTCGAGCTCCTGGAGTGGGACCGGAGCGGGACTCTCTCCCGGACCGGAGCGGAGGGGCTTGGAGTGGACTCTGGAGTGGACTCGAGCTCCTGGAACGGAGCGGGCCTCTGGAGTGGACGGAGCTCGGAACGGAGCGGGCAGGAGTGGCGAGCGGGCTCGGAGCGGGCTCAGGAGTGGACTCTTCGAGCTCCCGGAACGGAGCGGGCTCAGGAGTGGACTCTTCGAGCTCCCGGACGGAGCGGGCTCGGAGCTCAGGAGTGGACTCTTCGACTCTGGAGTGGACTCTTCGAGCTCCCGGAACGGAGCGGGCTCTGGAGTGGACTCTCCCGGAACGGAGCGGGCTCAGGACGGAACGGAGCAGGAGTGGGCTCTTCGGCTCCGGAACGGAGCGGGCTGGAGTGGACTCTTCGAGCTCCCGGAACGGAGCGGGCTCTGGAGTGGACTCTTCGAGCTCCCGGAACGGAGCGGGCTCTGGAGTGGACTCTTCGAGCTCCCGGAACGGAGCGGGCTCTTCGAGCTCCCGGAACGGACTCTCCCGGAACGGAGCGGGCTGGGAGTGGACTCTTCGAGCTCCGGAACGGAGCGGGCTCTGGAGTGGACTCTCGAGCTCCGGAACGGAGCGGGCTCTGGAGTGGACTCTCCCGAACGGAGCGGGCTCGAGCTCCCGGAACGGAGCGGGCTCTGGAGTGGACTCTTCGAGCTCCCGGAACGGAGCGGGCTCTGGAGTGGACTCTTCGAGCTCCCGGAACGGAGCGGGCTCTGGAGTGGACTCTGGACTCTTGAGCTCCCGGAACGGAGCGGGCTCTCCCGGAACGGAGTGGTGGACTCTTCGAGCTCCCGGAACGGAGCGGGCCGGAACGGAGCGGCTCTGAGCGGGCTCTGGACGGAGACTCTTCGAGCTCCCGGAACGGAGCGGGCTCTGGAGTGGACTCTTCGAGCTCCCGGAACGGAGCTGGAGTGGACTCTCGGCTCCCGGAACGGAGCAGGAGTGGACTCTCCCGGAACGGAGCGGGCTCTGGAGTGGACTCTTCGAGCTCCCGGAACGGAGCGGGCTCTGGAGTGGACTCTTCGAGCTCCCGGAACGGAGCGGGCTCTGGAGTGGACTCTTCGAGCTCCCGGAACGGAGCGGGCTCCCGGAACGGAGCGGGCTCTGGAGTGGGACTCTTCGAGAACGGAGCGGGCTCTGGAGTGGACTGCGAGCTCCCGGAACGAGCTTGGAGTGAGGGACTCTTCGAGCTCTGGACGGAGCGGGCTGGATGGAGTGGACAGAGTGGATTTAGTGGTCCTCTTCCTTCTCAACCTCCGCTTCTCAGTGGGGGTCAGAGGGCCAGGGCTGGTGGGAAAATCCCTGCGGAAGGGTTCTGAATGATCTGGTGTTGCCCACTGACTCCGATGATGGAGATACCTGACAAAACCCCAAAAGTCCAGGATCCTAAGTCCCTCCATCTCCCACTGGGGCAGTGGATCATCCAGGCACACATTAAAAAAGTCCTTGAGTACCGACTCATTATAATTTAGCCCTACCGCCAAAGTCCAGAATGTCTGCTGGCGCAGAGCCACCAACCTCTGATGTTGTGCCGTCCTCTCCCTTAGAGTTGCTGGAGGACAAATATCATGGTCCATTCTCAGAAAGCCGGTAGTCACTTCATGACGCATTGGTCTCCCTGCTGGACCCATGTTGCTGTCAGTATTCTGTCACGGAACACTGAGGAGCGCCGTGGAAAGAATCAGGTCTGGGTCCAAATGCAGGAGAAAACTGAGTTTAATCAACAAAAAGCAGACAAGATCCAAAAACAGCACCGAAACAAATCATAATACCGACCGACAGAGTGGTGGGAGTGTGGTGTTAAAATAGGCTGTGCTGATGGGGAACAGCTGGGAGTGTGATGAGTGGCAGGTGTGTGGAGTTAAGACAATTGAGTCCGGGAAATTGGGAGGTGACGACCTCTGGTGGTGAAAACAATCATCGCACAGGCCCGGACTCATGACATAAAGTGGACAATCAAAATATAGTGTAACCAAACATATTTATTGTTAAGCTTTTTCTACACAGCAAGTGTGAAAAGTCTCAAGCTTTGTTGATAATAACAGGATTAGTTTTGTTGCATCACAAATGCTCACTTGCAGTGAAAACTCAGTGTAAGGATAATGTTGTTTTGTCATTTTCATGAAGTGTCCTTTGCTTTAGTGGCTGTAGCAGCTAGTTAATGTGCATGTGTAAAGTTTGGGAAGTTGGGAAAACATGCACAACACACTGCAGCTAGCACTGCACCAAAATGCACCTGCACACTGAGTTTAGTGTACAGGCATGTAGTGCTGCTTTCCTGCTCTCTTTAAATCTCTCTGCTCCACTCTCTCTTTCTCTCCTTCTCACACTCTTTTTTTCACCTCTTTCACACCTTTGATCGCACTTTCACTCCGAAGTATCACTCCCTCACCCCTTGTCTAGACTTGCTGCACCTGTGGTACATTAATCTGCAATAGTCCTTGGCTGGATAACAACTCCTTAACATGACAGCATGGACCAGCGACTTCACCACACCTTACCTTCTCCCTGCAGAGAAAAAAAAGAGCGAGAGAGCTTGACCAAGCTTGGCTTCTATTTACAAAGGTTTCACAAATGTTCAAAATGCACTGGAGGCAGTACTATGCAACTCAGCTGAAAAGACCTCTAAAGATGGTCACCAGTATATGTTTTTTAATTCTGGTCCCCATCGTGGGATACTAGTGTCCCTACCATTATTCTCATTGCCAGTAAGCAACATGGCATAAACCAGCACTGAGCTGGCCTTTTATGTAGGGTGGTTCTCATCTGGTTTTACTTATGATCCAGACTTTGCCGGAATTTTACTTTGTTTCACTGTTTTCAAGGTTGAAGAATATGTCATGCAACATGCACATGTTGCCATCTGCACAATTTGGCTAGATTTCCCTCAATGACAAATGAATTTGTGCCAAATATTGCATAACCTTGTCGCCAACAAGAAAAGCCACTGCAAGTGTTTTTTTGTAAAGCTGATTTTCCTAACCAGCTATGCTCAATTATACGGTAACATTATTTTTTTCCTGCTGTCTTTCTACCCTTTCAGAACAGATATACCTCTGCATTGTGTGAACCACCAGCTGAGAGCCACTGCTATAGACTACAGCTGCTTTAGCAGGTGTGTCCAATGGGTTCTTCGGCTGCACTCAAACACCTTTGTGTTCTTGTGCTTTCTGGAGCCTGGTTCTCAGCGTCTCCTCTCATGCATCTTTACCGACAGAACTGGGCTTGCTCGCCTGCCTGCCTGCCTACTTGTTTACGTCAGTGTTAAATATATTTAAATCCAGCAGCACCTTGAGGTTCAGCAGCTTGAAGAATGTTGATTATTGGACATGCTCAGTTTAATCTAGTTGTTATTAACAGCTGCTTTTTGCTTTGAAATTAAATGAAAGAATCCCTTGGGTAAATCATGGAAAGATTTCCAAAGTGTTGAGGCTCTGAGTCAGGCATCGTGCGTGGCTGGAATCAATCAGTTTTTTGTTGTTTTTTTATAATATAATATCCCTGCTGAAAAGACTATCATGGCTGGTCACCAGAAAATGTTGTACAGAACATCACTGCTGAAAACACTTGTTTAGACTAACATTAATTTCGACGTAGGTCAAGGCTGGTTTATGGTCTCTATTTCCAATAGCATTCACAACCCATTAAGTCAAGTTACCTTTATTTATATAGCGCTTTTAACAATACAAAATTGTGTCAAAGCAACTGCACGATATTAAAATAGGAAAATAGTGTGTCAATAATGTAAAATTACAAGATTAAACACTCAATTTTCAGTTGAAGGCATTTCATTATTGAATTCAGTGATGGCATCGTTGTTATTTTTGTTATTTTATGTTATTTTTAAATGTCTTGGTAGAAAACAACTACCTTTTTTCCACTGAAAACAATTATTTATACATTTTTTTTAAAAAACATATAGAACATATTGGAACTGTAAACAATAATTAAAATAAATAATTTAATTCTTCTTAATTAAATTAAGTGCAGTCACTTAAGTGAGCCTAAACCTGCAGCTCAACAATAATCAGAAAATAAATAAATTATTTTCTGAAAAAAATCAATATAATAATAATAAATGACGAATTAATAATAGCCAGGATGAACCTCTTTTAGTAGTTTAGATGGAATAGGGTCTAACATACATGTTGTTGGTTTAGCTGATTTAACAAGTTTATACAATTCTTCCTCTCCTATAGTAGAGAATGAGTGGAATTGTTCCTCAGGGGACCTACAGTGCACTATTTGATGTGATACTGTAGCTGACGGCTGCATGGTTACAGTTTGATCTCTAATAGTATCGATTTTGGATGTAAAATAGTTCATAAAGTCATTACTGCTGTGCTGTTGCTGTCCTGGAGGGCCACTGTCCTGCAGAGTTAGCTCCAACCCTAATTAAACACACCTGCCTGTAGCTTTCTAGTGATCTTAAAATACATTCATTAGTTTTTTTCTGATGTGTTTGATTAGGGTTGGAGCTAACTCTGCAGGACAGTGGCCCTCCAGGACTGAAGTTTCCCAGCCCTGATGTAGTGTGTCGTGTTATATCATGTACTTCATGGAATGAGATTTTACTCCGTGTTAAACTTCAAGAAGAACTTATTCTCTGCTGTGAAACAGAGGTGCACATTACACATGTTGCACATCACTTTGGGTGTTTCTTTGCACCCAGGAACCTTGCATCTTCCCTTTTTGTCACTCATAATGGAAAATCCTGGTTAGGGATGGGAGCTGTGGACCCCTGCTTCCTTACCCCGTATTGCGCAATGCGCAAACGAAAAGAAAAACTGCATTTCTGAACATGCTAAATCAAATAAAAAAATCATAAAACCTGACAAAATTCTTCTCTACGCCTTCACACACTGTACATATTTTTTATGTACAGTTCATGTCATTTTAAATAAGATTACTAAAGCAAATAATCTTGCCTTCTTCTCACACCATGTGCTCCTGTGACCATGTGTCAGAACAGGATGTCCCACCTTCAAATGGGGCTTGATGATTATGGGGCATAAGAAAAACTTTCCATTGCCTGAGGGCAACACTGTGCAGTAGAGGGTTAATCTTCCTTAAGTGTAAAGGAGCAACCGTATCTAAAGTGCTAGAAAAGAGAGAGTCCGTAGTTTCTGTAACATCATCAAGTTTCTCTGCGCTGTTAGAAATGCTGAGGAATTGAGATAAATCACGAAGATTACTTACAAAGCAGTCTGTTGTGGTAGAAGTGATGGTTCTACGATACTTGTAACAAGGAGTTTAATTTACTGCTTTAACTATATGGAGTTTACACAAGACTAGATAATGATCTGATATATCATCGCTTTGCTGCAGAATTTCAACACCATTAACATCAATTCCATGTGACAGTATTAAATCTAGAGTATGATTTCGACAATGAGTGGGTCCTGACACGTGTTGTCTAACCCCGATAGAGTTCAGAATGTCTATGAATGCTGATCCTAATGCATCTTTTTCATTATTAACGTGGATATTAAAATCACCCACAATTAAGACTCTATCTGCAGCCAGCACTAACTCTGATAGAAAATCACCAAATTCTTTAATAAAGTCTGTATGGTGCCCTGGTGGCCTGTATACAGTAGCCAGTACAAACATCACGGGGGAATTTATCATTCTTTTTTCTCTAGATAATGTTATATGAAGCACCATTACTTCAAAGTAGTTATACTTAAAGCCTGTCTTCTGAGAAATACTGAGAGTATTGCTATAAATTGTAGTAACACCTCCCCCTTTGCCTTTTGGACGCGGCTCATTTTTATAACAGTAATCTTGGGGGGGTAGACTCTTTTAAAATTATGTATTCATCTGGTTTTAGCCAGGTTTCTGTCAAAGAGAGCACATCTAGTTTATGATTAGTGATCATATAATTAACAAAAAGTGCTTTTGTAGAAAGGGACCTGATATTCAATAAGCCAAGCTTTATCATTTGTTTTTCTATGTTATATACATTTTTTAATTTGTTGAACATCGATTAAGTTGTTACTCATAGTCTGGTTTAGACGTTTTTTTGTATTTTCTAGTTCGGGGAACAGACACAGTCTCTATAGTGTGATATCTAGGTGAAAGGGTCTATATGTGCTGAGAATTAACTGACTTCTGTGACGTGAGGCGGCTAGCAGACGGTCGGTTTAGCCAGTCTGTCTGCTTCCTGACCTGGGCCCCAGTTAGTCAAGTACGAACTCTAAGACTATGTGCCATATTTCTAGAGAGAAGAGCGGCACCACCCCAGGAGGGATGAAAACCATCTCTTTTCAACAGGTCAGGTCTGCCCCAAAAACTCGTCCAATTGTCTATAAAACCAATGTTATTCTGTGGGCGCCACTTAGATATCCAGCCATTGAGTGACAACAGTTTGCTATGAATCTCATCGCCCCGGTAAGCAGGAAGCGGGCCAGAGCATTACACTTCTGTAATGTTATGTATCTGTTAGTGGAGCTGGATATTCAGCAAGAAAATAAAATCTAAGGTGGGATTTTGTCAATTGAGGGTTTTAAGTCGATTTTTATAAAAGCATCTGTTGAATTAATAAATGTAAATGTCTTGTTGCAAACTGCTCCAAACTGCTTCATGTTCTGTCTCCCTAGCACACATTCACACCTCTCTGGGTGGACTATGCCTGTAATTATAATTATTTGTCTTTATTATATTTAATGATGCCTTTATATTTACAGTTTTAATCCCTAATTTCTATGATCAAACTTCTCACTTTATCTCCTTTGCCTTTTGTATCAAATGTCCTTCTTAAACCATTCATAGCCAAAACACTCGAACGAGTTGTCTTCAACCAAATCTCATTGTTTCTTTCCCAGAACAACAAACTGGATGCTAAACAGTCAGGTTTCAGGAGTGGCCATTCAACTGAGACTGCGCTACTCTCAGTCACTGAAGCCCTGCGAATTGCAAAAGCCGATTCCAAATCATCAGTCCTCATTCTGCTGGATCTATCTGCCGCTTTTGACACTGTCAATCATCAGATCCTCCTGTCCACCCTCTCATCACTGGACATCACTGGGATTCCACTTCGCTGGTTTGAATCCTATCTCACTGGTCGGTCTTTCAGGGTGGCCTGGGGAGGGGAGGTATCCAAAGCACATCAATTGGTCACTGGGGTTCCCCAGGGATCGGTTCTTGGACCCCTCCTCTTCTCCACATACACTACATCACTCTGTCCCATCATACAGGCACATGGTTTCTCCTACCATTGCTACGCTGATGACACACAGCTCTATCTCTCATTTCAACCAGATGATCCAACGGTAGCTGCACGGATCTCAGGCTGCCTGGCAGACATCTCGGCATGGATGAAAGAACATCACCTACAGCTCAACCTGGCAAAGACTGAGCTTCTTGTCTTCCCTGCCACTCGAAAATCTACAGCATGACTTCACGATTCAGTTAGGTTCATCAACAATTACCCATTAACTTCGGTCAGAAATCTTGGTGTAATCTTTGATGACCAGCTGACCTTCAAAGAGCACATTTCAAAGACTGCTCGATCTTGCAGGTTTGCACTACACAACATCAGAAAGATCAGGCCCTTTCTGACAGAGCATGCTGCACAACTTCTTGTCCAGGCCCTTGTCATTTCTAGGCTGGACTACTGCAATGCTCTTCTGGCTGGACTTCCATGAAACACAATCAAACCTCTACAAATGATTCAGAATACAGCGGCACGACTGGTCTTCAACGAGCCCAAAATTGCCCATGTTACACCTCTCTTTATCTCCTTGCACTGGCTATCAGTTGCAGCTCGTATCAAGTTCAAGACACTGATGCTTGCATATAGAAAAACCACAGGCTCAGCACCCACCTACTTCCACTCACTATTACGAATCTACATCCCCTCCAGAAGCTGCCTACTTCCACTCACTATTACGAATCTATCCCTTCCAGAAGCTGCCTACTTCCACTCACTATTACGAACTACACAGAAGGCCTACTTCCACTCACTATTACGAATCTACATCCCTTCCAGAACCTACTTCCACTCACTATTACGAATCTAATCTACTTCCACTCACTATTACGAATCTACATCCCCTCCAGAAGTCTGAGATCTGCTAGTGAGCGACGCCTCGTGGTACCATCACAGAGAGGCTCAAAATCACTCTCCCGAACATTCTCATTCACCATTCCTGGTTGGTGGAATGATCTTCCCACCCCTATCCGGAACGCTGGATCCCTGTCATTCGTCAAGCAAAAACTGAAAACTCATCTCTTACGACACTACTTGACTTCATCCTAAACTTACAAAAAAAAAAATATTCTTTATCTTTATCTTTCTCTCCTTCTCTTGCTAGCTTGTACTTATTTGAACAATGCCAAAGGCTTGGTGTTATGAGCACTTCCTCTGTCTGTTTTCCTCTTCAAGATGAATAGCTTAAAGTATTCCCCAATTGTAAATCGCTTTGGATTAAAGCATCTGCAAAATGACTAAATGTAAATGTCACTTTCTGAAATTAGTACCATGTTTTTTCTACAAATTCACTATATCAGTATCCAGAGTGGTTCTGTCAGGATTATGGACTGTTTTGTGTATGTTTTGCTCCCCATGTGTTCCCTGTGACCCAGTTTCTCCCTCACGTTGATTGTTAATTTGATTCCAGGTGTGTCTCGTCTTCCTCCCTGATTGTCTTGTCTTTAAAAGCCCCAGTCCTTTCAGTTAGTGTTTGTCAGTCCTTAAATGTCTTCTGAATGTCTTCCTTGCCTGTGATCCCTGTCAACCCATTGGAAATTAAAGACGGTTATTTAAAGCTCCGTGTCTCCTTGTTCTGTGTGAATTGTGACAGAAGGACCAACCAAAATCAGTAACCCTCCGTTTTTTTACCCATTTTTTTTTGTTTCCGTTGTGCCCCATGGATCCCCTCGTTGGCCCGAATATCTTCTCCTCCTGCTGGAGCAGGGAGACCAATTGCTCGAGGACCATACAAGACGATTCCTGCTCGTAGCTAATGCCACCAGCTACCCGGACGACACGCTCTGCGCAGTCTATGATGCAAGCCTTAACACCGCGTGCAGAGCACTGTCGTCCAAAGATGGTCCTCGAGAGGAATTCTCCGCCTTCGTGGAGTGGACTGGAGATCCACTCCAGACCCAGAGCCCAGCCCACCATCTCCCCGCGGTGCAGAGCACCAGCCCGAGCCCACCGATGACGGAGAGCCATTTCCCTCCACGATCTGCGAGCCAGCGCAAAGCCGAGCGACTGAGCAGAGGTTCGCCCCGGAAGTTGAGTCCAACACGTCAGATCAGGTGGCAGTGCCCACCACGAGGGAGCCAGCCGTGGATGGTGTGAGCGTGGAGTGGAGCTCCGGCCCCTGCAACGCGGCTGAGGGTGAGCTGATTATACATCTGGGACTGCTGGACATGGAGGGAGATGTGATAGACTGGGAGACTGATCTGGAGATCAAACTGCCCCCTCTCCTCTCTCCTCTCTACGTCGTTCCCGCTTGTCCCGTCTAGCCCTCCTTCATCTTTGGTTCCCTTGTTCAGCCCTGGGGGGGGCTCCCGATTCTCCAGTGCCCGCTCCTCGAAAATACCCACCCGCTCCTGCCTCCTCCACCGTTGTCGTCTGGCAGCCCCCCCGCTCGCCCTCAGCCCCCTATCTGTACGGCGTGAGCCCCGTGGGTCTGCCATCCTCCAGCGTTGCTTGGGCTGGAGTATCCCTCACCTCCAGCCTCCTCGGTCCGGACTCCGCCTTGGCCCGTAGACCCAGCGGCTCCACCTCGGCTCCTAGCTCCCTCGCCTCCACCATCACCATCCGATCCACCAGCTCCACAGAGCACCCTCGTCCCTCCGGCCCTGCCTTGTTGGGGCGTTGACCCGCCATCGCCTCTGGACTCCTCTCCTCTGGTTGCGCCTCATCGCTCCGTCCCACTGGCTCCGTTGGGCCCCTTCCTCCCGTCTGCTCCACCTGGGTCCTCAGTCGCTCCGGCTCTGACGTGGATCTCAAGACTTTTGCCTCGGTCGCCAGAGCCCTCGGCTCCACCTTGGCCCCCCAGAACCTCGGCATCCTCCTGGCTCGTTGGCTCTCCGTCTCCACCTCGGGCTCCTCCACCACCTGCTCTGACGCCGTTGGTCAGCCCCCAAGAGTCGGCGGCCTCCCTCTGTCAGCTCCACCGTGGGCCATCATCATGGCTGTGGCCTGGGTCCTGCTGTGCGCTTCCTGCTCCGGGCCCCTCATGTCTCTTCCCTGGCTCCTCCCTCCTTCGTCGCCCCCTTGGACTCTGTTTGCCGGCCCCCTCCTGGGGGTTCGTCCTCCTCCTGAGCCACTTCCGTAGTTCCCGCCCGCCCCTCCCCTTTGGAAATTTTCTACGGTGCGTGGACGCACCTTCTGTGAGGGGGGCGACATGTCAGGATTGTGGACTGTTTTGCTCCCCATGTGTTCCCTGTGACCCAGTTTCTCCCTCACGTTGATTGTTATCTTGATTCCAGGTGTCTCGTCTTCCTCCCTGATTGCCCTGTCTTTAAAATCCCCAGTCCTTTCAGTTAGTATTTATCGGCCCTTAAATATTTTCCAAATGTCTTCCTTGCCTGTGATCCCTGTCAACCCATTGGAAATAAAGACAGTTATTTGAAGCTCCATGTCTCCTCGTTCCATGTGAATTGTGACAGGTTCTTCAATGGAGATTTCTCTATCATTCTCTTCCCAAAAGCAGTCTTGAAAAATGCATGTTAGATCAGACTTGTTCTTAATGACCATTTAATTTAGACTTTCAAGATTTTACTTTAACTTAAAAATATATATATATATAAAAAACTATATGAATAAAGCAGTTTTGGCAGTTTTAATTAAAAATTTTAGACTATTACATGTTTTATATGGCAATGTGCTTCAAGGTCAGAAATAATTTAAGCATGATATTTGGTTATTTCCTCTGTAAATTTCTGTCTACGGTTAGAGTGAACATCTGTATATTAAATGCACATGGGATTCATCCAAGATACTTCTAGTGCATCTGTTGACTTCATCTTATCTGTGGATTAGTTTTATTTGAAAAACAGAAGCATGTTGAATGGACTCTGGAGTGAATCTAAAGTAATAAATAATGTAACATGCAGCCAAAGAAAAACACACAAAACACATTCACTCCTTTTTGCATCTGCAGAGTGTCCATTCAACATTTATAAAACATCTGAAGAATGGTTTGAGGTGTTATAAGTGGAGTAATTGACTCTGCATTACCACTGCGATTGTGCATTATTTTTCAATAATTTAAAGTTCCTTATAGTATTCTACATTGTAATAAAGGCTATGTCAATAAGCATTGCCTTATAAATGTACCTTACTTACAGTATATGAAAATAAACAAGATGGCTTGATGAACACAGATAAACCACAATATCGCAATGGCTACAGACTTTCTCTTGCACTCTCAGTCACATTTATTACGGTTGTGTTATATAATTAATACAATAATACCACTTCATTACTACCTTGAATACATAAAATTAATATTTGACAAAATAGTATTGATACAAGTTATACATGTTGAAATCACTGTACCACTTTACACTTACAGTTTGCCATCCCTGTTTTACTTTCTCAAAATGAAAATTGGGCAGTGGAGGTGATAGTATGGAGCTAAATACTTAAATGGATGCATAAATGGAATTACAATGAAATTACAATTACAAAATGGCAGAGTATGTTTGTAATAAACAGAAAAATATTGTGTATTGGTGTGGACACTAACATAACTATCTTTAGAGTTATCTTTATACTTATCGTTCTTAGTGTGAATGGGCCTTATAGGGATAGTTCTCCAAAAAAATAACATTTGTTGCTCATTTACTCACCCTCAGGCCATCTAGATCAGTGGTTCCCAACCTTTTTTCATACTGTCTGTTCAAAATAAATGAAAAGAACCGGAGCATAGTAGATTTCTTTATTTTTTTCCTGTTGTACCGAAATCGTATCCAACCGTGACCCCCGAACTGAGGTACGTACCGAACCGTGACATCTGTGTACCGTGCCACCCCTAATTTATATATGTATAGATATAATATTGAATAATAATAGAAAATTGTTTGTCTCTTAGAAATGCACATTTGACATTGAATTGACAGTAGTAGTTTGAGTTAGGATGCAGATGTAAATGTATGTTCATTATCAAAATCAGTAACATCTGTAAAAATTGCAACAACCTCCTTTTTCATATGGTGAAATAAAAATTTCTGACTGTTTGAGTTTTATTCAAATTAACCATTGTTCTTCCATAGTAGCATACATTTACATCATGATAACCAGAGTTAAAACCACACATAAAGCACCTCAATGCTGTGGTAAAAAGCAACTATATGGTTTCTTGGTAGCCTATTTATATGTAAAACAGTAGTCTAAATACATTTATTATAAAAGCACAAACGCTAGCCTATAGCTTAATCACAAATATACATTTACATTCCATTACTGCTTTAATATATTTAATACACATCTACATTAATATAATAAATTTGATATAAATACACCACATTTCTGCCACAATACCATGGTGTTAGTATTATTACAGTATAAATCCATGTAAACAATGGCGATTTATAGATTGAAAAGCCTTTTGACTGTATCGTTGCACACAGTGTTTGTCTGCTGTTATTCAGCGCATTAAACTAGTTTATATCAGTTGACTGATATCAACTGATACTAGTTTCACAATTTCACACTTACATATATTAGCACGATAAACATAATGCGTATTTGGTGAGTATGGTAATACGTTGTTTGCGTGCTGTCCTGGGGAAGGGCTCCGAGCTTGGGAATGGCCCAAACCCAGAGTACCCCCCATAGTGTGGTGAAAGTTCTAGTGATATTGGTGGTGGAGGGATGCTGCTTAACCATCAAACGAATGGAGGTATGTCAGCTGTATTTATATCCGAGTGTTGATTACCTTGATTGCGTACCCCTTGTGTTTGATTAGGCTAAGTATCTGACGTGCTCCTCCCGATCTTTGTTAAGAAAACATCAATTATATCAGTCATTTGTGTTCTTCGCTGAATTCAAACGCGTCTCGCTGGATCTCACAGCGCTGTTTAGTGGTTGCGTGATGGTTGAGTAACCACATCTACTCTAGTCAGCTCGCTCTGCGCTGCGCCATTGTTTGAACCGAGCGGATATGATCCAAATGAGTAGCGCTGTTTTGTTCCACTTTTGCCACGTAAACATTAAATTGAATGTTGTTTTATCGAGGAAAATTATATCACTATAATTATAGTTATCGTTTTATCACCAGCCCTACCTCAACGTATATCTGCTCCCGCGCCCACGCTGTGAACTCTGACGCCCCCTAGGTTGGGAACACACTGATCTAGATGACTTTTCAGAAAAATAAATAAGATTTTTAGCTGAAACTATGGTCTTTAGTGAATCACAATACAAGTCCACTGCCAAGTCAAAAAATCATATATAGGCAGCACAAAAGTAATACCTGTGGCCAGTGTTGGGGGTTATGCATTACAAATAATGCAAGTAACATAATCAGGTTACTTTTTCAAGCAACTGGTAAAGTAACGCATTACTTGTTCATTTACAATAAAGTATCTGAGTTACTTTTTCAAATATGCAACACCAGTTACTTGGTTTTCCCATTTATTTACAGCCCTCCTGTTGTGTGCACTGTGTAATCGTGATTTTACTGTAGCTCTAGACTAAATGTGAACATGCATTTACTCATCTCACTTGGACAAAACACATTCAGTATTCCTCAAAATAAATACAAATGCACATTCAGAATATGTTCTAAACATATTCTAAAATAAAATAATTTGTTAAATAAGATACATACACAACTTTTTGTTTAATGCCATTTTTAACCAATGTCTTCGTTGATGACATTCAATGATCCAATTCAACCATACTAATGAGCAAAACTGACTCTATATAAACAACATTAGTGTTTCTTTCTTTTTATTATTATTGTTGAAGAGTGTTGAACTTTCTTCTCTTGCACCTATTCTCTAATGCAATCCAGAATGGCATCACAGCTGAAAGGTTTTTTGAGCTGCGTCCTCTACTGTACAGATGTGAATTTATATTTCCTCCAACAAGAGGATTATTCATTTCACTTTTGGTGTAAAAGCGTTTGGCTTTTACATTTGCCAAAAATATAACTTTTTAAGTTTACAAGCAAGCCCAGTTTACATGAAAAAAGTAACATAGTGTGTATGTAAGTACACATACAAAAGTAACTAAGTCATGTAATTAGTCAGTTTTTTGGGGAGCAACGCAATATTGTAATGCATTATATAAGTTAATCTACAAGTAACTTTCCCCAACACTACCCGTGGCTCCTGAGAGTGAAACCACTGTTATGTCTGAAAAGTTGAAAAGTTGTGAGTTGTGAAAATGACATGATCTACGACCTTTATACAGTGCATGCCATTGTAAAGACTTTAAGTCTGTCCCTCACAGCCTTGTTTTCATCTGCATTCAATTCAACATGTCGTCTAACCTAATTAATGTTTATTAGTTCCATTTCTAGCCATTACAGTTTCTTAGATGCATGCTTTTTGCTACAGACCAGACATGCCATCATGTTCCCACAGCCATAGCCCTGTAACTGACAAGTTCACACATTGGAACCTGAGTTTGGGTGGTTTGGGACCCATGCCAATGCCTTCATTCTAGCAAATTCAAAGGATTAACAAGTTTCTCCTGATCTAAAGAAGACAGATTTTAACCAACAAATAACTAAACTCCAGCGAAATTGACCTTCCTCCAGTCCATAATGGTTCTTGATGTTGAAGGAGATTCATTTGTTGAGGGTTTAGAACTTGCCCATCAAGGATTAAGTATAGTTAGTAAACTCTGCAGACAAAACTAGAATGGTGGGGAAAACTAAGGAAGAGCAGCTCACACTTGTGGATCATCCCAAACATTTGCCTAGTCTCATTTCACAAGTTTGACTTGCACATTCTCCCAGATCTAAGGGTTTTGCCTGTTGGTAAAGTCTCACTTAATTATTCATATGCTCAGAGACAAAATAGAACTACCTGGTCTCATGGCATTTATGTATCTGGGTGCACTTTTTAGCGAAACACGAAATTCATACCAATAAGTACATATCACTGCAGTTTCCAAAAGAAATGCACTAGAGGCAGTAAAACTCTGATGCATTTTATTCCTTTTCACACAAATTGACAGAGGTTTGAGTAATAAAGCGTAATTTTCACACAATTATACTTGAAGAATATCATGTTATGACTTCAAAACAATATTAATATGCTGGAAGATTTGAAAACTGATACTTTTGAACGTTAGCATCGCACATATCCAGCTTCATATCTATGGGTTTTCATAGACAGTAGGTCGCTAAAAAGTGCACAGAGGTACAAATTCTTATGAGAGCAGGTTGAAAATAGAAATGCATACAATATGTTTTTTCTTTATAATGTTGATTTTATATAATTTTTGACCTTCTGATTTGAACACTGCTTTGTCCAAGTGATCCTGTTGTAATGTCGCACAATTCAACAACATGCGTGGCTCGAAGAGATGAAGAGCCTTTGAATGGTATCTTAACAGAAAGCTGTGGCATATATGGTTAACTCAACAGACAAGATAGTTTGGCAATTTTATGATAATGTAATATGTTGGAGTTTAATGTGTGCAAATGGCTGTTGAATAAAATCACCACTGAGGTCAATAAAAAAGTTCAGAACAGTTTATATGATATGCAATTCATGCAACATGTATATTTATAGATGCATACATATATATAGTAATAGTTTATTTACATTTATAACTTCTATTACTAGCTGACTACTATTACTACTACTAAAAAAAAAAATACTACATTTATTTATATAGTGCCTTTCCACAGCTCAAGGTTGCTTTACAATTTACAAACAATAGAGAAAACGTAATAGTAACAGGGTGGATAAGAATATTATAAATTTAGAACAAAACTATATTATTAACTAATATATTACTTCTGTGTAATGTATACAATACTAATATATCAACAGCAACATTAAATAAATGAATTTAATACCACAGCCATGTCCTCCCCAGACTCTCCTGGCTCAACCACACTCAACTCAAAATCCCTGGAGTAGTAATCATAACAGTGCAGCACAGGGACGATATGAGGCAAGGTTGCGGCATTTATTCAAATAAACAAGGAGACAATCCAGAAGGTTAAGGTAAACGCAAATGTGACAGATTTGTGGAACAAAGAAAATAACTGAACATTAACCAAAGAAATCAAGGGTTATATATATACACAGCATAATGAGCTAAACTAGAAACAGGTGAATAACGTAGTCTGTAATCAAGGTGACTAATGAGAACATACTCAGACACCAAGGCAACAGGAATTAAACACAGGAAACAATGTGCGTATCATTTACCTAAGATGTCAGAGTAAGCAATACCAAGCCATAAAAACACATTAAAAAGCAGATAATACAGACATATCATGTACATAAACAGAGGTTGGATAGTGCTTTGTGCATTTATTGAGACACAGACAAACAGAAGTGCTAATAAACAATGCATTACTGTGCAGCCACATTGGATTCTGAGGGTTGTTGTGTTTCCTCCAAGTTTCTGAGTCAGAAATCCCACTTGAGAGGCGTTCCAGTTACAACTGACTTCCAAGTACAAATGTAACGCACCACAAGAACAGGTGGACAATGAGTCTGAACGAATATCAAAATAAGAGTCTTATAACTGAACCAGACATGACAGTTGTTCATTCTTGGTCCCAATGTTTGACTAAGAATGAGAAATGAATAAATAAAACATGGCCACAATTTAACTAAAACAATGCAACTAAAATGAAGGGACTGATTAATGAAACATCCTCATGTTTTAGCTAAAACAAATGAACTAATAAAACATACTTGTAAGCAGTGTTAAACTAAAACTGAAACCGTATTACGTTAACTAAAAATAACTGGCTATTTATCCTTAAAATGTTTCATTTTAAATTGGATATTTAAATTATCTTGCATAGCTAGAATCATAACTATGCATATTATAAATAAATATATACGATTAAATGTTATAACACTATATTATTATTATTACTAGTGTTATTTATTCATTCATTTATTCATTTGGCTTCATTTACAATTGATAGTGTCACAATTCCAGTCTTTCCAAGCAATGGTGCCAAATCTTCCTTTTGCACCCGCTGGTGGTGATTGTGTGAACGAGTGGTCAGAAGGACACAGAATTTAACCAACAAATAACTGAACTCCAGCTAAATTGACCCTCCTCCGGTCCGTAACGGTTCTTCACGTTGAAGGAGCTTCCCTTGCTGAGGGCTTGGAACTTGCCCATCAAGTGTTTTTCTGTTTCACAAGACCCCCTGATCCTCTGAGGATTAAGTGTAGTTAGTAAACACTACAGACAAAACTAGAATGGGTGGGAAACTGGCTAAGGAAGAGCAGCTCACATTTGTGGATGGGATTATGACCAGCTCGGCTCATCCCAAACATTTGCCCAGTCTCCTTTCACAAGCTGACCTCACACATTCTCACAGATCTCATGCATTTGCACCAGTGAGTGCGCCAAAGACACCAAGAGGCGTTGTTATGTGTCTGTGCAGGCAGTGCTGGTGTATTCATTTATTACATGAAAAACCAAGAAACAATAAAGTTGTGAGTTCTGAAACTTGACCCTTTTATGTCAAAACATCAAGAACAATCACATTTCTTTAAAGATTTTCAGATAATTGACTTTGCAGAGTTTACTGGTGTTTTTGTGATGACGTGTGAATGTGACCTTAATGGTAAAAAATATAGAAAGCAGATTTTGATTTGCAGATTTTGCCAATTGTCAAATTGACTTGTCTGGTAAATAAATGGTTTAATTTGGCTAATTTATTAGAGTTTATTGTGAAAGCAGCTATTGACTTCTCTATTGAGGTCAATAAAAAACAATTTTTAGACACTATGCAATTTATTCAGCATTTATATCTATAGATGTATACATATACAGCATTGATTTATTTACATCCATATTTACTGTTACTAACCTCTTGGGTTACAGGAAATGATGCATAACAATTTTTTTTGCCTTGGTTTAAAGATATTATCTGCCATACAGTGTGCCATTTTTATTTCTTAATTTATATATATATGTATTTTTTTTAGATCAAAAAAATATTTATTCATACTGATCTGAAGCCATATTCATGATTGTCGGGTTAATGGTTAAATTATGTTGCAAAATAGACTGTTACAGAAAGATCAAGAAAGTTTTTTTTATCGTTTTTTTCACATTATTCTAATATCTCATGACTTTGCATGTTGCTTACCAGGTGCTACTCTTATAGTCTTATGGTCCTCTGTAAAAAGACTTTGGGTCATGATGTTTTTCCACAGCAGTTCATAATTGTTTCGATTTCTCTTGTTTATCAAGATGAATTTGTCAAACTGTATATACTCCAAAAAGAGAAAATGCAAAAGGGTGGCCATAGTTTGTTCATTTCTGACATGTTATTAATGAATTGTTTATGTCCAGACTTCTGATAGTAGTTACCTATGGGCCTTAATGTAGAGTGAGCACCAGTGAACATTTTTTTTCTTCAGTTATACATTTTTAGTAACCTGTGAAAGAGCACCTTTATGTACTGTAAAGTGGAAATTTTTGAACCGTTTATTCATGAGTTAATACTGTTTTTATCTAAATGCTTACACAGTTTTTGAAACTATGACTCCATTTCTCAAAACTCTACACACAAACCGCAAAACACACACACAACATGCAAAACATCACAAACATCTTGTAAAAGCGAACACTTCTTTGAAAACTATTTTAAATTGTCTAAAATTTGTATTTTTGTGCAGTATCTCTACACACAAACATACTACGGAGTGTACAAACTACACACAGATGTAAAAATATGTAAAACTCTACTCTTGTGTGTCTTTAGATGACTAGATAGATAGAACACATACAGACAGACAGACAGACAGACAGACAGACAGACAGACAGACAGACATACATATACAGACAGACAGATAGACAGACAGACAGACAGACAGACAGACAGACAGACAGACAGACAGACAGACAGACAGACAGACAGACAGACAGACAGACAGACAGACAGACAGACAGACAGACAGACAGACAGACAGACAGACAGACAGACAGACAGACAGACAGACAGACAGACAGACAGACAGACAGACAGACAGACAGACAGACAGACAGACAGACAGACAGACAGACAGACAGACAGACAGACAGACAGACAGACAGACAGACAGACAGACAGACAGACAGACAGACAGACAGACAGACAGACAGACAGAAGATAGATATAAGCCAAGTCAAAATGTCTACCTTATTTCTAAAGTGCTTTATACAATACAGATGAACTGTAAATAAAAATGCAACGGGTTAAAAATAATTTTCTTTCTCAAACCAATGAGTTTTGTGTTCTAAGTGAACAAATGACGTATAAGTGTTTTCACACACGATCACTGTGTGTAGGTCATCAGTAAATGAGTGTGGCATTAAAATGGCAGTGTTTCCCAAATTAAACAAAAGAGCTTTTAGTTTCCAATGATGTGTGTAATGTAGAGAACTGTGTTTAGAGTTTTGCAAAAGGTGTTTTTTACAATATCAAACATAGTTTAAAGCATGTAATGTGCTTATAGTTTTGCAGACTTGGTCTAAAGATTGGGTATATGAGAGAATCGTTCCACTGAGTGGTCCTCAAGTATCACTTTTAGTGTCCAAGCAATTTAAAACAAAAAACTAATATTAGTAACCTGTTAAAATTTACTTTAAAGTGGACACCTGTGAAAAATGTGTTCACTAAAATGTTTAAAATTTTAAATGTTATTTTATTACTCACTTACTAAAAATGAAATGCAAGTTGACTTCTGAGTCTTCATTTTGGGTACGCATGTGCCGGGAGTAAACAAGATGATGAGAAGGCTTCTCTTAAGAAACGAGAGACAGAGTTTAGGATAAGTCAAGTTTAAAATTCAATGTTGTTATCAATTGTATTTGTCCAATAGTAATTTGAGTCAAGTATACTTATTTTAAGTATATATTTGATTAGTACATGACAAGTAGACTGAAGGTATACTCTCTCTTATTTTAGAATACTAATAGCACACTTGAATAAACGTCTTTTTTTCTGTAAGGTCGGGCTGAATCATTCACCGTATGAGTAGCTTTCATCAGGACACAGACCCATTTGTGTGTGTGTGTGTGTGTGTGTGTGTGTGTGTGTGTGTGTGTGTGTGTGTGTGTGTGTGTGTGTGTGTGTGTGTGTGTGTGTGTGTGTGTGTGTGTGTGTGTGTGTGTGTGTGTGTGTGTGTGTGTGTGTGTGTGTGTGTGTGTGTGTGTGTGTGTGTGTGTGTGTGTGTGTGTGTGTGTGTGCGTACAGGTATGTGAGTGTTTGCCCGGCTCACAGCTGTGCTCTACTTCTACGCACAGAATCAGTGTGTCACTGTTTGTCATCCCAAATGTCATTCGGGTTCCAGTTGCCTCGTTTGAACCAACATTTGAGTAAAGAGATACAAAGAACACAGAGTGCTTCCTGAACGTTCAGATCAGCTTGTACCATTACATTTACCATCTTACATGACACATCACATCATCACTTAGAAGCATGTAGAGAAATATTAAACCTCGTTTGTGAGCTGAGATTTGTTTTAACAAGAAAAGGGCAAATTTTTCCTCGTAGGGTTTACTGGCATAAGATTATGGGCAACAAGATAAACATCCCATTTGCATTAGCTTATGCTACTCTTATGCTGTCAATCAACAAATAAATGCAATAGTAGTGAAACATTTCATTAAACAGGTACAGTTGTTAGCAGATTTTCATCTCTGTTTATAATCCCTTATTCAACAAACATTAATATATAACTGAAGCAATGTTTCACTCTAAATACCAATAGATAGAATCCATTCTTGGTAGAATAGACCAGAGGGTCTAATGTCTGACCCGATGACGGGGAAGGTACCGGCCCATCCCTGAGCCAGAGGCGCCTGCTCCAGCCACGGTGCCATGAGGCTTAAGCTTTTAATCACTAAGCTTAATCCACTGGACAGCTGGAGAATCTTTACGAGCCAAACTGTGCATGATGTAGCCTGTTAGCGTGCCCTTTGTCTTTCTCTGATTCACAGTTATATTAGGGGTGGTGGGAAGTAAGCCCATGAGACCATTGGAATGTGAAATCACAAAAGTCCTATTGGGAATGTGATACTGCTATCATATTAAAGCTAATTATTGTGCTTTATGAGTCTACTGTTTATGAATGCATCATGTAGGACCAAGTGCATCGTGGACACATAATTAAGTACATTTTCTTATATTTAGATTATTATAAAAAATATATATTTCAGTCTTCAACATTTGCCATTATTTGTTCATCATAGGGTGAGGATTCTCTGGTATTAAAAATAATCTCTATTTGCTTTTCCTTTCATTGATTTATTTATTGATGATGATGCTGTGTGCTCTACTTTTGTACACCAGCTGAAAAGCATTTCATGTCTTTGGTGCTGAAATGTGCTGTCAAGTTCTCACATTAAAGGAATAGTTCACTTACAAATTTACATTTGCTGAAAATGTACTAAACCACCCAAGATGTAGATGACTTTTATCTTCATTGGAACAGATTTGAAGAAAGTGAGCATTCCATCACTTGCTCAACACTAAATCCTCTGCAGTGAATGGGTACCATCATAATGCGAATTCAAACTGATAATAACAATAATCCACAAATAATCATATTTGTTTAGAGCTGTATGGACCTCCTCCACCTTGTGTCTCCACCTTCCCTTACACTCCTACTCTTTCCAGCTCCATCCATCCAGGAACCCATGTGCAGTTTGCTTCTCAGTACTAATTGGCAGCACTCCAGTATAAACCCTTACCTGGGAACAGGATCCAGACCACATGCAGCAATGCACATCTCCTGAATTTTTCCTATCGTCTTCTTTGGCACAGCAGGACCTGCCTGGTGTTCTCTTAACTCCTGGGACAACAACTTACTTCTCAAGTAGAAAGGAAATGGGATACATTGTTGGAAAAACAAAGGAAAGCCGTTTGTAAACTTACCCAGGGGCTGAAGGCAACTTCCTCCCAACACAAGTGCCAAATTACCAGTCTTGACAAAATGGAGGACAATCAATGAGAGGTTATAGCGTTTATGGTGGCAAACAAACAACAGGATGAGGCAGAGACTGATTAAATGACTAAAGCAATCAAAATTATGATTTCAGATTAAATCCAAAAAGTTAGGTCTACCTTTTTTTCTGGGGTGCTCTTCATGATGGAATAGCTCCAGTAAAACAATTGGCAGGACCGATACTGAAGAAGTCTAACACTGAACTGGTGGATAGATTCAGAATGCAAGAATACGAAAAGACCGCTTTACTTAAGAACAGTGTGCCACAACTATTTCCCACTACCTCCACCTTCAGTGACTGGACAAATGCCTCATTCCTATTGTCAAAAGTGACCCCCTTAAGTTAACTTTTTCCAAAACTGTAAGGCTTTTAGATGACTCTGAAGCCAGGTAGACAACCTTCAACTACACTGTCTTCCACAACTACAACCAAATCATCCTCAACCCCTGGAAAAGGAAGTTGTCTTCTACGTCATTGCTGTAACTCAAAAATTAGTAGCCCACATAAGTATCGGCATCTGGAAAGGGAAAGCCAATGAGGCTTTGGAAGAAGCTTGCCCCACTAGACAATCTCCATTACTGATCCCTTGGTCTGCTCTATTTGGCCAATGGTAAAGCAGAAGTTCAGTTAGGAATGATAAATCTACAGATTACACTCCACAAGAAGGATTTTATTTTATAGGCTGCTGCTCTCCTCCAAAGCCCTCGTCTATGGTGAAAGCTAGGATTGGACTTCATCTTATTTAATTTAAAAGAAGTATACTATAAACTTATTTTTTGTAATGGTATGCTTCCACATGCATCTTTCATTCTACAAGGCAGAGCGTAGAATAATTTTACGGTAGAAGAAAAGATACCATGATAATTGTGCAGGCTTAGGTAACCCTGTGCTCAAAAACACGTCAGCAGTCAAAAACTGCATACCTGTCTCTGTCCCTTCATGTCAAAAACTATAGAGTTGTTTTCAGTAAACTCTTAAGATTTTTAAGAGATGATCATGTTTGCATGTCTTTCACAGAATAACCTCCAGATGACAACCGATCCACCTTCATTTCTGGTCTGGGGTGCCACAAGGATCTGTGTTTGGCCCAATATTCTTGTTGATATAACATTTCTGGGCCGGGTTATAGAGTCTCTAGGCATTTTATGTATTGTGACAACTTCACAATATAAGCTCATATATCTTTTTGCATTTTAGACAGAACTCCACACAATCTCGGCAGCTCATATTAACCAAAAATGTAATAACACTATTTAAAAAAATGTTACTTTGCTCATATTTAATGTTAGCTGATATAACGTTTTGCTTTTTATACTAAAGTATCCACCCAAGTGTTGTGAGTGTTTATGAAACATCACATGATTTTGATCTGGGTGGTCTGTAATCTCATTTTGTGGTTGTGGTTCCTCACTATTATGTAAATGGTAACACAAAACTACGGTAAGTGAATAAACATTGAGACATAGAATGGCCGAGAAGAAAATGCAGGAGCAATGGGGACTGACCTCTGTCTTTTAAATGTCTTCTTGTGCCTTGGCCAAGGAAGATACGCCGAGAACCCTTATTTTTCCTCTGTGTTTCGACATGGGTTCATGAGAGATTAATGGCAGTCATTCTGAGGACCATATTTCCTTAAGCACTCACACTATTTACTGTTCCTTGTCTTGTCTAGCTTTTTATGATGATACATGATAGCCACCTGTAGACATGGAAAAATATCATTGCCCTCTCTGTAAAGGTATTCCAGAATGTTACAACACAAATAACAGACACCTGATTCACCATAGTGGACAGTTTCCACTCAAGAGTTCATGCTGAAACCAGACAAAGTTGGAAGTGGAAATACTCAAGTTAATACTGCCCATTTTTGACCTCAAAGTGTGCCATTTGTGGTGATATTGCATCTTCAAAACCCAGACTTTGTTGGCTGTCAACTTGGAAATGACATAAAAGTATGCGTTTCACTGAAGTCAGAGTTGACTGGTCTATTGATTAAGCATCAGTTGCCAATTATACTGCTTTAAGGATCATCCCAATGGTTATTTTGATAATTCTGAACAGCCTACCCAGTTCAAAGTAAAAAAATGATTATAAAGGAGGGAGCATGTGCCCAGAGTTTGTCATTCTCTTCAAGTCTGTTACATTGGTATTTCATTTTAGGTTCACTACAACCTATCCTGGATCAAGCTATAACAAATTATAGTCCAAGTCCAAATTCTAGAGTGACTTAAAGGGGTTGCACACCAACGCATTCCACATATCTAAGGCCACCAGGAGTGATTATGGCATATAAGTGGTTCTAAAAATGTTCCTAAATTTAGAAAAGAAATGCATGCAAATGTATTGATAACAGCATATCACGTTTCCATGTCTTTCACAGAATAACCTACAGATGACAACCAATCCACCTTCATTTCTGGTCTGGGGTGTCACAGGGATGGCCCAATATTCTTGTTGATATAACATTGCTGGGCTGGGTTATAGAGTCTCCAGGCATCTCTGGGTCTCTAGACTTAAAGGGGTTGCACACCAATGCATTCTACGCTTAACACATTCCACATGTCTGCATGCAAATATTAATTGTTATTGCAGCATAACCATTGAATGTTTTTTAACCAAAATTTGTGAAAAACAAGGTTAGTGAATGGCATCAAGGGAAATGTAGGGAACTTAGCTGAGTATATTTTTGATTTCTAAAAATAAAATATTGCACACTAGTAATTAATGAAATGTGCAGCACACACAGTTCTACACAAATGTCTATTTAGACCTTTACCACTGTACTTCTGAGATTAGGATGAATAATGGAGCACTAGGTGGAATTTCCTTTTAGATTAAAATGTTGCGAACCCTGCACCTTTGCTGGCAAAGTGACTGATTCACCCACAGCAAGCGCAAGCATGTAAGATCTGCCAGAACCTGAGGCCCAAAGGACAAATCCACTTCATATTTGTCTCAATTTATTTGAAATCCAGCTATGGTCTGTCAATGTTTTTTCCCTAGGTGTGCAAGTATGTGCATCAATGCAAAAAACACATGCTTTGTGTATTATTTATAGATGGATTTGTTTATTTATCATAATCGTGTGTTAAAGGAAAACTTGTCTCACTTCTACCACCCATTTCAAAACTATTTGAGTTGTTTTCAATTCAATTTCGACTTATCTTTTAACAGAATACCATGCTTGTATTCATTTGCTCGACTACCTGTTATTTCAGTTTGACAACTTAATCTAAACATGTATCTCTGCCTGTCTTTCAGACATCTTAGCCTGAATTAGAGATCACCACCTTCACCTTAACCCTAATAAATGTATTATTTATGGATTATTTTGTTCATTTATTACGATTGTCTTTTTCCTGAACGTAATTACCTGTGTCAGAATTTATGAATAACTTCATGTCACATTTTTGAGTTATTTAATACGATTTAAAATGGTGCACAAACAAAACATTTGTCATTGCTGTTGTGACTGTTAGGATGCAGTGAAAGCTTAAGCATTGATATATAATTTAACGCTGTTTTATATTTGCCATTCTGTAGACCAGACATAAGTCACATATCTGTGTTTTGTTTTTTTGAGTTCAGTTTCTTTACCCCTGTTTACCCATAAAGAAATATATGCGCTCTGAGATGTAGCACGGTTGCACTTCTGGCAACCTGAGTTTAAGTCCCAACTTGAGGACCTTTCCCGATCCCATCCCCCCCATCTCCACCACTTCGCTTCTTGTTTGTTTATACTGTCCTAAGGCAATAAAGGCAAACGATACTTATATAATATCAACATATATTAACAGATTTTGTCCAAAAATGTATTACACATAAATAAGCATTCACATTTGTTTGTGTTACATATGCATGATAATATATGAAATTGTTCCAATTTCTTATAATACATTTTATTTAGGTTTTTACTTCATATGACAAATGTACATACATACTATATGTAAATTTAACCATGGGTTCCCTCAAGATTTTCCTATGGATTTTTATAATGAAGTTATTAAATTCATGAGTAAAATAATAAGGTCTGTAGAAAACATAATTTGGCAATACTTGGATGTTTGGCTATACAGCGTCCAACAACCCAAATGTTTTTATGTAGTTACTTATTAAAAACATACATTTTTAATATCAAACTTCAAAATTCACATTTTCGTTATGAGTGTGTGTAATTTACATCGTAGAGCAAAACATCAAATTATTGTTCATTTTCATTTACTGCTGACCTTGTTTGCTCATAAGATAAAAAACGTTGCATCATGCCATATACACTATGAGCCAGTGTCTGAAACACGTACACACATCATGAACTTTTCCTCTCAGGGAGTAAAATATAGATTTTTTAAATGTGGTGGTTGTAATGGTAATAGCTTGACTGATCTGATGGTCTCTTCAAAAAAAAAACATAGTTGCCAAGAAGCACTACCTGTGTAAACATTGTTCAACTTGCAGTGCAAACTCTTCCATTTCTGTGGCTTCTTCACCTCGTAGCCCTTGATTTCACATCCAACCTCAGGCAGAATGAAACATGCCTCAGCACAAAGCTTCTGTGGAATGGGCAACTACACATTTCTGCTCTATGGGAGACTAGTGAGGGGACTGCTGCGTACTTGTGTTGTTTTCAGCACCCAAGGGCGTTTTAACTGACAGATCATCTCACATTCCCACCCTTCTTGACTACATCAACCATGTTATGGGACTTCGCAGACAAAACGATGAGAACGTAGGAAACAGATTGATTGTTGTGTGTGTGTGTGTGTGTGTGTGTGTGTGTGTGTGTGTGTGTGTGTGTGTGTGTGTGTGTGTGTGTGTGTGTGTGTGTGTGTGTGTGTGTGTGTGTGTGTGTGTGTGTGTGTGTGTGTGTGTGTGTGTGTGTGTGTGTGTGTGTGTGTGTCTGGTTGGTATTTTTTCTACAGCCTTTGCTCTAGTTGCAGCCACTTCCTCAATGGTAACAGCTGTCAAAACGTTGCAGGATTACAGTACACCGCACAGTTACGGCTGGCGTTAGAGCCTGGCACAGGACAGGAAGCTAGGAGGGGTGATGCATGCTGGGAATAATGGTCATACAGAGCTAGGTGAGAGCAGCCCAAGGGAGGAAAAGCTAATACGATGCCATTCCAATGCTTGTCATTCTCTAACATGTGTCAGATATGGCCCAGGGTTTCTGTGATGATCTAACAAAAAATAACCATGTGAAAACTGAATATTCTGTGACATACACCATTAGATTTAAACCACCACCACAAGGTGTTATTGAAGAAACATAGTGAGGCTCAAAGTCTCCATACAGTTATAGTTATCCAGTCAGGACCAACTAGTTTGTCAAATAATAATGATACACGTTGTTAACAATTAAAGCACTCTGTTTGTGTTGGTTCTGTTGCATCGACTAACAGAAGATAAGAGCCAGATGTAAAGAGCAGCTTGCATCCATGTAATAGAGAGATAGCCAATAGAATAAGTGAATGGAGGACTGATCTGAAATGTGTTAATTGTAGGGCTGCCCCTCAAAGGTCGACTAAATGTTAAGCTAAGTCAGCTAAAATGTATTGTTAGGCTTCTTTGAAGGCATCCAATAAGCTTTCTGTATGAAATCTATACGGAACACAGTTTGTGCCGTATCTGCAGGCCATATGACCACAATACGAATTACAAACTCTAAATTGATGATTTAACGGCAATTCTCTTCACCGTCAGCGTTTAATTTCACCAAATCAGTTTGGGCAAATGCAAAGAACGTGATTGTTGATAATGAACCCAACATCCAGCCAATAGCATGTTTAGGCACCATGCAACCCATGCGATTGTGTGGGGCACCGCTGTCCAGGGAGGCCCCCAGCTGCAGAATGTGATTTCTACCTGACGATCCTGTCAGGATTCTGCCCTGACAGTCTTGTCTGTCTTGTCCCTGTTCAATGTTTCCTTGTTTGTTTTGTGTCTGAGCACATGGCTCTGTCTCTGTTTGTGTTTGCCATGTGCTCCTCTTGTCCCACTCCCTTGTTTCCCTGGTCACGCCCCCTTGTTTAGTCCTTATAGTCCTCATTTGCTTGATTGTGTTTACCTGATCCTCATGTGCTCTGCTCCTTTATATGGGCTGTTTCTCAATATGCGTTCTTCAGCGATCTTGTGTCCTTGTGTTCTCGTTCTACGTCATCATCGACCGTCGAAGTCCAGTTCCAATTCTCAATAACGCAAGTACAGAGGACGCATGAAAGTTCCCGCATGGGTTCTTGATATCGAGGATGTATCCAGTGCAGACTTGAGAGAATCGATCTGAAATCCCAGAAGATGCTGCGGGCGGCCGGTGTTCGGAAGCCTGTAAGCTTTAAACTCGCTCTCGTTTGCTTTATACCTGTTTGCTTTGACTTCATATCTATATTTATTTATAACTCTATGTCTCCAGAAGTTGAAAGTAAACCTTTATCGTTTTGTTTTGCTTAATTTTAATAAAGTTAGGAGACCCGGAAAAAGTCTGCGCTTTTATTAGCACATTAAAATTAATCTTAACATAGTCATAGTTAAGCATATACCGCTGTAAAATAAAACGATCAGAATCAGAAAGAGCTTTATTGCCAAGTGTGTTGGTGTTAGGAGCTTCCAGTACAGAAAGTACAAACATGGTGCAGACAACATATAATTAAGGTAGTAAAAAACACTAATAATGAAGAGAATGGACAATAATTATGAATAACAATAGTAATAAAAATAAAAATGTCCATAGACAGAACTGTGAATGTGCATGTGTCCTATGTACAGATGAAGGTTTGATGAGTTATTTACAGATGCACAGTACTGGGGGTGTGTTATGTGTTGTTCATGTGGGATATGGCCTGGTGGGGGGGATTGTTCTTGTGTCTGGTTATTTTGGTGCTCCGTGATCTGTCACGCCGGCCAGAGGGCAACAGTTCAAAGAGAGAGTGAGCTGGGTGTGAGGGGTCCAGAGTGACTTTCTTAGCCCTTTTCCTCACTCTGGAGTACAGGTGCATCTCAATAAATTAGAATGTCGTGAAAAGTTCATTTATTTCAGTAATTCAACTCAAATTGTGAAACTCGTGTATTAAATAAATTCAATGCACACAGACTGAAGTAGTTTAAGTCTTTGGTTCTTTTAATTGTGATGATTTTGGCTCACATTTAACAAAAACCCACCAATTCACTCTCAACAAATTAGAATATGGTGACATGCCAATCAGCTAATCAACTCAAAACACCTGCAAAGGTTTCCTGAGTCTTCAAAGTGGTCTCTCAGTTTGGTTCACTGGGCTACACAATCATGGGGAAGACTGCTGATCTGACAGTTGTCCAGAAGACAATCATTGACACCCTTCACAAGGAGAGTAACCACAAACATTAATTGCCAAAGAAGCTGTTCACAGAGTGCTGTATCCAAGCATGATAACAGAAAGTTGAGTGGAAGGAAAAAGATGCACAACCAACCGAGAGAACCGCAGCCTTATGAGGATTGTCGAGCAAAATCGATTCAAGAATTTGGGTTCACAAGGAAAGGACTGAGGCTGGGGTCAAGGCATCAAGAGCACCACACACAGACGTGTCAAGGAATTTGGCTACAGTTGCCGTCAGAGGTGTCTTACCTGGGCTAAGGAGAAGAAGAACTGGACTGTTGCCCAGTGGTCCAAAGTCCTCTTTTCAGATGAGAGCAAGTTTTGTATTTCATTTGGAAACCAAGGTCCTAGAGTCTGGAGGAAGGGTGGAGAAGCTCATAGCCCAAGTTGCTTGAAGTCCAGTGTTAAGTTTCCACAGTCTGTGATGATTTGGGTGCAATGTCATCTGCTGGTGTTGGTCCATTGTGTTTTTTGAAAACCAATGTCACTGCACCCGTTTACACTTCATGCTTCCTTCTGCTGACCAGCTTTTTAAAGATGCTGATTTCATTTTCCAGCAGGATTTGTCACCTGCCCACACTGACAAAGGTACCAAAAGTTGGTTAAATGACCATGGTGTTGGTGTGCTTGACTGGCCAGCAAACTCACCAGACCTGAACCCCATTATTATTTTCAAGAGGAAAATGAGAAACAAGAGACCAAAAAATACAGATGAGCTGAAGGCCACTGTCAAAGAAACCTGGGCTTCCATACCACCTCAGCAGTGCCACAAACTGATCACCTCCATGCCACGCCGAATTGAGGCAGTAATTAAAGCAAAAGGAGCCCCTACCAAGTATTGAGTGCATATGCAGTAAATGTATATAAAGTGTACTATAAAGAATCAGTTGTTCCTTATTTTCCTTTTCTGAAGTTGGCAGAAAGTCTCATTACATAATCCATATTAAAGGTGCATTTCTTTCTGAAAGATGGCGAGTCAGCATTGTCAACTTCATCTGACACTGACTTAGAAATCACTAGGTTATTAATAAATTAAAATATCTCCTTGCATTTTTTTCTGATACATTCATGGTCATGAAATGGTCAAGCTTTATACGTATGCTTGAGCACTGAATAGGCTATATATTAAAGCCCTCCCCCCCAAGTACATATTCAAGTAATTAAATTAATATGAATGATGAGCGTGCGATCAGTTAACTAATGGCTTAAATTACTTTTACCCCCGGTTCCACAGACGAGGCTCAAGCCTATCCTAGACTAAAATGTAAGTCTTAGCTGTTTCAACTTAAATAAACTTGCACTGACTGATCATAAAATATATCAGTGCCTTTGTTTGGTCTCAACATGTACCCTAGTAATGTTTTTTTCTAAGCATGTTTATAAAAATTACTTAAATGTCCTAATTGAACTACGGCCTAATACTGGCTTAGTCTAAGCCCTGTCTGTGAAACCGGGCCTTCGTCGACTAGATAAATCTTTATTTGGGGGAAGCCTTAGGGTGAGATATTAATAATTATGTGAATTGCTAAAGTAGATTTTCTGATACCAAGTCACATTTATTAGCAATTTTCTTATGTTCTTCGTACATGAGTGTTATTGGGAAACTCAGAGCTCTCTCACTATACGGCTTTACACAGCTGGTGAAGAACTTGAGGCTGTTGACCGAACAAAAGATCCTCAGTGGGGAGTTAGTATCATAATCTGGAAAATTTATTTGACTTCTGATTGAACATATTCAGAGATTCTCGAGCCATGTCAGCATGATATGGAACAGGTTTGCAAAAACGTGTAAGCAGAGAGGTGCATATAAATGCTGTTCTGCTGTTTTATATTTTACAAATCATTGTAGGATTACCAAGGCATGTCAAAATTATGTTACAAATGATGGAATTGTATACTTCATATTTTTTCCCTCATGTCCTGTCCATCTGCCCAGATGTACATCCTCCTCTCAGCTCACCAATTCTCACTAATTACATCTCTGGTGGAAACAGTCTCAATCCCATCCCCGATTTCAGCCGGACATTGGAAGATGCAATTCCAGCAGGAGTTTGAAATGGATGGTTTTAACTGAACCAAGCTTGTGAACTTTACTACAGATATTAAAGCCATTATTTATAAAGTCATAACAGAAATCTGTCAGTGAAAAAAACACCTTGAGACAGCTGTTTACTGCCTGTAATTAATCTCTGTTCCCCCAAAATAAGATAAAGACAGTGGGCCTCATTTATAAAGTGTGCATACGCTCAGATTTGATTGTAGACGCCATGTCTTTTACGTCAAAAAGTGCTTAGCATCACGTCAGGGTCTGAGCAGACATACACACTTTTTATTGTCAGAGTATTGCAGGGTTTTTTAAACGTAAGCTGTTCTTGCAGCTCGCTGTTCTAAATTATGATGATTAGTGATATTGTATATGTTAATGACATTAATTAGGAGTCGTTTCAAGCAGAGAGCTGAAACCATTCAATTGCGTGCAAGTTCAAGATCATTTGCGATTCATAGATTTCACATCTGAAAGAGATGCGTACGTGCGTTTTCTGTTCGTACGTTCATGCTATGAATCACACGTAGGCATATTTGAGATATGATCGTAAGATCAAATTTAGGATGGTTTCTTTTATAAATGAGGCCCAAGAACAGGAAACGGCGACACCATGTTGATCAGTTTCATGTTCCCAGTTCCTTGATGACGTCTTTACACTTGATAATTCCCAAATTTCAGAGGAAAGGGGGTCAGTAAAAGACCAGAAGGTTTGTAATATCATATTACATGTTGAACTGCCAGCCTATGTTACTTTTATAATATTGAAAATATAATATAGCTTAATTAAATCCAACAGAAGCCCAAGGTTTTTTTAACAACTAACAAGCTGAGAGGATTACCTTTAGTATTGCTGATCAGATTTAGTTTTCTTCTTCTTTTTTACATTTGGTCATATTTCTTTATATTATAGTTGATTTCACCAATATAAATAAGTCATTTTTGATCACCAATTTTCAGATAAATGAAATACCCAGATCTAAAGTCCTGTAAAAATCAGAAACACAGAATCTCAACATTCTTTTAAAAACGATTTTATTATTTTCAGATTTTCTTGCCTTTGTTATACAAAGATGTTAAATAACTTAAATACATTCTTACCAGTCATTCATGATCAGTTTATACCTACAAGCTATACACATGAGGTAGAGGAAAATAATTTAGAGGAAAATAGTTTCCCATAAGACAAGAAAACGTGGACGAAGACTAATTACTGGCAAAATCTCTGCCCTTAAAAGCAAAAGAATGCCTTTTAATAGTTACAGCATTGCACAAACCCTGACAAATATCAGAATAGGGACCAAGCCATTGGAATTCATGGGAAGAAATTACTGTGCATTTGTTCAATGCTAAGTATCTGCGATCCACTCTCAACGAATGTAGGTCTAAAACAATCAACTGAATTGCTAGTTATGTTTATTTCATATAATCATTAAAGTATAAAATGGTATCAAATTTGGCAGCCTTTATGCTACAAATGATGAGATTGCTACAGCTGACTGGGAGATGTATAGTCGTATTGTGGGTGTTGTAATTTTGCGTTGTTTACATACCATATATTGTTAATCTTTGGTATACATTCCTTATAATAAATAAGGAGAAATTTGCACTTTAGACATCGAAGTGGAATTTAATTTTAGAGGGTTTGCATTGTTCTTTATCTTGGGTGGTAAATGTTTTATTTTAACCACCGGGAGCATTTATATTGTAGAAAAAAAGAAAGAAAAACAATGTATACCTCAACCCCAGAAACCCAAATACAAGCCAAATACAAAACAGAGAAAATATATAGAAAATCATCTTGAACTTTACAAAATGTACAATTAACACATGCTCATAAAACATTTAAAAATAAGTTATAGTTTGTCTCTGTATCCATTTTTTCTACCAAATACATTTTATACAGGTTGCATTGGAAAGTAAGAACAAGAAACCAAGACAACAACAAAAAGAAACCTATAACATATGCTTTCACAATGCCTTCTGTGAATGAAAAAATATATTACTGATTACTGAGAACATGCAGCATGCCAAAGATGCAACTATATGTGATATGTACATTGTTTGTCAGCATATTTAGTGAATCAGAACAGATGTGAAAGAGCTGCTGAAGAGAATTGAATCTTGTCATTGCTGTTTTCTGTTCACTTGTGCTGTGGGCAGACAACATGACTGGTGAAAAACTCGGCATAGCCATTATGGTTTCCATTTAGCGTGCTAAAGTCTATGTTTATGTTTCCATGCATTCTTTAATTGGCATGTCTCCCCATCAAATAACTATTCAGCTCGTTACTTTAAAGGAAAGTAAAAGTGAATCCCTTCTCAGACACGATTATTTCCTGCACCCCTTGGTTTGTGTATTCAACATTTGCATCAAAATCTTCACTGAAAATGTTTTTTTTCTTAATATTAATATGAAGTATCAGCATTTTTGTTTTTCTCTTGGAAAATATATGAACATCCTTATTTGAGAAGCACAAAGTCTTAAGATCTAACACAAAATTGCAAAAGTAAATATGTCTTGTTTTAAGATTTTTTTACTGTAAAAAATTGTATGTTTTTTGTAGTGCTGTCTATTTATGTAGATGTATTTTTAGTTTAGCATTTGCCCATCTTCAATGCAACACCAAAACGCGCCTTATGCAATTATCCATCACATGTTTCTGCAACATTTGATCAAAAATGTAAAAGTAATTTTGCTTATTTAAAGATTTGACACAAATAAGAAAAAATACAGTGCTTTCCAGATGATGCATACTTTCACAGAGATAATGAGATATCCTCACAGAGAGGAAAATTACGTAAAATTGTGACATTTATTTACAAAGCACTGAACTTGGCACTTCATAAAAAGTTGGCAAAAAAAAGTTTGAGTTTGAATTTGAACTTAAAACAACAACGTACCTCTACTTATTCAGACAGGTCTAAACATCTTTATTCTGGAAACTGCTGTCCAAAAACGGTATGCATGTGCCTCACTTTTGTCTGTATGCCACAGGAACATAACCATAGCTATTTACAACTTCAAAAAAAATACATTAATAAATAAAAGAGCTTCCAAGCTTCAGTGCGTGAATGGTGCCATTTTTCTTGTTGTCGGTCTCTCACTCAGTAGTTCATTCACACTAAACTAAAAAAAATAAAAGAGCATATATAATTCATTCATATATATTTTGTCATATCTTAATTTCTATAGATTGTGTATCTCAAAAGAGTTTTGTTGATCTGAATACAAAGTCATATGTTTGTGCTGCCACTAAACTGACAGAGCATTTAAATGATTAAAAGTCTGATCAGAAACTTAGATCCTGTCATTTGGTCACACAGCGCATTCTCCATGCAGGCTGTTATGTTAAATAATTGTAAAAAATATGGAATTTCAGTGTTTATATTTTACAATATAGATATATGGAGTTCTACGTCCATATAGTCATACAAATATGCCATGTCCAGCCTTTCCACAATTGTGAATAGAGTCAATGAAACATGATCAACATGCATGGGCATTTGTCCAATGTCGTTATTCAGCATACATTTCTGAGTAAAAGTTAACAATGTGACAAGAGAGAACCACAGTCAAGCAGTACATCATCCACGCTTGAATGTAAAAAAATGTTCACCGTAATTTTCCAACATCAATATCTGCTGGAAAATGTATTAGATCAGCTCTGCTGTGAATTATCCCCCCCCCCCTTGAAATACAATGCAAAAGGGGGAAAAATAAAAAAATTATGTTTTCGTTGCAATGCAAAATTCTGTCATGTTTATTCTCAACTCTTGCTCCCTCCAGCTGTCTGTGAAACTGACAGAACGTAAAGTGGCCACGAACCATGGCATATGTAATCAGCATAGTCCTGAAAAGCACTGCTGCAATGATTACAGCAATGAACGGTCAGATCTGTTGTCAAATGGAAGCCTAAATCACGGAGACTAAAGCTCCTTGCGATCTCTCTGAGATTTCTTTACCATCCAACGGTGCATAGTGGTTTCACTTGTTCCCTGAACAGTCATTTGTAGAGTTGGTTTAAGGACGAGTTAAATCTTAAATAGACTGGCAAAGATTTCCTCTGTCAAGCAATAATAAAATAATAAAATAAAAGACAAAAAGGAAGAAAAAGCACATGCAAGGACTGTTCCTTGAGATGTTCCATAAATTATATCCACAGAAGAACACAAATCCAAAAAACTATTGCTTTCCTAAGGGCCTTGTCGAAGAGAATTACAACACAAAGTGAATGCAAGCACACAAACAATAAAACATTTGTGTGGTTAGTGGTTATTTAACATACTCAGATAAGTGGTGTAAATAATACAATTATAATGCAATTTCATCTATGTACATATGCATACACACTCTTGTGTGGGATACATGTGCATGTAGAATAAATCAGACGTCACCATTTTTTCATTGCAAATTCCGTCTCCAAGTTGGACTTAAGTCACATACGAACACATACTCTTACACGTACGGCTTGAAGCTATTATTCAGACACAATTGTCTGTCCAAGACTGGACTTCACTGCTGATTGATATCTTGGCAGGCGAATTACTCCTTGAGTTGTTTAATCTAGTTCCAAGGTGTCTCTCAAAGCTGTAGACCATTCCCTTAGGCTTGGTATATTATACAGCTTTCACGCTGCTCCACATGGAAAACAGAAAAAAAATGCCCTGCAAAACATCTAAAAAAGTGCTTTCAACTAGTTTGATGTCTTTGAGACCGTTATCCAAAACAGGACAACTTGTCACTTCTCCTCTCTTTTTGCCTTCCACTCATTCAGATATTCTGCATGGTCGTGACGGTTTTACCCCTTACAGGTGTAAACCTCTTCTCTTTGTGTGCACTGTTTGCATTCAACATAGCAGCACCAGCGCACCTGGCACTGGCACGGTCTCGTCACCACCCGGCTCTGAGTGTTGTGGCCCCGGCCGCAGCAGATGGCCTCACAATTCTTATCCTTGTAGCATTTGCGGGCCATGGTGCCTGCCGAATACTTGCTAGCCCAGCAAAAGCTCGGCGAGTCCTCGATGTGAAGAAGGTCAGAGGTGCGGGGAATGAGTTCCGTTCGAGGACCCGGAGAGGGCTGCTGCCCGTGGGATCTGGTCTGGGAGATTTCCCCCTCCCCAGTCGCCTCATTTGAGGGGCTGGCCAGTTTGATTGAAGTCTCGTAACGCTGCTTGAGCTGCTTGCCGATTTCGTGGAAGGGTGCCAGCTGCCTCCAGCATGTTTGCACGGTACACGATCCCGAAACTCCGTGACACTTACAGGTGGTCTCCACCCCCGCCTTGATCACCTGTGCGGGACAAATGTTAAAAGTAGTCAGACTAGACACATCAAAGGAATTACATTCGAGATTTTGACCAAACATCAACATTTACGTCTCCAATTATCTCAGCAGACACAGCACAGCGCTCAGCTGCGATACATCAAAGACGGTGTTTACCAAACCCTTATGTTGCCCCTTGTATTGAAAAATCTGTATAGGTCAGTTAAACAGATGGGCAATGCTATTTACAAAACAAGCATTTCAAAAGTACATTGAGGCAGTGACTTTGATGTTCCCGCATATTTGAATTGCTTTTACCCCTCCCAACCGAAGACTGAAGATATAATACAGGTCATTGAGAAGTAAGGCATTATCGTCATTCATGAAACCCGGACATGACGGGAGTATCAGGGCTCTGTCACAAAACCATGAATAACACTAGACCGAAGTGACAGAACCCTGACATCAACAGTACAAAATCATTACAAAGTTGTCCTTTTTGTATTGATTTATTAAAAGTCTAACACCTATTTGGGTGTTCAACTACATCTAATTGTTTTGACAGAATTGTTTTTACATTTTTTTGTAGAATGTGTTTCAATTTGCTAGCATACTAGAAATGTAGTAAATTGCTGTCTTATTCAGTTCTGTATTATTTTTGGTTTTGAATTTAAGTTCAACAGTTTTGAAAAGAGTATATAAATGTGCAAATTGGTCTGTAGGTAGGTAGGTATCGTTTCGGCGGTGGTTGTGTTTGAGTAAGAGAAGAATTCATGTAATTTGAAAGCTGTAGTCATTGAATGCATTTTGTGCCAAAGCAATGATAAATGATCCACAGTTTAGCCCACATAGACTGCTGTTGTGCTCACTGTGTGAAGAGTTTTGAAAAAGTGACCAAAGAACTAAGAACTGAGATGAATCGCAAGGATTGTAGAAACTGTAACATTTAAAAATACATCTGAGATGACTGTTGATGAGTTGCTGAGGTGATTAATTTAATTACAATGATCTAACTATCAATCCAAACAACTGCCCGAAATGATATGCATTACTCTTAATGCATAGTTTTATGGAAAATGACAAATAATATTCCTTCAGGAGAAAGATATTTGTTAACACTTTATTTTACAGTGTTCTTGTCAATGCAATGTGTAACAAGGACACTGTAAAATAAAGTGGTAACATATCCCGTAATGCATCTACTTACTAAATTAATAACAGTAAATTATGTGTAGTTTTATGGAAAATGACAAATAATATTCCTTCAGGAGAACGAGATTTGTTAACACTTTATTTTACAGTGTTCTTGTCAATGCAATGTGTAACAAGGACACTGTAAAATAAAGTGTTAACAGATCCCGTAATGCATCTACTTACTAAATTAATAACAGTAAATTATGTGTAGTTTTATGGAAAATGACAAATAATATTCCTTCAGGAGAACGAGATTTGTTAACACTTTATTTTACAGTGTTCTTGTCAATGCAATGTGTAACAAGGACACTGTAAAATAAAGTGTTAACAGATCCCGTAATGCATCTACTTACTAAATTAATAACAGTAAATTATGTGTAGTTTTATGGAAAATGACAATAATATTCCTTCAGGAGAACGAGATTTGTTAACACTTTATTTTACAGTGTTCTTGTCAATGCAATGTGTAACAAGGACACTGTAAAATAAAGTGTTAACAGATCCCGTAATGCATCTACTTACTAAATTAATAACAGTAAATTATGTGCAGTTTTATATTAACCCTAAACCAAACCCTAATTCTAACCCTAAGTATGTTGTTCATTAACATTCCTCAGTATTTAATAATGTATAAGTACACTATAATAAGGACACATTAAAATAACTGTTTTCAAATTTAAAGAATTGCAGTCATCCAATCCTTTATTTAGCTTTTAGCTTTTTTTCGTAGCTACTCATTTTTGCCATGGTTTATAGAACCAATGCTATGATTTGATTGCATTTAATCAGTACAGTATATTTCATGCAGAACTTGTTTTAAGATTCCACTGTCTGTATCATTCTCTCTACTAGTCTGTTTACAGTGATGTACTGTTTTTATGTAGTGCTATAATTAAATGTGCATCACATATTTTGTACTAATATTGAATGACTGTACAAAGAACCAGTGAATCATAAAGTGATAATTTTCTTTAAAGATATGAATGCACAATACAAAATTGAACACTGAACAGCCTGTGTTACCAATGATGACCATTTTGAGTTTTGTATCAAAGATTAGAAATAAAACAAATGTTTTAAATTAAGAAAAAAGCCCATGTTTGGTGGTACATGCATGGATGAGTTTAGTTGAATCTGTGAGTTTTCAAAATTTGAACTACTGACAGAGGTACTTAAATGTCATGTTATGCAGAGAGCACTACCGACCAGTGTTTGATCCATTCAACATTTCTTTAAGAGAGTGAACTTTGAGATGAGCATATACAAGGTGCTGACTGGACATTTTGTGTTAAACAAGTGGAAGACTAGTTCAACAGAAACTGCAAATCCACCACAATGGAAGGAGAGGAAAATGTGTAACATCAGCTTTAAAATGCAGGTGATGCCGAGGCTAGCACATTCCAAATTTGTTCTCCATATGGGATTTGACCCCAAACCCTGTACACCTCCTTACATGTGCAGATGGACCAAAATATGCAGTGCTGTAAATCTCTTATCGCAGACAAACGGCCTGAGGACGACTACTTGAGATGGACTGAGCAAAGAGGGCAAGTCTGCTGTAATTTATATTCATTCTACAACTAAAACTAACAATATGAGACAATCTATTGGTGCCAGACCTGTAGTTTACTTTGGCTCTCTGTTATGGGTCTTTTTCTGTTCCTTGTTTTTCTCTCTCTCTCTCTTACGAGGGCCTCAATGTTACCTCGGCTCTTTCTCTTACCAGAAACAATGGAAGACTTGGACAAACTTAGTGCTCTTTAGACTTTAAGGGAAACCTAACCTTGATTAATGGGCACTTATTATAAATTACTGAATTAAATAGCCAATTTATGTTATTTAAAATGGGACCTTTATAGACTATTTGAGTAACCCTAAAGAATTTATGAAGCTGAACATTTAACCTCCACAGAGAAAGCTAGAAAGATAAATGATACAATCACCTTCTTTACAGTATACTATATGCAGATAACTCCACGTTTCTCATGCATGTTTCTGTCACATAACATTTCCCACATTATTTATAACTCCATACTTTTTAATATAGCAGCCTACCTTCATTCCTACATTGCTGTTGTGCATATCTATCCGAGCGCGGAGATCCTTGTTAGACCTCTTCCCCAGGAAGTCTTTGACAAATTTGTTGCTGTACTTGAGGTTGTCTCCACAGCCTCCCCACTGCCAAGCCTTGCGGTTCTCCAGGTCAGGAGCCTCGTCACAGGTGCAGCGCTCCATGCGACCAGCGCTGCAGGCTTTGGCCATGGCGTGGGTCAGGCCTGCTGAAGAGATGGCATAGAGGAATGCCGTCTCCTTTAAGCCTGTGAGGAACATGGAGATTACGAGGTAGCCAATAGTTCATTCCTGACCTTCAATCCTGTGATTTTTCCTGTGATTTTACAGAAAATGCTAGTAACAGTTCCAAGCCCCCCTTGCACTTACTTTTGTTCAGTAAGGACACGTTAAATGAATAAAAAATAACAGTGAAGGCATTTATGATGTTACAAAAGATTTATATTTTCGCATAAATACTTTCTGTTCATCAAAGAAACCTGAAAATGCTTTAACTGTAAAAAAGTATAAGCGGTTTAATTTTATTTTGATAGTCCTCTTTAGACATTCTACTAACTAGTAATTTTGCAACTACCTGTGACCAAAGGGTATGTTTACAAGACAACAATGCACTATAAAATGGAAAAAAAATTATATATTTGCATTTTTGAAAAGCTTCTCAGGTGACAACATTGCGAAAACGATCCCTGTTCTCATGGATCTGAAAACAACTAAAATGATGTATTAAGCATGCCAGGCCAGTAGTTGGTGATGTCACTTTGTAAAGGAACAAGCATGCCTGACGAGCCTACTGTATGTTGAATTATGGGTGGCACGTCTGGTTTGGGGAACTTCCATTCAAAAAAACTGAAACAAATAATTTCAAATCATAAGGTTGCCCTACAAATAAAACCTACCTTTCTGTTTGACTGAACATTTTTGATTAAGGCCATGTATGTTACAACATAATACAGATATACACTCGCCGGCCACTTTATTAGGTACACCTGTTCAATTGCTTGGTGACACAAATTGCTAATCAGCCAATCACATGGCAGCAACTCAATGCATTTAGGCATCTAGATGTGGTGAAGACGACTTGCTGAAGTTCAAACCGAGCATCAGAACGGGGAAGAAAGGGGATTTAAGTGACTTTGAACGTGGAATGGTTGTTGGTGCCAGACGGGCTGGTCTGAGTATTTCAAAACTGCTGATCTACTGGGATTTTCACACACAACCATCTCTAGGGTTTACAGAGAATGGTCCGAAAAAGAGAAAATATCCAGTGGTAGGGTCAGAATTTGGCGTAAAGAACATGAAAGCATGGATCCATCCTGCCTTGTCTCAACGGTTCAGGCTGGTGGTGGTGTAATGGTGTGGGGGATATTTTCTTGGCACACTTTGGGCCCCTTAGTACAATTGAGCATCGTTTAAACACCACAGCCTACCTGAGTATTGTTGCTGACCATGTCCATCCCTTTATGACTACAGTGTACCCATCTTCTGATGCTACTTCCAGCAGGATAATGCACCATGTCACAAAGCTCAAATCATCTCAGACTGGTTTCTTGAACATGACAATGAGTTCACTTTACTCAAATGGCCTCCACAGTCACCAGATCTCAATCCAATAGAGCACCTTTGGGATGTGGTGGAACGAGAGATTCACATCATGGATGTGCAGCCGACAAATCTGCAGCAACTGCGTGATGCTATCATGTCAATATGGACCAAAATCTCTGAGGAATGTTTCCAACACCTTGTTGAATCTATGCCATGAAGAATTAAGGCAGTTCTGAAGGTAAAAGGGGGTCCAACCCGGTACCAGCAAGGTGTACCTAATAAAGTGGCCAGTGAGTGTATATTCCTACAATTATATTTCACCCGTCTGTTAGTACTATGAAAAGAATTGCGCTTTGGGGGTTATTCATAGTCTGTTAAAAGTACCTTGTTTAAGCTTTTACACTTTTAAATGTCATTTAATTGTTTGACGGATGAAGGGTGAGTAGTATAATGTTATCTTATTGTACACAGTAAAAAAAAAAAAAAACGTTTTATTGCATTCATAGAGCGAGCCTTTCGCTGGTTGTTTACAGCTTAACGGAAGTTATACCCATAATTTGCGCAAAGTGTCATGATGCGTAGGAATAATATGGATAGACTAAACACATAGTACGTGTGCACATGATGTCACTATTTTCACAAATTCACGTTTTTTATAGTTTACACAGAGACTATACTGGAATTGTTTTCAAAGACTTGCATTCAACCCTATTTCAAAAGTCAGCGTTTTCCTACTCAGGCTCATTGGAAATACGTGCCTCTACCTACATTTCTGCACAACTCAAAAATGTACCTATATGTACAGTACAAATCGCTACAGTTATATACAATTGTAATCAGTACAATTTTCGCACAATTCCTGAACAATATTTTGTTTTCAAAACTATTCTAGCATGCTGTGAGATTTGAAAACTGATTATTTTGAACATTAGCATCACATATACAGCTTCACATGTCAGGGTTTTATAATGTAGTAGTTACTTGGTAGCTCACGCGATACGGCGTTGCACTCGTGAAGTGAAGCGCTCCGGTACGGAGGTTCACTGGTACAGTCCCGTGAAACTACGGTTCAACAAAACAGCTCAAACCTGCGTAGAAGGAAGTTAAAATAGCACAGTTGCATCAGCGAATGTGTTTTTATATCATTTTTGCTTTCGGTAACACTATCAGGTAGGTTTAGGTTTGGGTTTGTTGTAGGGAGTATCCTCAGACAGTTGAATTCTGAACCGCTCCAATACGTGCCTGAAGCTACTTTATAAAATGCCGCAATACGTGTACCAACATAATAAAAATGTGGCCACGGTCACGTATTGAATGCACGTTTTAGCGCCACTTACTGGACCTTTCGCGTTGAAACTGGGCAAAATATGCAATAAGGTACATAATATCAATGTTGCAGAAACATCGCAACAAGCACGTATTTTCAGTGAGCCTTGGTTGGCATTTTCAGACTATTGTCAAGTAAATGAACGGCCAAAAGGAATAAAAGGTTTTCTGTTTTTAGTTGAAAACGGTGTTGTGTAAACAGCCTCTAACTCTCATCAGAGTATCAGGTTATGGTTAGGGTTAGTCGAATAAGTTGACTTGCAAAATGACTTATAGTCAGTAAATCCATCCATATTGTATAGACATTGTACAAAATCACACTCTACATACCCCGCTTTAAAATGTTAACCCTGTAGCGGCCCTCCAAGGTGCAGTTCCATCTCTCAAAGCGAAACTGATACTGGCACTCTAAGGCACTCATACTGATGGCCTCCATTAGCGTCTCGGCCACGCCAGGGTCCCGTCTGCACATTCTGCGCTGTTTCTTCTCCAGTTTGAGTCGATCACACAGCTTGTAGTGTGCCTTGCCCGCCCTTTCGTCTGGCTGTGAGCTCAGTGGCAAAATGGACAGGGGTTCATTACCTGTTAGCCTACAAGAGAGACAAATACAATCACCGTTACTGAGGAATTGTTAAAGGGCCAGATAAGATGTGTCTTTGGCTACGTCTACATTAATCTGGATACATTTGGAAATTGAGTTTTAGTTTTAAAACGTCCACATTAGCGTTTTCAAGCGTTTTCCAAAAGTTTCTCATCTACACAGAAACGTCAGAAAACGTTAAATTCGCCTTGTGTAAAACCTCATAAAAGCCATACAAGCTCACTAAGATGATACAGATAGAACAGACATAATACGTTTTCATACAATTCTTCTGGCAGGATTATTTTTTTCATGTTTTTTGATTTGAAAAAGCAGCTGCCCTCATGTTTTGCCGCAGGACAGCAATTGTGAGTCAATTTTATTTCATCTCTTTAGGACTGTAATATGAAGAGTGAATAAAGTAAATATCTTTAGCAATAGTGTGAAAGTTAATAGCACATAACAGGTAAATTACCAGTATAAACATAGATGTCTATTGGTACAATATGCGTCACATGACTAAACATGCATCATCGTTTTCATAAGCCTCTGTTTTCACAGTCCACACTACAACGCGAAAATTATGTTTTCAAATTTATCCACTTCGGAAAGCGTTTTAAAAAACCTTTAAAAAAATGCCGTTCAGTGTGAAAATCAATTTGTCATCTATTGAAGTTTATGTTATTAAGTGTCCAAAAGTTATACATACAACTTTGTACCTGTATATTGTAATGCCAAGTTTGACCTAATTTTTATAACAGTGTTTGAAAAGTTCAAACTTAAAAGCCAAAAGCGGTTTGTTTTGCCAATGTTCAATGTGTATTTACAAACCGATTCAAACAAAAAAGTTGGGAAACAAATTGTGTATAAGTGTGGACATGGCCTTTGGCAATAATTTACAAATCTCATAAACTTATATTTTATTCACAATAGAATATAGATTATATGTTGAAAGGACATTTTGAAATGTCATGCCAAATATTGTCATTTTGGACATGAGAACACATTCCAAAAAAGACAAGCAATCCAAAAGTACAATTTTTAATCAATACATGATTGGGTATAACAAGACCTGTATTTCAAGATGGGAAGAGGATCAATTATCTGCCAAAAAATAGTGGAGTCAGAAAGGAGTTTCTCAGAGGAAAAATTGCATGAAGTATAAGCATATATATCCAAAGATCAAGTTCTTTATTATTTGACACAATCATACGGGGTATAATGAGTAGTGAAATGTCAGAGAAAAATTGCAAAGAGTTTGAAGTTATAATCACAAGATTTCAGAGAATCTGGAACAATCTCTGTGCGTAAGGGTCAAGGCCGGAAAACATACTGGATGTAATCTTCGGGCCCTTAGACGGCACTGCATCACATACAGGAATGCTACTGTAATGGAAATCACAACATGGGCTCAGGAATACTTCCAGAAAACATTGTCGGTGAACACAATCCACCGTGCCATTCGCCGTTGCCGCTAAAACTCTATTCAAAAAAAAGCCATATCTAAAATGATCCAGAAAGGCGTTTTCTCTCCAGAAGCGCAGGCGTTTTCTCTCATTTAAAATGGACTGTGGCATTTAAAATGGAAAACTGTTCTGTGGTGGAAAACTGTTCTGTGGAATCAAAAAATCAAAATTTGAATTTGGAAAACTAAAGAGGACAAGGACAACCATCTCCGGAGTTAAAGAGGACAAGGACAACCCAAGAAGTTCAGAAGCCTATGTTGCATAGTGCGTTGCATGGGCAGTGCGTGTGGCTTACACATCTGGAAAGGCACCATCAATGCTGGAAAGGCACCATCAATGTATGAAAGGTATAGAACAACATAGTTCTAGAACAATCCAACGTCGTCTCTCCCATTCAGGGTCTCTTTCAGGGAAGACCTTGCATTTTCCAACATGACAATGCCAGACCACATACTGCATCAATTACAACATCATGGCTGCTGTGTAGAAGAAGGATCCGGGTACTGAAATGGCCAAGCCTGCAGTCCAGATCTTTCACCCATAGAAAACATTTGGCGCATCATAAAGAGGAAGATGCGACAAAGAAGACCTTAGACAGTTGAGCAACTAGAAGCCTGTATTAGACAAGAATGGGACAACATTCCTAATCCTAAACTTGAGCAACTTGTCTCCTCAGTCCCCAGACGTTTGCAGACTGTTATAAAAAGAAGAGGGGATGCCACACATGGCCTTGGTAAACTTTTTTGAGATGTGTTGATGGCCTTGTCCCAACTTTTTTGAGATGTGTTGATGCCATGAAATTTAAAATCAACTTATTTTTCCCTTATAATGATAAATTTTCTCAGTTTAAACATTTGATATGTCATCTATGTTGTATTCTGAATAAAATATTGAAATTTGAAACTTCCACATCATTGCATTCTGTTTTTATTCAGAATTTGTACAAAGTCCCAACTTTTTTGGAATCGGGTTTGTACTTGACAAAGCAGAGCACGTCACTCATCATCAATAACAAGCACTGGGGACAAAGTTGTATAAGAAAATTCTGGTCCCAAACTTACTTATATTTCTTTTCCTGAAATTACAGCTGTTTTTAATCAAGCAATGGCAATTCAAACTTTGTTTGAGCTGATAAGTTGCAGAGGTTGACCCGTAGGATTGTGGCAGCCTTCTAAAACAAAACTGATTGCGTGGAATATCATATCACAGTATTTGGGTCCAATAATGACAATAGTTATGATAGATTTATAAGCCTTTTTTTGCATTCATGAAATATTGCACTTTTATTTAAAAGTGTGTGAAGCAAGTCACACTGGAATGCAAAATTGCTCCATTTTTACAGACACTGCAATGAACAGGATATGATGTTACACTCCAGTTTTTAATTAATAATACAACACATAAACATTACATTTACATTTATGGATTTAGCAGACGCTTGTATCCAAAGCGACTTACAGTGCATTCAGGCTATACATTTTTGTCAGTATGTGTATTCCCTGGGAATTGAACCCACAACCTTTTGCGCTGCTAAAGAAATGCTCTACCACTGAGCCACAGGAACATTAATAAATTAAAAATGAGAAAATGCATAATCTACACATAACACTGCAAACCCTTGCAGCTTGAATATCTTGATTAAGCCAAGAGGTTGCTCTTTGATATTTGGATTGGTCCTACATCAAACTTGTTCACCAAACGTCAACTTTCATACGCAGTATAATGCCACATTTCTTTGTGTGAGCTTGTGTTGCTGGTCTCTCTTATCTGTATGTTTTTTTTTTTTTTTTGTTTTTTAAAGGGACAATGCACATCAATTAAAAAATTTAGTTTACACTCAAAATGTAAATGCGCCAGAGTTAGCTAGAAAGCTAATTTTCATCTGTAGTCCCTTGGCAGGTCAATACAGCATCATAGTACAAAAAGAATACATGAAAAAACAGAAAACAAATTAAGAAAATAAATAGATAATAATAAGTACAGTACAAAGAAGGGCAGTACCTAAGATAAGGTAAACCAACTATTGATGATTGCAGTTTTGAGTGTTTTTAATCCATTTCTTAAGTGTAAATTTAAATGATAAATAGCTGGTGTTCTCTCTGAGTTCAGCAGGGAGACAGTTCCAATAATTTGAAGCCCGTACTGAGAAGACTGTTTGGCCAAACTTACTACGTCTATACGGTACAACACAGTCTCCCCTGGTAGCTGCCCTAGTTGCCCTGCCACTACTGCTCTTCTGTTGTATAAATTCACCCAGTGGTGGTGGTGCAAGCCCATGTAAAATTTTGAAAATGAGACAGGCATCTAGATAATGTAAAAAACTGTCAAAATTGAATAAGTTATATTTAATAATAATATTGCAATGGTGATAGCTGATAGATTTTTGATCTAATATTTTTAACGTTTGCTTATAAAGGGTTTCTATTGGTTTAAGAGTTGTCACATTTGCTTGGGACCAACTTGTAAAACAATGTGTATGAATGGAGGTAAAAGGAGCACAAAGTGTGATCATGTCTTAAATGTGATACTATCACAGTCTAGACTAATAGAAACGACCTTACAGTTTTTGCTATATAATTAAATAATTGAAAGGACAAGCCTGGCTTCACCGCCAGAAATGAAAAATGAATGAGGGGTGCTTTGGGCACTTTTTGTGTGCGTCCTGTCAGCTCAATTCTGTTAATGTTCTTAAATGTATAATTCCCTATGGAAAACACAACCCAAACAGGGTTTACAAACTTTGGGAAGTGCTTCCCAACACTGTTCGAAAGGACACATTTTGGACGTCTCCCTAATCAAACACACCTGATTCAGCTCATCATATTGTTTCAAAACATTTTCAAGACCTGATATGTTGATGGGTTGCGCGGTGGTCCAAGTGAAAACAGCCAAATCTCTATGGCTTTGTTTAGACAGACAGATTTATTTAACATTCACCAAAGTTAGGGGTTTGTTCAAATCCCTAATCCTTAACAACAATAATAGTAACGATAACACCAACAATAATCACATAAATATCAGCAGCAACCAAACTAAGAACAAAAAACGACACATACTTGTTTACCAGTATTTAGCCAATACCTCATATTTAAAGGTCTCTGCACACTGAGTCCGAAATTTTCGTCCGAAACTTTTGCATGTTGAAAAATAAATACGACCTCACGTTGTGACAATCACATTTACACACTGCCTCCGAAATTTTGTCCATCACAAAAAATTCGGATCAGGTTCAATTTTCTGCATTTTCGTATCCATAGCATTCATTTTAATAGGAAAGGATGAAGAATACAAAAAAATGGAAAAATGCATGCAAAATTTCGGACTCAGTGTGCAATGGCCTTTAGACATGGTGTAGGCAGCATGCGATAGAGCAGCACCTCTTTTGTCAGTTTATTTTAGAGCATGCAAGCATAAAACACATTGGCTGCGTCTGCCGCATAGCTGGCGAACATCTAACCAGCATTCTGCGGTTTGTGACAAGGAGAGCTGAGAGTTACTTTCATAACACATACAGGGGACAAGACTGTCAGCTAATGACCATATTGGTCACACCAATTGACAGCACTGGCAGAGCAGTAGCTCATTATGTGCAATTTCTGGGTTCCTTTTACACATTCAATGAGAGGCAGAGGAATAAATGGATTTACAAAAGGGTCTTAAAACACATATGTTATTACAGTGAAGATTATAGCTTTAAATCTGCCACTTTTGTCTCCTAATATAGTTGCTGGCTATTATTAACTACAACCTAGGGGTTGCCCAGAAAACATAGATCAACAGAGCAGCAGATGTTGATATTAATGGACAGCACTGGAGGTATTCTGCTCTGATCACTTCAATGTAATTTTGCTGAGGATGTTAAGACACCAAGTTTTTTTGGGCACGAAATACTGATTCTTGTCATGCAGCTAAGTTTCCAAACGTTCATGCAATATATTCTGAGCTTGAAAATCAGCTACCTAATAAGGAAATCATGACACAGAAAAAACATGATGTTTATTCAGTTGCTTAAAGGTGACTTCATGCAAAAATATAAGGGGGTCGACTTGTGTTTTTATTAAGTTGTAACCTAAGGCTAGTTGTGAGATCTGGTTGACAGAATGGGGGAATTCTGGGGGAAAAAAAGAGTAACTTTTCCCAGGAATTTTTAAGCGACAATGATGACCACAAAGTTCTTGATCACTTCATGAATGAGCTTGACCTATGTGGTCACATACAACCTGGCGATATCGTCTCAACATTTTCGACTCGAGTCGAGTTAATTATGAGGTGTATGCCAAAAATGCTGTCTTACATTATTTGTCATCTCTTGAAAACACGAGGGGTTCAGGTTGTTCGAATAGTTTGCTGTCAAGAAACCGCAACTGCATAATCCAATTAGGACATTAGACACGCTTGTGGCTTGCCTGTGTGATCCTGTAATATCCTGGCTCGCAGAGAGACCACCCTCAACGTACCAGCACACTACGGTCCTCAGCAAAGTGTATCTTTTCATTATTAACTACATCATCATATAGTGGCTGTAATATACTTGTGATTTCTTCTTGTACAGCTCAGACGAGAAGGCAGACTGTAAGTGTAACCTCAATAAGCAAACAAGTGCAATGACGCTTCTTCAGAGAAGCTGACAAAATAAAATATATGATGCAAATGGCCATGAGAGCCAAAAATACAGTCTACAGGTTTGATTCCAAGTACTAAAGGGAAATTCTGAACACATAACACAGATTTAAACAGGTGGCTGCAAACGTCTGTGAGACATTTCTCTCGGGAGCCCTGACGAGGCATGAGTTCAGCATGTTTAAATGAACACAAACACAATCGTTGTAAGTTGAAGCTAAGTGTAAGGAATCAGTTTACAGCAGCAATTTGACATCTATTGACAAGTTAAGGAACAGAAACTAGGCAAGCGAAGACTTGCAAAAGCATATTAACAACACCCACATCCATAGCTTATTTTATAATGACAGTTTATCCCTCTGCAAGACAGCCGTGTTTAACGCTACAAGTGAACTTCATTCATTAGTATCAAACTTAATTTCAAAGAAATACTAAAGGTACACATTTGGTACAAACTGCAATCACTCACAAGTGACCATTGCTTAACTATTATCAAATATCAAAGACACAACAGTTTAGCTAAAGCTTTAAAATAGAAGTAGTGTTCATGGCTGTATACTTTCTAATGGCAATGCCTGAAACTTTAGTAATGCAGTCATTGTATGAGGCCCAAAATATATTGTACAAAAGTATGTGAACACAAACACTTCTAGCTACACAAGCTCAATTGCATGTGACATTGCATGTTTCAAAATACCATTCATAATGCAATTTACTGTAAGTACTTGTTGCCACAATAGCTAATACAGTCTTCTATTGTCATTTTTCTCTTTCAAGTCAGCTACTGTCATGACGGATATGTAACTTAATTACACATTTCTTGCATATAGTTTATTTCTGGTCCAAAGCAATTGTGCATTTACCCTTCAGTCCTTTAAAAGTGATTAAGAGTTCATTATCAGCCGATAATATGCAGACCAGAGACATAACAATTCAAGCAACTGCGAACAAACTGACAGATCTCACAGAAACAAAACAGAAATATCATGTCTGGCCTCTGAGAAGTCTTTGAGACATGCTTCTATCTGAAACACAAAAGCTACTATGGAACTGGAGAGCTGCCAGAGACACTGAGCTCCACTAATCCCTGGGCTACTGGCGATGGCTTACAGCCCAGTATTTCTAGCCTTTTACCCAGAGTGCTGGAGGGCAAGCCTGGATGTGTGAGAATGGAGTGCAGTGGCTTTTGAAAGATGAAGTAACCTCAGCTATGTGTGAGCTTTCATGTGTGTTCTTTTTCCAAAACTGTATCGATTTGACGGACCGCTCACAGTGTCTACAGTATGTCAAGAGAGACTAGCAATAAATCTTACATTGAAGTTTTATCCCTGGACAAACCTTTTACTTCTTCAAGCAATAGATCACCCAAAAAGAAAACTTGCCATTTCATTATTTACTAAACCTCATTCAGTTCCAAAACAATGCTCTGTTATTTCCATAGAACACGAAAAAAAAGCTTTTTTGAAGAATCTTCACACAGCTAATTTTCATAACAAGATTTTATTCATCCCCTCGCTGCAACTGTAAAATCTTACTCTCCATTCAGCATATTTAAAATGGTGCATGTTATGGTAGCTGTATGGTAAAATGTTAAAATTATGTTTCAATAATTTTTATAAGGAATAAAATCGAACAAAAATAAAAATAAAGATATGCATAAATCATATTTTATTAGACTTTCCAGCTTGTCCACATGCACATTTTGGAGTAAGCAAACCGGCTGTTTTAACTGTTAAACAGGACTTATTAAGAACTTAACTATAAGGCCGACATATTGAGTGTTGCAAAACTTCTATCAAAATTTAAGGTAGGACTACACCCAGAATAATCAGTGTTATTATATCTCCCATTTGTATGAATGGTTATTATGAATAATTGTGTACTTGTCAACATGGCAGTGAGCAAATGTTAAATCCCTACAGGTTGTCACGGCTGTCAAGGCTGACTCTACTCAACAATATGTCTGGATGCTACGTTATTATTATTATTTGAAATTGCTTTGTAACTTTTTCACAAAAAAGTAAAAACAACTCTTTGTACTAAGTACTAACCTCATGTTTTTAGATGACCAGTATGTTCAAACTGTGCATGTGTGTGCATTTCAGAGAGAGAGATGTGTATTTTGTGAACACAGAGCAGTATAAAGTACAAGGAGGAAACAAACAATGACTCTATCCATCAGATTGATCAGATATGCATCAGTAGGAATGAGACAGATGGTTTTGTGCTACAACAGAATTTGCTGCCAATATGCTAAATATATGAAAAAAGGGTAGGGTAAATGATAATATCTCTTGTTCTTCCAAATCAGAAATGTTCAATCCTGCTTCTGGAGATCCACCTTCCCAGAGAATGTAGATCCAGCCCTGCTCTAACACACCTGCCATTTTCATGTGAACTCAAAGACCTTGACTGACTGGTTAAAGTCTGTTTGATTGGAGTTGGAACTAAACATTGCAGGAAAGTAGGGTTAGGTCTAGAACCTCATTCTTTTACACTCTTGTGAGATTCATGTTTGCTGCTGCAAGGTTAGTCTTATGGGTCTCTTCAAATATACTGTGCACAGGGTACGGATGTGAACTCCCGGCTGCAATATAAGACTAATTTGCCTCACAAAAAAATGAGGAAACTTAAAAACTGAATTCCAGAATCAATCAAAAACAGACTAGCTTGCTAACTTTTCTGAGAAGTCAGCTGAGCACATCTGACACATGCAATTTTAAGACAGAGTGCAGACCTTTTTTAATATTCTGTAGAGAAGCAGATGAAACAATAAGGAAAACACAGAGGAAGGCAAATATAACAGCTAAACAGTTTAACTATTTAACGTTCAAAAAAGAACCAACCAATATCAACCCACCATATCAAACAAGAACCGACTATTAAACTAATGAAACAGTGCTATACACTGATCAGCCACAACATTAAACTGCTGAAAGGTGAAGTGAAACACATTGCTTGTATCATTACAGTGGCATCTGTCAAGCGGTGGGATACATCAGGCAGCAGGTGAACAGCCAGTTCTTGAATTTCATGTGTTGGATGCAGGATTAAATGGGCAAGCGAAAAGATCGGAGTGGCAAGTGGCAAGCCATCACTATGAAGGCTAAACGACCAGGTCAGAACATTTCCAAAACGACGAGTCTTGTGGGTTGTATTCAGTGTACCTACCAAAAATGGTGCAAGGAAGGACAACCAGTGAACCGGTGACAGGGTCATGGGCGCTCAAGACTCACTGATGCACGTGGAGAGCGAAGGCTACCCCGTCTGGTCCAATTACACAGAAGAGCTATTGTAGCTCAAATTACTGAAAACTTAATAACTTAATGCTGGCCACGATAGAAAGGTGTCAGAACAAACAGAGTTCCCAAGATGACCCATGTCCACCACTGAGCGTCTGATTTGGACCATGGAGCAATGGATGAAGTTTGCATGGTCTGATGAATCATGTTGTCTTTTAAACCAGTTGGATGGCTGGGGGCATGTCTTGTTTACCTGAGGAAGAGATGCATTATGGGAAGAAGGCAGGCTGGCGTGTTATGCTCTGGACAATGTTCTGCTGGAAAACCTTGGGACCTGGCATTTATGTTACTTTGACATGTACCACCTACCTAAAGATTGTTGCAGACCACAAACACCCCTTCATGGCAATGGTGTTTCCTGTTGGCTGTGGCCTTTTTTAGCAGGATTATGCACCCTGCCACACTGCAAAAATAGTTTAAGAATGGTTTGAGGAACAAAAGTTCAAGGTGTTGCCTTGGCCTCCAAACTCCCAAGATCTCAATCCATTTGTGTAACGAAAATTTGTGTAATCCAATCCATGGAGGCCTCACCTCACAATTTACAGGATTTAATTGAATGGTTTACCCAAAAATGTAAATGATAATTTACTCACCCTTAAGCCATCATGTATTTGTATATGCATATGTATATGTATATATACAAGGTCACAAAACTCTGGACTCTTGGTAGTACCTAGTCCACTAAAGGAGGCAGAGCTTTTTCATATTTGGCTCCCAAACTCTGGAATAGCCTTCCTGATAACTTTCGAGGTTCAGACACACTGGGTCTCATTTATCAATCTAATGTAGAAACGAGCGCAGATCCGAGTGCACAACTCAACTTCACGTGTGATTTATGAAACATTCGTATGCCGCCAATCCCATCGTACGAAAGATCGTACATTGATAAATGTGGCGGCTGAAAACAATCGTCCTTTTATAACCTGCCCCTAAAAACACCCCGGTTTAGAAGCCTCGCCCCTAGAGTTTACAACACGGAGAAACGAAACCCGGCCAAAAAGAGGAAGTAATCTCATGAAAGAGAAATTGATCTTACTCTAAAAACACCCTTTAGCCTTATAATTGCAAATAATGGCATTATATTATTACATTATATACTGGTATGTATATTAAATACCAGTAAAAATAACTAAACATTTATAAGCATTATAAACACTAGTATATATATTATTTAGTTATCCTTAATCCACAACAAACCCTTTAAATTTAACGGTATTACAGAACAAGAATGAAAAAAATTAGTAGCTATAAAATGTTATATTAAACTATGAAGTAAAACACAAATTGGGCTATAGTGGCATTCATTATAAACAGAATATACAACGTCAAGCTAAAATGAATTTATTAAAGCCAAACTAAACGGCATTGGGCTCACAAGCTCTCTCATTCGACATCCAAATGTTTCCATTTTTGCCATGTAACATTTGGTTGCTAAACTATTATCTATGATGTAAGCAAGGCTTTGTACTTGTGTTCCAATATCTTCGTAAAATATCACCTTTTACATGCGCAAAATGTTTATTTTGGTGCATGCTGATTTTACAGTGGACCTTGTAAATTGAGCAGTGTAACTGCTATGTTTGGTTGACTGCATTTTAGTTTGATTAATGTCTGAAATATCAAGTTAGTAACGCTGAAATGTTGTGTGTGTGCGTGTGAGGCACCTCGTGATCACTGATCAGTTAACTCTTTAAAACTAAAAATATAAAGAAAACTAATAAAATTCATTAAGTGTCACAAAAACGAAAGTGGCCTATACTTGTCGCACTGTTTTTCTTTTATTGTGTTAATCTGTTAATTAAGATAAATATATTTAGTGTAGCCTTATTTATTGTATTCCTTTTTATAAAATACGTCGTGATACGACGATGTGTGATTCCTCATGGTCTGTTGTTTATGCTGCTATTTGCGCATATAAAGCTAAAGCCCTGAAGGAAAAAAAAAAAGCTTTGTTTGTCGGTTTATGAAAATAATCGAAATGAACAAAATGCTGTCATTATACAATTCTCCGAAATTCTCTAGGCTGCACGCAAGTTCAGGCTAACTCAAAAACTTGCGTACACGAGCTCAGACCTGACGTGAGATTTGATCGTAGCCACCGCTCACGTCCATATTAATAAATTCCAAGTTTTGCGTAGAAACGACCGTACGCCCAATTTTCGGTCGTACGTTCGTTTCGTAAATGAGGCCCACTCTCTCTGTTTAAATCTAGATTAAAGACACATCTCTTTAGCCAAGCATTCATATAATGCATCTCATAATCTTGTACTGCAGTTATATCTGATCAAAGACACATTATTATGCTTTAGCTTGGGTTGAACAAATAATTTTTGCTTGGATGGAACAACAGCTACGCTAATTATGTCTCTATCTCTGTTTCTGCCGGGATTAACATCCCGTGGTAACTGGGAATTACACAAGCTTCAGTCTGGATCCAACCCTTAACTGACCTGAGATGACCGAACACCTGAGAAGAGATGATGACAACCCCTCGGAGGACCTCAGAGGAAGCCAACTCAGACAATATACAGAATTAAAAATGTTTTGCCATAAGTTAAATATATTAAGTTTCTACAATATAAAAAAAATTTGTAGAAGCTTAATTTCCTGTAAAGCTGCTTTGCAATGATTGTATCGTAGAAAGCGCTATACAAATACTCTTGAATTGAATTGAATTGAATGTATATGCCTTTCTTCTTTGAGATGAATACAATCAGAGTTATATTAAATAATATCCTGCCTCTTCCCAGCTTTGTAATGACAGTGAATGGTGCTCTCATGGAGTTTTTGAAGCTCCAAAAAGCACATCCATCAATCATAAAAGTAATCCATACGACTCCAGTGGGTTAATGAATGCCTTCTGAAGTGAATCAATGGGTTTTTGTAAGAAAAAAATCATATTTAAACCTTTATAATCTATTATCACTGGCTTCCAACTGCTGTGCGTGCGTTCACGAGAGAGTTGAGTTATGACATATGATAGGATGTTTGTCTGAAAGAAGTTAGGCACGTACACCTAGGATGGCTCAAGGGTGAGTACATTATGGGATAATTTACATTTTTGGGTGAACTATACCTTTAAAGGGTCTGCTGCTATTGCCTTGGTGTCAGATGCCACAGGACACGTTCAGAGGTCTTGTGGAGTCTATGACTCGATGCATCAGAGCTGTTTTGGCAGCACAAGGGGGGTTTACAGTACATGATATTGGGCAGGTGGTTTTGTTATTGTGGCTGATATAGTTTATATATAAAATAAAATACAATTAGGAACTAAGGTAACAAACGTGAACACAGGAAATGCGATACAAAGTAATGTAAAATAAACTAAGGGTCCATAGAAATACTCTGGATGCTAAAAAAACTCTTATGAGTAAAATCCTTATCATGATATGAGTAATTTTCAACCATAAAAAAGACAGACATCACAATATAATAATTCTGGCTATTTGTGTTGTCTGTGTACCGAGATTTTACTATTTGAAATGAAATTGTATCTTATTTTATATTTGAATTATTACTTTTTGAGAACTGCTTACTCTTGCCTCAAACAAAACAGATTAATATTTATATTTCAATAAGATGTAAATGCATATTATAGATTGTCTTGTGAACTTTTCACCCAAATCTGTGTTTTGACATAAAAAACTGACCTTGTAATATTTTTATTTTAAATATCATAAATTGTTCTCCAGTAAAAATGATATACTTGCATCAGAATGTTCAGGCAATGCATCTGCTACACAAAAAATTAATTCAATAAATATACTATATCTGAATCTAAATTTGGAGGATCATTTATACCATTGTTATATATCACCATATTATCCAGTTCTAAAAAGTGATCTATGTTAAAGATGTAAGACATTATAGGCTAAACATTACGACTTACTGTAAAGCTTCTTTTAAAAAGATGTGTATTGTGAAAAGTGCTATACAAATCAATTTAACCTGACTCATATTATGAGCCCCAGACCATTTACAGCTTTTTTTCCCAGGTGTTCACATTCGGCATGAGATTGTAACAGCACTGGTGTGTTATCTTTAGGATTTTTCACCACTTGGCTTCTTTCCATCTTGCTCTCTCTCAAGAGTCTTTGCTGTAGTTCTGTCACTCAACGCTTTGAAGCCCCTTTTTTATTACTGTCAGCACTTCATATTACCCGTGACATAACCGTCATATGCATTTTACGTGGTGAGGGTTGAACTCAAATTGTTCATTACACACTATGGAGGTTCTTGCCAGGCTCCTTGAAGTTGTTGTTTGTTCTAAACTCTGCTGTATGTCTGTTCAGCATATTTGTGATTAGACTGCAGTTGGAACAAACTACTGGTTCGTCTGGCCAGAGGAGAACTGACCCCCGACTGAGCCTGGTTTCTCCCAAGGTTTTTTCTCCGTTCTGTCACCGATGGAGTTTTGGTTCCTTGCCGCTGTCGCCTCTGACTTGCTTAGTTGGGGACACTTCATTTCCAGCGATATCGTCGACTTGATTGCACAGATACTATTTAAACTGAACTGAGCTGGACGAGGACATCACTGAATTCAATAATGAAATGCCTTTAACTCAAAAATGGGCATTTAATCTTTAATATATTTTACTATTTTGATATTGTGCAGTTGCTTTGACACAATTTGTATTGTTACAAGCGCTATATAAATAAAGGTGACTTGACTTGACTTGATTAGACCTTGCAATAAAGTGTTTATGAACAATGGATGAGCAGAAGAGTTGATTTCAAAGATGAATCTGGGACACAGGGGAAGCCACAACGCAGGGTATTGCAGTAAAGCAAATTATGCCCTTGTCTGAGGATTTACTTATTTAAGTCAAATACTAAAGTAACTGCATACTGACAACACATGACTGTAGTCGTTCTCACATGTGGCCAGTGGCAGCTGATGCTAAAAAAATTTGGGGGGGGCGCAAACAAACTGAAAGTACGGGCGATCTGGTCCAAGCTCCTTGATTCTTTTTTTTTCTTCATCCGAACGCCTTGTGAACGGGTATTTTTGTAAAGATAAAACCGAATTTTCTTTCAATCTCGAGATATTGCGCTTGCTTCCACATTAATTAGTACCTGTCTGTCAACTGACGAGCTGCTGCTGAGTGGAATGAGAGTCGTTGAGAACGGTCCAATCACATGAGGCCAAACATATAAAAACAATATTGATTCGCTCTAACAACAAAAGTGGGAGGAGCCTGCGCCCCAAGGACAATTTGAAACAAGCCAATTAGAGCTTAGCCTCAAATCACATGCTTTTGAAAAGTTTGTGTACCTACATACACACTCATTAGTCCGGCGCCCCGCACACAAATATGAAAGAAATATAGTTTAGATTTTTTGATTTTCAATAAATTATAATATAACTAACAGTAGAATACTATGACTAAATGATTTTATTTAGTTAATATTTGCGATATATTTTTAACTTATTGTTAACATGTTAAAGGGGGCTAACTTGAAGGGGGGGGGGCCCCAGCGCCCCCTATTGACCAGCCGCCACATGATGTGGCACCAAATGAATCTTAGAGTTTTGGTTACACGTCACTTGAGGTGAGTGTGGGAGCGTCAGGTGACTCTTTTCTCTTTTACCTCGGGTCCCAGCTAAGGAGTTTCACCTTAACAGTAAAAGAACAATCAAGGAAGTAAATAAAGTGCAAATTGGAGGAAGTTTGTCAGCTGACCAATCTGAAGGATTTGTAAGATATCTGCAACTTGTAGAGCCTCTTTCCGTATTATCAACATTATCAACACAATTACATTAACAAAAAACAGACAAGAGTAACTAACACAGCTACAAAATGAATACCTATTTATGGATACATTAAGTTCCTTCTCCTCAAGAGCTTTTTCTGAATGTAAAAGACATCTGTTTATGTTGTTCACAGAAACACGATCCAACTGAATTGCAACTTTTCCACACCGCTGCGTTTCAAACTTTGCCATTCTCTCTGCTTGCTGTCCACTACATGACAAATGAGAGACATTCATTCACAAGCTCAAGATCATGACCTTCTGTTAAACAGTTCTTTGCATGCACCATAACGGTAAGTGTGCATGTGCATGTGAGCTATGTAATTGTTTGGCTCACAAACAACATGATGTCAGAAGAGAAGAGATCATTTGGGAAAAGAAAAGGCTCCTGTGGGAGAGGAAAGGTCAGTGGACAACATTAAAAACCTGATGTTGTTCGTAGTATGGGAGAGAGATTATAGAAAACAGATGTGAAGAGACACAGCATAACTAATCACACTCAGAACCCTGACAGTTTGAGATATGGAGGAGCTTGTTTATCATCTGCTTACATCACTCCCGTGACCTTCAACATCCTTTCACATCTTTAAAGTTTACTTTTTAAAATTAATAAATCAATACAATCAAATTAAAAGTTTTAGTTTAGTTGTTCATTGTTTTAATAATCATTTGTTGTGCTTTAAAAAGGTACATCTATTTTGATGTGTTGACTAACATAGTAAGGTACATGTAAAGTACTTGATTATAATTTGAACTACAGTTTATTTGGGATTATATTTAAAGTTAATATTATTTCAAATGTACATTTAAAAATTGCAACTTCATTACAAATGTGTAATTGCAAATATATTTAAATACATGTTTCAATAGAAATTTAGTTCACCATACCTGCTTGTAAGTACATTCAGCAGCACACTTTAACTGCATTTCAAAGACAATATAAGTAATTATGAAATTACATATAAAGATGTACTTAAGTCCTACATGGGGGTAAAAAACACTCTCTGTGGGTGCTTTTCATTTCTTATTTGTGCTTCCTCGTTTCCTTTCCTCGCGTCTCAGCTCCACCCCCCTTAGTGTATGAGGGAAGGATGCAAGGGAAGGAAATGTGGACGGAGGAATCAAGGGATGAACACTGGAATATTCTTGACCACTCAAGCGTCACATAAAGCATCATCAGCTGCGCTAAAGGGATCTGCCCTTGTGTTGTTAAAGGGGTCATCGGATGCCCATTTTACACAAGTTCATATGATTATTTAGGGTCTTAATGAAAAGTCTATAACATACTTTGGTAAAAAATTCTCAATAGTAGTGTAAAAAACACCTTCTTTACCCTGTCAAAATCAGCTCTGTTTTCAGCACGCTGATCTAGTCCATGTTGCTTTAAATGCTCGTGAGCTCTGCTGACTCCGCCCCTCTTTTCCGTGAAGTGACGAGCAGACCATAGATATGTGTAGATTCCCTATTTGACCGCTCCAGATACGTTGAGGCGTCAGCCATCTCCCATTCACCATAATAATCAATGAATATTCAAAGATATACAAGCGTATAACTTGCTGTTGTAGACACACACAGCAATGCGCTCAAAGATTCGCAGAGCGTTGCAAAAATGGCGGATGGCTTATGTATCACAGCCCATAGAAACAGTCGATAATGAGGCATCTAGGTATATATAGCTATGGAGCATACTAAACTTCAGCCACGAAACTGGCTAACTAGCACATTATTAGGAAAGGCGATTTACAAAGATTCATAAAAACCCTTATACTCATTTCTTCTGTAGATAAAGCTGGAGCACGAATGATTCGGGCGAACATAGAATAATTTATGTAGATCGGGGATCGGTGCATTCACTTCAAAACGAATGTAATGTTAATCCTCTGCGTCTTCAGCGGCTCAGATGTCAGGAGTAAATGATGACTGCTAAGACGGCCTTGTCAATCAACTATGGTGGGGGGGGGTGCACAGATCTACGTCATTCTGACAGGGCTCTCAGAACAGCCTGATTTGAGAAAGGGGATTTTCAAATAGGGATTAAAAAAAACACTGGGTGGATTTTCATCAATATAGGATGGATGTGTACACACAAACTTTCAGCACACATTTATGTTCAAACAACTTGTGAAAAGTGAATTTTCATCCGATGACCCCTTTAAAGTTCGCTACTTAAGGCATTCATAATAAATATTAATAAAGTAATATGCTCTCTTGAAATATATGACATGTATGGTTTACTTAAACTGCAAAGGCAAAATATAAATGTAAATTATTATGACAGATGTGAAGGGGGAGGATAATTTATATGTGCATCAGTTTTTCACCAAACAAGACTTCTGCACAAGATACACCTGTGTTTCCTCGCTCATGACTCCTCGGGAAGCCTCCTCACTCCTCGGTCCTCGCCTCCTCGTGGTGCAATTAGAGAATTGAGATGTCCTACAAGATGGCTGAGCTCGATTGGTTTCCGGATCATAGGATGGAGGAGCGAGGAAACGAGGAGGGATATTGAGAAGCACCCTGTGTTTCATTTGTTTAGTTCATGTTTCCTTAAGGGGTTACTCCACCCCAAAATGAAAATGTTGTCATTATTCACTTACCTGCATGTCGTTCCAACTCCATAAAAGCTTTGTCTGTCTTCGGAACACAATTTAAGATATTTTAGATAAAAACCAGGAGGGCTTGTGTCTGTCCCATCGACTGCCAAGTAAATACCACTGTCGAGGTCCAGAAAAGAATGAAACGCATCGTCCATCTGCCATCAGTGGTTCAAAGAAGAGCGTACGCTGCGTGCGTTCGATGGGTAATATCCAAAATATGTGGCGCTACCCTGATGAGGAGAGACAGAGAGGAGACGAATTGTGGTATTTACTTGGCAGTCGATGGGACAGTCACAAGTCTCCTGGTTTTTATTTAAAATATCTTAAATTGTGTTCCACGACATGCAGGTAAGTGAATAATGACAAAATTTTAATCTTGGGGTGGAGTAACGCTTTAAGGCTGGAATACACTACACGATTTACAGTTTGGATAAGTTACAGTTGCAGAAAGTGGATAAGTTGACGTGAGTATATTATTGCAGATTTTTTAGCTTCAAGATTCCATCAGAGATATCAAACAGTCGATATTTTCAGCCAATATTGCATATGTTGTTTTTATTTGTCATGCGTTTCCAAGCAAAAAGGCGCATGACTCTGTCTGAGTTTTTGTGATTGGAACAAAAATCGTGTAGTCGTATATTATGTTTACAAAGTCAGTAAGTGTATGATGCCCAGTGTTTTAAAATCTGTTCAGATTTTAAACGTTGTGTAGTGTATTCTAGCTATAGCTTTGCCATAGCTACACATTTGTGTACACCTGTGTCTCATTTTGTATCTTGTTTGTTCCGATTTAAATATATCCAGCTTCAACAACCACCCAATGACAGAAGAACGGACCTTAAAATGGATCTAACAGCAGTACATATCCTCCTCCTCTCACGTGGGGAAGGCCACACACAGGATTGTTTTAGATTGCCCACCGTCCACAACGCCAATGACAGCCTTTGCATGCTTTTCCGTGCGTGACTCAAAGCTTAGAGGAGAGCATGTCTGACTCAAAGCTTAGAAGAGTATTTGGATTGCATTGTGCATGCTCATCCATTTCACAAGAGAAGGATCTCAACCCCCCAGTTCACAAGAGAAGGATGCACCTCAACCCCCCAGCTCACCCTCCTGAGCTCATCCAGCCTCTCCCCAAGCCTGCAACAGATCCAGAGCCACAGCCCACACCCACCACAGTCACAGAGCCAGAGCCCACACCCACCATGAAGCCAGAGTTCATTCCCGCCATGTAGCTAGGACTGCTGTCACTTCAGTCCCAGACGCAGAGCCCGATGCCATGTTCATCACGGAGCTGACGCTCATTGAAATGTTCGTCTGGGAGCTCATAGAGCTGGATGCTCAGGGCAATGTGACCTGACTATGATCCAGTCCCAGCGCCAGGACACACAAATTATCAGGGGTGCTAATGGGGGGGGGGGTATATTCCGATTGTCAAATGTGTGTAAGCGAATGTGTTTGTCATTTAAAAACTTTATAATACTCATTCAGAGAATCTGATCTTTGGTTTAACATCACATAAATTCACCCATTTCTGCATAAAAGTAAGTCACGGTTGAACTAGGAGAAGAATAGAGTGAACTTAATATTTAACTACACAACGTTTATGTGAATAAAACACGTCATCAGATTTTAATTAAAAGGATTATTATTGCAGCTTTCTTAGACACCAGTGTATTTAACATATTCACAAACATTCATGTTTATTTAACTAATGTCTTTTTTGTAAGTAATTCATTTAACGGAGTGTCTATTTACAAGAAGTGCAAACAGCTCACCTTGTTGGCAAAGGCAATTTACATAAACTCCGCCCACCAACGTATGATTGAGACGCTCATCTAGTATTTGTTTAAGTGGCATAGTTGGCAAGGCATATGCTTTTTGACCTGATCGACCCGAGTTCAAGCCCGCCTTTTGCCAAACTTTTTTTTCTCCCTTTTCAAATCTCATATAGCATAGGAAAGGCATTTATTTAAAAAAAATGAAGGAAATAATCAAAATGTTGCAAATAAAAGTATTGGGTAGGGTTAGGGTAGGTGTAGGGAGGGCTTTATTGTTAGACAATATTGAGATGCAGATAATTGCCATTATTTGCTATAAGTAGTATAAATAACAGAAAATCTTGCTATTTTAACATAGTGAAAATAGAATCCATTGCTATTTGCACTTAGTGTAAATAGTATCTATCGTTAAGAAAATATGATATTTGCACTTAGTGTAAATAGCATCTATCGCTATTTACACTTAGAGCAAATAGCCGCTGCCTTAATATAAATGTCTGAAACCTAAAATAAATTTTATGTGGTTTAATAAAACACTGAATTATTGTGATATAGGCTATGAAAAGCACTGAGCACGTCTCTGGCTCAGAGCCAGACAAAGCACAAAAACACATTTGAATTTATCAGTGATGTTCTCAATGCACCAGTGATCGTCTGCATCTAATGGTAATCGACGTGGTTCGAGGGGTTGAAGGGGGTCAAATTGAATGTGAGGTGGCACAAATCAGATCCGAGGGATACCCCTCGATTGAAATCGCGTTCGTTTTAGATTGCTTTCCACGTTGAAAATCGCATTCCGAGGACTAGTCAATTAAAATGTCTTAATTATGAATTTGTTTCTCACAAACATGCAGCTTTTCATTTCATGTGGATTATTGTGATGTTTTTATCAGCTGTTTGGACTCTCGTTCTGACGGCACCCATTCATTGCAGAGGATCCATTGATGAGCAAGTGATGCAAAGCTACATTACTCCCATCTGTTCCAACGAAGAACAAACTGTACATCTTGGATAGCCTGAGGGTGAGTACATTTTCATTTTCGGGTGAACTATTCCTTTAAATACAGTTGCTTATTTTGTCTTTTAGTGTGCACTTAGTGAGTTTATAACTTGTAGTGTTTATAGTACATATCTGCAAACAAACTACACAGCAACACTCAATGTCACTGCTTTGGTCCCACCACAAAAACAAGTCCTCACTCACACTCACACACACACACACACACACACACACACACACACACACACACACACACACACACACACACACACACACACACACACACACACACATGCACAAGTCCTCACACACACAAGACAGAGTTAACAGTCTCGAAAATAGACAAAGCGAACTTGCTTTCAGCGAGTTTGGGCTTGCTGGTTGTGTGGTCTCTCGGCTGGCAAGTCAGGGTCCCCAATTACTTCAAATGCATGCCAATCATTCCCCCCAGCTGTTGACCCCAAACAAAGCCTTTTCTCAGACACCCCCCCCCCCCCCCCCCCAGCTGTCTACCACAGTAACCCAAAACAAAGACAGATGTGGGGAAAAGTGTGAGTTACTCGCACAAACCAAACAAAAACCTTCAAGGAGTCCATTCGGGTTTCTGATTTGGCTTGGAATGTACTTCTTCAATTCTCTGGACAAAAACATGGCAATCCTAGCCAGATCTCAACAGATGTGTTAAGATGGATTTAGCATTAGTCCATGATGTTCTTTAAGACAGAGCGTTTAATGACATTTCACACATCACAATGTATGTTATAGATACCAGAAAGATAGCAAGCAAATTGTAATTGCACAATATCTGCTCAGTGTCAGTGAAATGAACCTGTGGCCTCCAACCATGACCCTGTCTGTGCTGACTTTGTTGACAGAACAGTTCCTCCAGGAGGTGAGGGGCCTGAGAAACACTCCATTAGAAAAAGAACACCTCCTCTGTTGGGTACTGAAAACACCTCCTCCTACTCCAGGAGGAGAACATCTCCTTCAGAGAGCTAGATGAATTTCAGGTTGCAGTGCTGGAGTCCCATCTACAGTTTGGCTGGCTTGACCCAGCAGGAAAGCAACAGTGGTAGATCCAGCCAAGCAGCAGTGGTAGCCTGTTTTACATCTTTCCGCCCCCACGTGTGGCAGCCAAAAAATCCTAATGACTCCTTTCATAATGATCACGCTCAAGCGAATGTTTACCTGTGGGGTGCGGTTAGCATTGCAGGTTAGTGATTACTGGTTTGACAGGTGGATATATCGTAAGACTTGCTGGATGTGTTTATTGTTTATGAGTTTATGAATTGTGAAGGAATTGTGGCAGCTGTGAAGAAGTGATACGTATACAGGTGTTGTGTATTATCTTAGGAGAGCAGTAACTGGTTAACGTTTTTATGTACTCAAAACTGTACTACTTACAGTTCTACTTACTATTAGACAACATTTATTTTATATGTACACAGGTTTGACAGCAATTTGAATCTCAGTGTCCTTAGTGTCAGTGTCTTTAGAGGTAAAGAAGTCTCCCAAAAGATGCATTTAGCCAATATCTTTACTGCCATAAAAAGTCACAAAACTGTCAAGGTAAAAGAATGTGCATTCAATGACAATGCTATTTAATTAAATATTTTATCTCTGTTTGGAAGTTACAAAATTATCTGAGAAACATCGAACCATTTATATATATATATATTAGGGCTGTCAATCGATTCAAATATTTAATCGCGATTAATCACATGTTTGTCGTGAGTTAACTCGCGATTAATCACAATTTTTAATACTCTAATCAACATAGGCATGGACAAATATGGATGCTTTGTGCAAATGTATGTGTATTGTTATTGAAACCATAGTCAACATAGAGCATGAAGACTAGACATTTTTCAAAGGTAATAGATGTTTTTCAAAGAACTTGTTCATGTCTATTAGACTCATGGAAAAAGAAATACAAGGTTCCCTTGACTTCTCTGTCTTTGCACTGAACAATTTACTTACACAAACCTGTTTACATTTTTGCAGGACAGGGCAACTCACTTCTTCTGAACATGCAAAATGTACATAGCCTATATTGTTTATTATTACATTTGTTTGCCTCTCTGTGCCCACATACTGTATTTTGATGCAGCTAAATTCTCAATGAAACAGTTTTCATTGATATATTTTACTGTTTCTGTTGTCAGACAACGGAATGAATATGAAAAAGTGATTGAAACGTGACCCATTAAGACTACATAACTAGCTCCCCTTTACAAGATGTTAATATGCAAAAATCCTTATAATCGAGCCGTTGTCTGATTAAATAAAATATCCATAAGATAATGAAAAATAGCAGTGCTGTGATTTTGGCTATACTTGCATGTAAAATTAGAGAAGCAAGCAACATAATATCTGTGTTTAACTGAATTAAGCTCTGCTCTTCTCTGCCGCTCGCTGAACAGAAACTGAGCAGATGCAGAGAGAGAGAGAGAGAGAGAGAGAGATGTGTGTGCGTGCGCTGAACAGAAACTGAGCAGACAGACGGAGAGAGAGAGAGAGAGAGAGAGAGAGAGAGAGAGAGAGAGAGAGAGAGAGAGAGAGAGAGAGAGAGAGAGAGAGAGAGAGAGATGTGTGTGCGCATGCTGGGAAAGCAAGACCTAGCGCGATTCTCGGAGACTAAATAAGGTTTGGGGCGCTTTTTGTAGGGAACAAAATCGCTAAAGGGGTCTGCAATGTTGGCAACACTGTGCATCTCCATTTCTCTAACTACGGGTCAAACAGGAAATACGCGCTGCGTTAATCGCGTGTTAATAAAATTAGTGCCGTTAAAAGGAATTTGCGTTAACGCGTTATTAACACGTATACATATATATATATATATATATATATATATTGTATATACATTCATACAGTTGCATCTCAAAAAATTTGGATATCGTGAAAGAGTTCTTTTTTTTGGTAACTTATTTCAAAAAGTGAAACTTTCATATTTTCTGCATTCATTACATGTAAAGTAAAACATTTCAAAAGTTTTGTTTTGTTTTAATTTTGATGATTAGACCTTACAGCTCATGAAAGTAAAAAATCCAGTATCCTTAAAATATTAAAATATTTACATTTGAGTTTCAATTAATGACCATCTACAGTATAAATGGTATCTCTTGTTCTTTGAAAACACAATAATGGGGAACACTGCTGACTTGGTAATGGTCCAGAAGACGATCATTGACACCCTCCACAAAGAGAGTAAGTCACAGAGGGTCATTACTGAAAGGGGGGCTGTTCACAGAGTGCTGTATCAAAGCATATTAAATGCAAAGTTGACTGGAAGGAAGAAATTGGGTAGGAAAATGTGCACAAGCAACAGGGATGACCGCAAGCTTGAGAATACTGTCAAGCAAAGCCGATTCAAACACTTGGGAGAGCTTCACAAGGAGTGAACTGAAGCTGGAGTCAGTGCATCAAGAGTCACCACGCTCAGACATCTTCAGGAAAAGAGCTACCAAGCCACTTCTGAAACAGAAACATCGTCAGAAGCATCTTACCTGGGCTACGGAGAAAAAGAACTGGACTGTTGCTCAGTGGTCCAAAGTCCTCTTTTCAGATGAAAGTACATTTTGCATTTCATTTGGAAATCAAGGTCTGGAGTCTGGAGGAAGACTGGAGAGGCACAGAATCCATGTTGCTTGAAGTCCAGTGTGAAGTTTCGGAAGTCAGTGATGATTTGGGGTGCCGTGACGTCTGCTGGTGTTGGTCCATTGTGTTTAATCAAGTCCAAAGTCAATGCAGCCGTCTACCAGGAGATTATGGAGCACTTTATGCTTCCATCTGCTGATGATATTAAGTAATATGATATTACTGTGCTTGATTGGCCAGCAAACATGCTTGACCTGAACCCCATACGGAATATATGGGATATTGTCAAGAGAAAGATGAGAAACAGTCGATCAAACAATACAGACGAGCTGAAGGCTCAATAGTACCTCAGCAGAGCCCCAGACTGATCGCTTCCATGCCACACCTCACTAATGCAGGAGTTTGTGCTAAAGGAGCCCTGGCCAAGTATTGAGTGCTAAATGAACATACTTTAAAGAACTTGAACTTTTCTGTATTGCAAATCCTTTTTTTGATTGATCTTAGGAAATATTCTAATATTTTGAGAAGCTGGATTTTTTACTTTCATGAGCTTTAAGCTCTAATCATCAAAATTAAAACAAAAAAAACTTTTAAGAAATGTTTTACTTTACATGTAATAATGAATCTAGAAACTATGAAAGTTTCACTTTTTGAAATAAGTTACCAAAAAAACTATTTCACGATATAATTTTTTTTTAGATGCACCTGTATATACTGTATATATATGAACAACTGCACGTTTGAGAATGAACCTGACTAAAACCTAGTGGTAAATATCACTTATGACTTTTCCATCTTTCCCTAAAATTCTTAACACAAATTTGACAAAAATGCATTGTAGTCAGTTCCATGATTATCATTTTTGGGACTGGAATCAATCATGACCACTAAATGCAAGTCAGCATACAGAAACTGTTCTATACGATGACAAATCTTCATGAACACAGTCTGCACCCCTACAATTATCTGTGAATTCACCAGCGAACTGTCTGCCTTGCAAGAACAAAGAGCTCCCAAATAGCAAGAAGATGACGGGACATGACGACAACAGTTGAGTGACACACAGGATGGGAACGAAACTCCATGACCTTTAGAGTCACTGTGGGCTGTGGCTGTCTAATGAGACTTGCTCTCTGGATTCCCAACACCAGTCACTGGCACAATAGCTGAGATGTTGAGAAATATCACGTTGTAAAGTTCTAGTCACGGCAGAACACAGAAAAACTGCAGATGTACACACACAGGATGGCTAAAAATCAATTGGACACGGATAGTCATTCCAGAATGTTTGAAACATTTAGCAAAGAAAAGTGTTTTCCATGTGCAAGTGGGGCCAGATGGATGAGGAGGACATGTTTATTCACTTGGGACTAATATTATGTTTGGCAAGGTCACATGAGTATGTACTTAAAATCATTAACAGAGTTGCCAGTCTGCTACAGCTGTAACCAGGTGTAATATCTAAAGGAAAGGTTAATGGAAAATACCAAGAGCATCCCAAAGGAAAGCTTAATTTCTTATGGGATTTCTCAATTATTTTTGAATTAAATATCAACGTTGTCATTGATGTTTGTCTAAAATGTATTTTAAAATGACCCAGTCTTAAATAAGCAAGTAATTGTTGAGATAAACTACATGTAAGTGTATGAGTTGGTGTTTATCCATGAACAAATAATTGACACGATGCTGTGGATTGTTTCTAGACCATTGCTAAATAAACGTCTCAAGCTCACCTGCCAAAATCATACATTAAGTCTTGGAAATGTAGTAGTACATCTTTCCTCGACAAGATGCATGAGTTGAGATATCGTTCATGCCTGTAGCACAAACGGTGTGGGACAAGTTAAGCATTTAACAAAATTGTTTTTAGTTTAATACCTGGTCTTAGCAGAATCTGATGACAAATGAACTGAATAAAAATGAATCCACTGATGTTTGAATGTAGAATGTAGGTACCGTATTTTCCAGAAAATGACTACAAGTCACACCAGGTCAAAACTGCATTGTTTAAAGAAAAAGCACAGGCAAGTCGCATTGGTGTCCAAGTGTATTATTACTTTCAGAAATAATGTATAATACCAGTAAATAAAATGAAATGCATACAAACATAGAAAGACTATAAACATGCATTTTATTTCCCTCAACTCCATAGCATATTATTTTACTTTAACGGTATTTACATTTACATTTATGCATTTAGCAGATGCTTATATTCAAAGCGGCTTACAGCGCATTCAGGCTATACATTTTTTATCAGTATTGTATTCAGAACAGGAATGAAAAATATAAGTATAAAAACAAACTTATAAAATATAAGCATAAAACAAACATAAATTATGTTAAATTATACCAAAATTATGGTGTCATTCATTATAAACTATTATAACTTTGCAAATACATGTCAACTACCAGTCATTAAAGTATTAGTTTAGTATTATTAGACAGTTAGGCTATATGTGACCCTGGAGCACAAAAGCAGTCATAAGTCGCTGGAGTATATTTGTAGGAATATCCAACAATACATTGTATGTATCAAAATTATACGTTTTTCTTTTATGCCAAAAATCATAAGGATATTAAGTAAAGATCATGTTCCATTATGATATTTTATACATTTCCTACAGTAAATATATTAAAACTATTTTTTTATTAGAAATATGCATTGCTAAGGACTTAGTAAATTTTTTTTTTTTTTTGCACCCTCAGATCAAATAGTTGTATCTCAGGCAAATATTGTCCTGTCCCATTCATCAATGGAAAGCCTATTTATTCAGCTTTCAGATGATGTATAAATCTCAATTTCAGAAAACTGACCCTCATGACTGGTTTTGTGCTCCAGGGTCACATATGAACTAAGTTGATTATAGTAGTTGCAAAGTTACTCATAGTCAGTAGACTACAGATATCTGAAGAAAGTGTTAGCAGATATTAAGCAGATGGTCTACTAATACTTTAATGACTAGTAGTTGACATGTAGATGAAAAGTTACTTATAGTCAACAGAATATCTAATGAGGACCATCAAAATAAAGCGTCTCCCAAAAATGAAGCTACCTGAGTGTGGGTGGGGAAATGAGTTATACAAATAAACTTGGGCAAATATACCTCACTTATTCAGCAGGAATCAAAATATGTGCACTTATAATAATGGCATTATATAAGTTGCTTTGGAACACACAGTCCCTGCATGTTTCAGGTGACATATTTTTAATAAAATATGTTAACTTGACAAATATAGCCATAGTTTTTCATGTTGTTGTGATCTCTTTTGAAATACCACTGAGGAGTCGCTAATGTATTTACTGAGAAGCAGCACAGCAATAGTCTCCATTCACTCAATCCGAATGGTGAAACAATATTAACAGGGCACAATATCTCAGAAAATAACTGAACTCTAAATGTAGTGGTAGTAGAGTAGGACACACACAGTAGGTTGGTGCGTACAGTGCCGTGCGTGTGGTTAGCATTAGTAAGAGGTTTAACCACGGGGCTCGACACAGGTCAGCTGCTCAGCGATGGTGACTGTGTGACTGGCACAGCATGGGTGCACCACAGAGCTCCACATGACTCTACCTATCGACCTCACACCATGGCACTGAGAACCCCAGCACCCAGTGACAGGTACGAGAGCTGCTCCACGCTCTCATTTGGGCTTCCACTAAAAGCCTTTTCTAAAAGCATGCAAGCATAGCCCTTAATGATGTGTTTTTCCTGACCATAAAAGCATAAAAATGGACTCGAGAAGGTGGGAATCCTAGCATGCTTTGACTGCGGGGCTTAGTAACATAGCAGTTATGATTCTTATTGTAAATTGCGTGACAATATAATGACATGGCGTCTATAACACTGATTCTATGGGTGCGCTGATACATTGATCACCTAATAGAAGACCAAAATGTCTTTTACGGAACCAATTAATCTTAAAATGACAGCTATATTAGTTAAAGTTATTTATATTTGCTGCTGACAGAAATTATATAGTTTTTTCTAAGTGTGCATTGTAGTTACAAGTACAGCAGCTGATGCCTTGAGGAACCAAAGACCAAAAGGCCTTTCACAGAACCAATTAATCATAAAATGCAAGCTATTCATCCTAAAAATGCAAGCTATATTAGCTGGTTATTTATATTTGCTGCTGACAGAGATTATATATCTTTTCCTACATATTAGAGACTCTCGAGAAATCTACGTGTACAAGAACAACTACTGATGCCTAGAGCAGGGATGGGCAGCTGGCGGCCCGCGGGCCGTATACAGCCCCCAGTGTCTTTTAGTACGGCCCGCTGGATTATATTACACTCGGATGATCAATTTAAAGTAAGTCACAGTTAATACTATCTTCAATCAGGAGAGGTCGCTATAGCTTCCAGCCGCTCTCCGTATTAATTTCAGCGCAGTGTAAACATTCACTAACGTTAGCAAATAATACATGAAAACAGCATTTTCCAGTCAAGATTGTTAACAGATTATCTTTTTAACGAGTTCAAGGGGATACCTATATGTTTGATTTATGTTTAAATCGCCATCACACCACTGCGCACAGACAACGGGACGCCACAGTTGCACTTGCCTCAAATTAAACAAGGTAAAATTCAGTCAACAAAACCTTTTTGTCAAATGCATGACAGAAATGTTTTCACTGAACTATGTTCTTAGGGTTTCTGCGGGTCCTTAAAAAGTCTTCAGTTTAATTGTTTAAATTTATGGCCATGAAAACTTACGTTACAAAAAGTCTAAATTATAAAGACAAGAATTGCTATATGGATTAATATGACGATTAAACTTCAAACGCCAATGATTTCACATTTTCACTGAATACAAATGAGCGCTGCATGTTTCAAAAGCAGGAGCTGTGCTGTTTTGTGTTCTGCGGTTACCGGGGGGGAAAGCGGTATATTCTGCCGTTCTGAAAGAGAAACCTGCTGCCAGAGAACGAATATGCATTTTTCAATAATCTGCTATTTTTGCTACATATTATTAAATGTGAACCAGTGGATCGGCAAAAAGCGAATGCATTATAAATATCTGAAACAATTAAGTCATTAGGATATATTTATATATTATTTAATATAATAATTAATTGATACTTTCATCCCTTTTCATAAAAATAGTTTAAAGGCTGAAATGTGAAGTATAGATCTTAAAATTGATTTTGAAAATCCTGCAGATATCAGGTTATTTTATGGTACCATTTGGAATAATATAATTTTTATATATATATAAGTCCTTTTTAACTGTCCTCTTAGGTTGTTTTGAGAATGTTCTGTAGGCCACTAATAAAAAAGGACCTCTTTGTTTGTTGCAAATTTACAGACAATGCAATTGAGATATTTACATTGACTTGTTGGGTAATATTTCTGTCAACTGACAACAAAGTGTCCCTTCTGAACTAGCATAACTGCACAAGTTTTATAGTTAAAAACAAATTACATTAATTATACGTTAATTGATTTCAATAAAAAGGAAACTGAGTAAGACTGTGTAAAAGCTGTGTGGACGTGGATTAGTAATCTGGCCCCTTGGTATAAAGGAGAAAAAATGCTGGCCCTCGTCACTCTCAAAGTTGCCCATCCCTGGCCTAGAGGAACCAGCTGAAATACTTGAATTTTCATATAATATATATATAATAAATGTATATAATAATTTAGCAGTATATTGTTCCCCAGTCTTAAAGACTGAAGACTGATTCATGCGCGTAAGCTACCCTAACCAAAACCATCTATTGAGACATTCATCCGCGGTTGTGTGTTTTTGTTTGTTTGTTCATGTTATGCAGCCAGTACGGCTCTACAGACCAAATGAAAAGGCAAAACAGCTTTAATTAAAACCCCCAAGTTTGATGCAAGCATAATGAAATGGAAAAAGCACGAACCTAAGGTACATTCTTGGTTTGCCTTGCCTACTGTTTTGACATCAACACCCAGTCCACGTAATAAATGTGCATGTATGGTTCATAGCTCAGGGTTTTTACAGTCATCTTATGGTTTTTCAGTCATCTAATCTTGGCTGTAGTCACTGATCATTTTGGCCCAGAGTCCACCCAAAGCCCTTTGTGGCGGAAAACAGCCTGTGGTGGGAGACGGAAAACACATGACATGGTAGTGCCACTAATTAACGTCATTTCATCAATCTTTGACCACCAAAAGCTATTCAGATTCCATATTGGCTTTCCGGTTTTGCCTGGCAATGCGCTCCTGTCTGCGATGCCCATCACTGCATTCCCAACAACAGCCTACATATCTGCAAAACACACCGCTGACTGGGTTATGGCAGGAGCGGACCCGCCCTCTCTTAAAAAATCAAGGCAGACCTCCAAACTGTGGTCAGAGCCATACTACCAGAATATTGAGCCGTTTGGATGCAAGTGTGCCAAACACATTCCCCAGAGCAATAATACCATATAATCAAGGCAGGGTTGGGATGACTCCTGCGGGAGAAGCCATTCTCACAGCTTGTCGAGAAAGCCATTGAGGAAAAACACACTGGTGGAAATATAGAGACACGGATTGATGTTTTTTAAGTGGTTACTTGAAATGTCATGAAAGCCAAAGAAATGTTCATAATCGTAAGTGTGTTTATAGTAGAAAGGTTACACTGTGTTAAGCTGTCCAGCAATGACACACACATCGGTGGAGTTGCACCTTTAGAAAAGACCATCACGTGTCTGTTAAGTGAAACACAGTTCAAGTTTGATGTAAAGAAAACATGCATATGATTCAGTCAAATGTCTGTGGGTGTGTGTAGGAAGTGGTCACATGTGAGGATCTTCAGTTGCAGACACTGCTATTCTCTGGCACTGAAAGGCGATCCACCGCAGCTCAGGCAGCCGCTCTCATCAACATTCCCGAGCCCAAGTCCAGTCGGGAGATTTAATCTGAAGTCTTATGCAGCGAACTGCTTCTGTACAGGGGCTTTCCTGAGAGTCGCGGCCAAAAAATGCCATCGCAAACAGATCAAACTGACCACAACTACCTTTGAATAAAACTGCTGCTCTGTTGACCTTCTCCATGTATCCTCGTCACGCAGTTTTCTGTGCTCATATCTGTTTTTGCCACTCATTTCCCACTGTGCTTAAGGTTTCATAAAGCAGCATATGATGATTGAAGAGCAGGGCGCTTTTACAGAAGTGACTCCACCCCCTGGTGGAAACATCAGGCACTGCAAATACTGCTGCACCTACTGATGGACAGGTCTTGACAAAACATCACTCATTATTTAGTTAACGAAATCAAAATAAATGACAGATTAATTACATGAGGAGTGATGCACAGCTTTCACTGCAGATCTACAAATGCAAAAGGCCAGAGTCTGAGTGTTTCCTAAAGAAATACTGTGGGAGCTTTGGGCCTGTTCTGACTGGGTTCTAGGGGCCAGAACTACAACAGAACCAGAATTGGTTGAGCCCTTATTACAGGGTTATAATGCACATACACATGCGTCTTATTGCAGCCAACATCTTCAACACAGGATTTTGGAACATGTGAGCAGCAGCTGGTGTTAAAATAAAGTGTCTGACACTTATCAACTGATAAAGATTTTAAATAGTTCATTGTTAACAGGTCGAGCGCAGCGTCTTCCTTTTAGACATCCGTCACAACTTACTGTTGAGATAGCAATGCAACAGTTTTGGGCTTTTCAAAAGTAAAAGCATCGCATAATTTACATCTCTAGAATCGTAATTTAGGTGGCAATAACCAGCTTCTCACATATCAGTCTTTACCCTAATTTCGATTCAGGTTCCCCACGTGTGACCCCAGGCTGGCTTCCTCAGGAGATCTGTATAAACTTGTCAAAGCCAGGTACAAAAGAATCTCATTCCATGGATATTCAGGGCTTATTTTCCCCATGCTTTCCCAGCACATAACCTCTTCCCCTTTCGTCCCTCAGGCTGTTTGAGGTGAGCTCTACACCTAGACAAAAAATGTGCGACACTCGTATTGCTGCATTGTTCCACCAACATTTTGTCCCCAACCAACAGAACCTGGTCTCCCTGGGACTGCTGTTGAATGAGATACAGCTGAAATGAACACTGGGCACCTGCCGCTACAGGCTGGAGGGGACGACTGCTAAAAACTAAGGCTTTGCATTCTTGTGGCCAGGATGACAATTTCAGCAGCGGCTCAACTCGGCAAGGAATCCCACCCAACCCTCAGAGACATAGACCGAGGTCAAACAGAGCCTGTGTTTAAGTTTCGCATATGCTCCACCGCACTGGGGAAATTGGGTATGCAACATTGACCCTCTATTTAAGTAAATCAGTGGCCAGAAGATGCATTTGCCTCATGGAAGGTATTTATTTGCACGTTAGTGGAGGCAAGTGTGACAACATGTCAGAAGGTAATGGTTTTGTGCTGTTTCTGGCACAAGGTTGAAATGACTTGTTTGATTTGTGATTGTGTCCTTGTCTTGAGGAGTCGTCCCCTCTTTGACTGTAGAGTTCAACAAAAAGCCTAGAAAATGACACCCATATCAGCATTCAAAATGAACACTCATTGTGTGAGAGAAGAAAGAACACCCATAATGAAGTATATCACTAATGAGTTTCCTATAGCTTGTTTTCATGACCCGATAACATGGAAGCACAAGCAGTTTCCGTCAAAGTCAACAAAGTGCTGAAACTGGCAAAAGTTTGAGTACTTTTAAACAATGGCTAGTTAGCCACACATACGCATGACAAATTGAATGTTAAAAATATCAAGACATTTATTAGACACAGCCTCTTGACACGGCATATCTGCTCATTATCAGACATTGTAGTTTATCGTTTTCCATTAAATGTGCCAAAAAACAAGGGGAAAATATTCTTAAGAGGCTAACTCTAATTGATAACAATCTTTCAGATCAAATAATGGAGACTATAAATCTTTATGTGAAGTACTGTACTGTCCCACCCATGCGAACGCAGGCCAGCATTTATTAAATTTATTGACTTCCTAAGAGGGGGTAGAATAGGCTCAGACCCAGTCTACAACCACTGCAGCCCAACAAACCGGTTTACTGCTTCATAATGTTCAATGGGGCCTGAGGGAGCCACTCCCGCCCTGGCCCTTGATTTGCCTTAACAATATCCTCTCCTTAGCACACCTTTACATATAATCTTCCATCACTGTTGAGCCAAGAGAAATAACGATACAGTGGCATGAACCTCTGAGCAGTTGTTGAATGGGAAACATTTATATCTTGTGCATCGCTACAAATTCTGGGTTAGAACACAAACGCACACCTGTCCGTGCATTATGTCCAATAATTTTGGATCACATGCACTCATATGTAATTTACATATTCTGTGTCTGTATATAAGACTTTCATTGTAGTCAACCTCTCAACTTTTACCCTCCAAACTTGTTGATACAAGTGACAATGATTTAAAGACGATGATTAAACGTTAAACACATGTTTCTCGAAACATGGCGCGTAATGGAGGAATATCAATAAGCAGAAATGTACGCGTCATAGAGGAACATATTCCAAAGGCGTTCCCGCGGTATCACAATTACCTCAATTAAAATTATGCTAGGGGAATGTTTATAGGGGGAGCTGGGGAAACTGTAAATTCAACACACATTCTTGAACTTGCGCGTATTAAACTTAGTGAGCGAGCAATGGGGGTGCCAAAACGATTGTTTATGCTGGATGAAGAAATATTATCTGCGATCTGAACAGACGTTTTGGCCACCAGGTTAGAGATCTCCGTAGCTTTATTGTTAACAGCTGTTTTCATTCTTCTACAAGCATCTATGCAAAGAACCTGACCGGCGAGTAGTACCTGCCATTCAAAACACGCTATTGAATTAAGACTTTGATAAATGCGCCGATGTGCACTATTTAATGAACTTGTAAATAAAGGAACATTTATTGAATTTATAAATAATTTATTAACCGGAGACTTAATGCAAACAATCTATAATGAGAACATCCATCAGACTGAATCTGAACTCTACAGGTTGTTGTGGAGAGAAGTTCACACATTTCCTAAACTGCGTTGTCTTTTTGTGTGATTTTTTATTCATGCATTTCAAATCTATCTTTAGTCTATTGATTACAAACGTGAAGATTCAAAAACATTTAAAGATTGAGGAAAAGTTCCTCTGCCTACCCGAAGTAAGCTGTGCACGGTCCAGGAAAGCTGATCAGATGCACTATAATGGTAAATGATAACCATCCCAGGAGAAGGTGTCCATCCAGCATTTTGTAGCGGCTCTGGGGCAGCTCATTTCGCTCGTCCTGGTTTGCTGTGTAAAATCCCTGCGTGAGAGACCGGCTCTTCTTATACACTCCGAGGATATCTGCGCCCCTCCCATTCACTTAGAACAGAACGAGAGAGAGAGAGAGAGAGAGAGAGAGAGAGAGAGAGAGAGAGAGAGAGAGAGAGAGAGAGAGAGAGAGAGAGAGAGAGAGAGAGAGAGAGAGAGAGAGAGAGAGAGAGAGAGAGAGAGAGAGAGAGAGAGAGAGAGAGAGAGAGAGAGAGAGAGAGAGAGAGAGAGAGAGAGAGAGAGAGAGAGAGAGAGAGAGAGAGAGAGAGAGAGAGAGAGAGAGAGAGAGAGAGAGAGAGAGAGAGAGAGAGAGAGAGAGAGAGAGAGAGAGAGAGAGAGAGAGAGAGAGAGAGAGAGGAGAGAGAGAGAGAGAGAGAGAGAGAGAGAGAGAGACAGAGAGAGAGATGGTGGGGGGGGCTGGGCAGCTGGATTTTGAAAGTCTGGCTTAATTATTTACGTTTGCTGTATAGGAAAGCTAGAATGTTTCTAAGCATGTGCACTAATAATCGTGATACCTCTGAAATTGAATAAGTGTGCCGGTTACTGCATCTGGCTATTCTATATAACTTTTTAATATCAGAGAAAATCTCTCGAGCTGATGAAAGATATTGAGCATGCTCAACCAGCATATGAATATTTTTCTCATTATTCATGTTCCATTATGTTAAAGGGATTGTTCACTAGAATTCTGTCATCATTTTCCTCAAGCTGTTCCAATTCTGTGTGAATTTTCTTCCTTCTGTTGAACACCAAAGAAGATATTTTGAAGAATGTGGGCCTTTTATACATTTCTGAGAGGACACACTGGCACAAGTTTTTTTGGCACTGTTATTTTTGTTCAATCGTCACGTTGCGCAAGAAACTTTTAATAAGCAAGAAAACAAAATGAATTGTTGTAAGTTATAAATCACGATGAGAGATTTGTTTTGGCAATAGCAGAGGAGAAAAGGTTGTCTATTCTTGTTTGAATGTTTTTTTATTGATGAGCAGTGAAGACAACATACAGTAGACACTAGAGCTAATCTGCTCTGCCTTCAAGGAGATACCAATTACTGACACGCAAAGGATGATGTGTCATTAACATAACAAAAATAGCACAGATGAAACACAAATCTTGGCATGATTATCCACCACATACACATCTTTGTTTTGGCAGATGGGGATCTGTTGGGCTGGTTCCAGCTCACTCTTGGGTACACCTGGAAGGAACCCTTGACTTGTAATGACAGCCCTTGAATGCTGCAACAATATGGACCTTTTCATCACAAGGATCACAGTAGCAACAACAGGTGGGCTACTGGAAGCGTTTGCCGAGTTTCTGTTTGCTAAGCTGCCTGTTCTGCTGGATCATGACACAGGTACAGGGTGAAAGGGCACTATTGAGGATCTACCTGAGCAGCCACGAGGCGATGACGTCTGCTTTGTTGACACCGGATGATGGGGAGCTCGACCTCACAAATTAAAGAACTGGAGTTAAAAGACTAAATGGCAAGATGCCATAATTCCTTTAAGCCTAAAAGTCAACACAAAATCAAAATAGATCTTATTTACTTTCTTAACATGCGTTCTTCAGTGTAATTTTTTTCAAATTAAAAAGTTTGCCATCTACCACACCTCTTTTTCATCTGACGACACAAATCCCTCTCGTTTATCAACCCCTCCCCTCCAAGCACCTGTTATATGGCTTTTCCAAATCCCATCAATTCCACTGGACGGAGCTATGTATATGACCACCTACTTTAAAATAATATTTCAGCCAATAATGAACATTTTGTCATCATTTACTCACCACATGTCGTTCCAAACCTGTATGCGTTTCTTTCTTACGTTGAACATAAAAGAGTTTTGAAGAATGGTAATAAAACCGTTGATGATCTCCATTGACTTCCATAGTATTTCTTTAAGTCAGTGGGGACCAACAACTGTTTGGTTCTTCAAAACTCTTCAAAATATATTTGTGTGTGTGTGTTCAACAACTGATCATGCTGGAACTTACTGTGCCCTGGGAAGAGCGTATTGAGGAAGCCAATGAGAGGAAACGTGCCAAGTACCAGGAACTGGTGGAGGAGTGCAGAGAGAGAGGCTGGAGGACCTTCTATGAGCCTATAGAAGTTGGCTGTAGAGGCTTCGCAGGACGTTCACTTTGCAAAGTCCTCAGTCGTTTGGGTGTTACAGGGGTGGCCAAGAAGAGGGCCATTCAATCCGCGAGTGAAGCCGCAGAGAAGGCCACAAGGTGGCTTTGGATTAAGAGGGCTGATCCGTGGATTGCTACTGGGACGTAAGTCGGGGCTTGATCAACCACGGCTGGGTCACCTGGGCGAGGGTGTATGATGTTGCGAGACCCAAAACACCCAATGATCCCAGGATACATCACTGAGGATGCGTTCCAGTGCATCCATGAGATGTTTCTTGCATAGTAAGAACGAAACATATACAGATTTGGAATGGCATGAGGGTGAGTAAATGATGACAAAATTTCATTTTGGGGTGAACTATGCCAACTATTAATTTCAAGCACAGGCCTGGACAGCAGACCGTGTTGTGCTGCTTGGAAAGATCACCATCATCTCTTACAACCTTTTGAATGAAAGCAATTTAACCAGAGATTCACACTAAATGCATCATCAAGCATGTTCTAAACAAGTCTTTTCAGACTCCAACCCTGCTTATACGATGTTTGTTGTTTTAGCAAGCACACATGCAGGAATATACAACTAAATCTTTACTGAAATCATGTGTTACTGTTGAGATCAAAGTGATAAAATGATGGATGATGGATCTTTTTTGAAAAGTGATGCTAAATGTCCCAGGTATGACCATCTTGTGCCAATGATTTGGAGCCCGTGTTTGCACAGTAGTGATTGTGCGGTGGACTATCAAAGTCCGACCCAAACTCTCGCAGACCCAATCACAAACACACTGTCATGACGCCACAGCCACTTTATATAGCGTCAAATAAACTAAAACTAAACTTAAACACTTGAGCATATATCAGCATGATCAGAACTACATGGAAACCGTCTTTGGGAATATTGTATTTGAAGTGTAATATGATTTTTTTAGTTTGGCTCATGTCCCATTTGTTTACATGGAGAGGGTGAGGTTTATGACCTATACTGCAGCCAGCCACTGGGGGCGATCGAAAAATATTAGCTTCACTTTTCAGAACATGTGAAGTAAATTTATTTGAGATGCATTGTACATGTTAAATGCACAGTCATGTTTCTTTCATTTCCTAATCAATAGTGACGAATTCACTATTTCACTATATTATTCTTCTATAAATGCATTTATGACAAGACTTTAAAATCTATAACGATTCTGAAATGTAGGAGTTTTAATTCCTGAAAAGATATAACTAATTAATTCCAACTAATGGTTAGGGCTGTTTTAATTCTGCATATTGCACATTAGGATATCCATTGTATTATCCTGTATTGTTACAATGTGATTTGTTCTGTAATAGACTTGCTTCACAACCGCTCAAAACTGTTGGATTAAAAAAAATGAAGAACCATTGCTATACCACACTGCACTGCTGTTAGGCCTACAGCGTTTGGAAACAATTAAAGGAAAGCAGCTGTACTAATGGATGGTTTTTATAAGAGGAATTTAAGTTCTACATACAGTAGTGCACTGGTATAAAACGAGTACTTAATAAAATGTTGAGGGGGCGGAAGCAAAACTTCACTTTTCACCCATTAGTTTGTGATATATGTTCACACCAGTTTCACTGAGTAGGGTATGAGTGGAATTTAATGGAAAGAATTAGCTCATAGAGACATGTGTGTTTATGTTTCTGTTAGGTATGCATGGAGATTTACCAAAGAAAAAAAAGACAGCTGAAGAAGATGATTGACAGGCCATTTGCAATGATGTGTAAAGCCATGTCATGGTTAGTGAATAATGGTGCCTGTTGCCTTCAAGGCTTTTTTGGTTAGGTGTGTAAGACAGATGCACTCGTACACACAGTGCATCCATGTCTGTGGATTTATACCTGTGTTTTTCCAGATCAGACATGCCCAAACATGCACCTGTAAATGATCAGAATAATATGTGCACAGGAGTGATTAAACGTGAAAAATGGATTTGCATTTTGAGCCACCACTTAAAATGGTTTATGTTTTTTCTGTGCAAGTATAAATAAGAATAAAAATGTATTTCAATTAAATAAGAAATAGTAACATAAAATGTGCATGCTCATTAAAAATGCTATGTGTTTACTGAGATTCTAAGTAAAACTTTTTGAAAAAAATTTTTTTAAGTGTGCATTAGTAAAAATCATATTTAATAGCATTTGCACATCACCTCTTACTCTATTAAAAATATTTTTTGCAAAGTTATATCTAAAACAAAACAAAGTTGGAATAAGTTGTACAAGAACGTACAGTACTATTTTAGAATTTCTATTAAAAAAATTCCTCTGATACAAAGCAATATATATTATATTCAATGTGTTCCACATTTTTTATCTTTGATTTAATTATTGCAAAGAAAACAGTGGTAGAGCATGACTCGCATGTAGATGTAGACTCACGTGAAGCTCAAAATAATGCATATAAGACCCTATAATACAATAAATCAGTGTTAGCTTCCTGCCACCTATCTATCCCTTGTGATTACCATCAGTAAGCACAACTAGGCTGCATGGGAACTGGGTTGTGAGGTTCTTTTCATGAAATATATTCCTCATGTCGTGACGATGGCTGTGTGTATAAGTTGTAACTTCCATCCAGTTAACATTAACGCATCACAGGCAGACTCCACTGCCAACCTTTTCGGGGCCCTGTGGTATTTTCAGGATTTTTAGGCATCATTAGTGGTTTGGGATGTGGAGGCTGACACTGCATCTGTAGAGCGGGGCTGTCTCAGGTCTCGCACCTCAACTGCGGAGTCACCCTGTAGTGATTATTTTCTCTGCATCATCTGAGGGTACAACCCTGGCCACATATTTCACTCTCTCATCTTAAGAAAGTTGGTCTTGGTCTTATTGTGAGCGACTCATTGGTACAAAGCCTTTCCAAAGAGAGAGAGAGAAAAAGTTTGTCTCTGTAATCTTTAATCAAAATGTAACATCTTGCTTTGGCTCTGAAAAGACTTTCTTTTTTTGGCTGATGTCACCAAGCTCTCTTATTTTTCAACCCCCTGTCATTTAGAGACCACTTTTCATGATCCAATCAATTCCAGATGGATAAAATCAAGTTTCGCCCTGCATGTTTTTTCTCATCGAATATCCAGTTTCACTTTGAAACACGTCACATTACAGAAGTAAAACGGTTGGTTGTTTCAGTGGTCCAACATGTCAAATTCTGGTTGGTTAAAAAACGGCAATTCTGTTTAATGCTGCAAGTGGATAAGAAATTTCACTTAAAGTCAATATGCAATGGCATTCACAACCTAATTTACTTCCATATGCATGTATTAGAGTTGCACAATATGTAGCATGTTGGTTATGGGCCACTTTATTCAAGTATCACCCAATATTGGATATATTGACAGTGAATAATTATTTATACATGCTCATTTCTCATATTTACATATTTAGATTACTTTTACTCACACTCACTTAAAGTTAATCTTTAAAACACTAACGTAATAACACAATTATAACATGTGTTAATTGCACCTTCCACTGTTGTGCTTGTAGTGATGTGTAGCATCTGATTTTAATTTTTACTAAAAGATGAAGGCCAAAAGGAAAAGTCGTTAGAGGTGGCGCAAGTTACATTTTGATCAAAAATTGTGAATATTTAGCTTAGAATAATGTGAACCAATGAATTATTTACTGTAAGTCCAGTAGCATGAAAGCAAATGGGCTTGATATGATTTCATTTAGCCTATTTTGCGAGAGAATTCACCATGTTTAAAATGCATATTCCCTGTCCTTAATTGCTCCTCAGACATACCAGTGCTACTCTCTTCATGCATCACAATTATCTAGCATATTGGTGAAAGACAACAGGCATGTACAGAGAATGTAAAGCATTCTTTAAGCAACGTTTCCTCAACTTATAGATCTAGTCCAGAGGAGTCCCCCATTCTAGGTGTTTGAGGAATGTGCAAGCAGAAAACAGCTTACATAGAAACCACAGACTGCTGTTTGGACAGAGTGCATTAATGGACTTTATTGCATTAGTGCATTACTAAGTAGTAGAGCGGCAACGTTTGTCTATGGAAAGACCCAGTCTGTTAGTGCTCTAAATATCAGTCAGCTACTGTTAATGCACATTTCGTCTCTAATTGTTGTGAAATGCTTCTGTTGATATGTAATGACATGTAGGAGCATGTCCATCTCCTTAAGGCTTTCTCTGTAGACTCCTTGTCCTCACAGTACAACCTAGTTTTCTTAGTTAAACATTATAAAGGAAAAAGATTCCTGGGGCTTAGATTGCATGGCTGCTGGCCCTGTGGGGAACACAGTACCATAGCAATCCACCCCAACATCACAAGAAAAGAAGCTGATTGCTTGTACAAATGTTGAAAGCAGCAAGGTAAGCTAGGTGGCAATGTGAGTGTGAACACGGGCCATGTTGGGCACACTGAATCAGCATTGCATTTAGATGCAAATCCATGCAATTTAAAGTTTCCATGCAAATGTGTTTTATGTAATTCACAAATTACAACATGCATGTAAAATACAACTGTGTGTAAATACATGCTTGCAAATGGAGGTTTTTGAGTTATCTCAGTGACTTGATTCTTTTGAATTAGTTCACCAAAAAGATTTCAATTCTTTCGCTGACCCTGTGTTCAGGTCAGACTGTGTTACAGTCTTGGACAAGTTGATGCTAGTTGTTTAAAATCAGAGCCGGTCTGCAGATCTGAGTTGACAGATTTCATAGAAAATCGTGCAGTGTATGATGGTCACAATATGACTTCTTCCACTGGGAAGACATCAAACGTTTGACATTTTGAGCCCATTTTAGAACACATATTTTCATACGCAAAAAGACATGTGTTTCTGTGCGAGTTTGTGTTCAGAAGGACTTGAAAGTCTGTAATGTGATCCTCAGTCGTTTAATGATTGATGCCCAGTTTTTTTCCTCTGCAACTATTTACAAATTCAGCAAGTACTGTATATGATGTCTAGTGTTCAGATTTAAAACACTTTGCAGCAAAAGTCCTTCAAGAACCAAACAAGTCTTGATATTTTTTATTAAACTTTATGTACAAAAGCCTCCAATGAGAGAAGTTAAGTATTCATGTGTAAGTCGCTTTAGATAAAAATGACTAAATGCAAATGTAGACGTATTCTGCATGACACCAAAGCAGAACATTTTCCCCTATATTCATTCACTCTTCATTTTCCAATTGCTCAAAAACGCAGATTAATTCACGAATATAACAGTATTATGCATGCAGCATGATTGAGACGCAGAAACGTGAAGGTTTAAACCTTTGTCATGGACATTTCAAAAATCATTGTTAACAATTTCCGATTTCTCAAAAATGAATGCGGCATTCGATTTAAACTTGAGATCATACTCTGAGCATTTTCATTTGTAAAGTTCATATTGGTCACATTACAGCCATATTGTGCTGTAGTTTTAAAAATGTTCATTAAAAAATGCTTTGTGCTTGTTGGATAATCCGTGTAAAGAATATTTGTTTGATTATTCAGTTATGTGTTTTGAATTATTTGCATCTTTCTAAATAAGGCCTATAATATGCTTATAATGCACAATAAAATAGTTTCCAAGTAAATTAATGTCAAGTAAGGTAAAATAAAGTAAAGTAAAATGATATTACAGGTGGGCTCTTTGCTTGCACCACACAGATGGAGAGTTTTATAAGCAGCAGGCGCAAACCTGTAGGACTTTCTGTTGCAATGATGCTAGATTACTCTACTGCTAAACATGTTCCCTTCCCTCATATTCCCAGTGTGTGTTGTCTATATGACAGCCAGTAGTTTAGACATCATTCTCTGCCAGAATATGTGTGCTACATACCACAAAACTGTTCACCAGACCTCTGTACTCCACCTCCTGCTATAAATCTCATTTTCATTCTCTCCTTCACCCATTTAGTGAACTATGTGGCATCCAGTATATAGGGAACAGTGAGTGAGAGAGTAGCTTTCATTGAACAGACTTAACCAAGCCTATTTGTCCTGGACAGAGCCGATCCTCCCTATACGCAGAATACGCAAGCTGCGTCTTAATCCAAAATATGTTTTAATTTTAGTTTCGTTTTGGAGTTTGGCCAGAGGTTATGAAAACATGAATGCTCGAATGATCATTTCAAGACGATTCAAGACGAAGTGAAACCAGACAACTGCATTGCATCCATTCGTGGGTTCTGCATAGGGCCCCAGAAGTCTAGGATCGGCTCTGGTCCTGAGGTTAACCTTATAGACCATGATTCTTAGAGCTTTGTCTTAGTCTATCAAACCTGATAGCGGATGAAAGCTCTCTGTGATCATCAAAGAAGGCACTACCTTCAGTTAAAAAGCCCTTTCCTGCCCCTCACTGTCTCTTCAGACTCTGGGATTGACAAAGTGACAGCAGTGGGCGAGAGCTTCCGGGGAAGAGCCCGGTTTTCAAAGGCCGGGTCAGATAAGCAGGTCAGTAAAGGGAGGAACGAGGCATCCACCCGACTGATTTCAGCTATGTAATGATTGGATGGAATTAAGTTGACGTAGATGGACGTGGCTGGAATGATCCTAATGTCTGGAGTAACTAAGACACAGTCAGATGTCACGTTTCATCACGTGATTCAAAAGGTGGAGGCGATGAATATATAAAGATTCATATTTGCTGCAAGATAGGCTTAATACTGGGGTCAGTCTTGTAGGGATTGTATTCTAAAATCCATAACAAATTCAAATGAATAATAGAAAAAGTATGTGTTAAAAGTAACATGTTTGTCTTTACCACATATTCTGTGTTGTCCGTGATAGCCTGACCAGACCTGGCTCATTCAACTCTTTGTTCTTCCTCATGACAGTATGATATTTTAAATAAACAACAAAAACTATAATGCAATAGTGAGGAAATCAATAGTGAGGAAATTAATCTGAAAATAAGCACAGCGCGATCAGCCGTGTCACGGTTTCTGATGTGCGGCACCAAGAGAATGAAGTTATTAAAGCAAACCTATACATTGAATGCTGATTTATTGTACAGTCTGCTCAGAAAAGATCACTTTAAGCATAGAAACTGTGTCACCAGATCTGATAATAAACCGGCCACTTGTTTAACCACTGTTCAGCGAAAAATGTGTTTCAGTTTGCCAAAAATACGGACTTAGACTAGACCAGAAGACTAATCGATCAGCTTAGACCAGCCTACCAGCTTAGGCTGGTTTTATCTGTTGTCTTGTTTTATAAAATAACTTTTTCAATTTAATTCCTATTTAGTGTTACTGTTTTAATTCAAAGATATTCACAAAAATACTGTGATAAAAAGGAATATTTTAATAAATCATACAAAACATAATTGTCATAATCATGGAAAAGTTTGAAGACTGCAGTGAGTGAAGCACATTGGGGGGGGGGGGCACATCAGTGAACGGACATCCCAGCACAATATGATAATACCAGTGACATTTCTCACTCTAAAAAAGTCAGAATTTTAAAAGAATTAAAAGAATTGTAAGGAATTCGTTTTTTTAACCATATTTTTTCTTACAGTTTTCACCACTCACATTTTCTTCCAAAAAAAAAAAAAAACTATGGCCATATTTATCACACTTTATCACACAGCTCTCTGGAATTCTTGATCCTGATTGGTCAGTCGTGACATTCTGAGGTATGTTGTTCCCAGTGTAGGGGCAACGCATTAAAAGTAACGCGAGCTCCATTATCAGATTACTTTTTTTCAAGTGACTAAAGTAATGCATTACTTTTTAATTTACAATAAAATATCTTTCTTTTTTTAAGTGGGAGTGTGAGAGAGAGGTGGGCCGTAAAAAGTAACAAAGTAACCCAATTAGTTCCTTTTTAGAGAGTAATGCAATATTGTAATGCGTTACTTTTTAAAGTAACTTCCCCCAACCGTTATAACAACCGTCTTCAACAGCGACACAGAATCGTTCACTTCTCTCGTATCACACCGCTGCTCTCTCGCTCGCTTCATTCGGACTCAACTGCTGTCATCTTCGACTCTGTCAAATGAAACAGCAGGACTTCATGGTATGATTGTTTCTTTCTTCTCAAATGAAAATGTTATTTCCCCATCTTTATGTATGTGTAATTAGTGATACGACTTGTCTGAACATCATCCAGGTTCAAAGACATGTGTTAGGAACAGTTTTTCTTCATGGAAGATTTGCATTTAAATAGCTAATAAAATATGTCAACTAAAATCAATATTTTGTGTCTAAGCATTTACTTATGAGTCAAGCCTTGTAATAAGCGGGATAATGTACATCCAGCCGTTTGTTATCACAAAATAAAATAAACCTCTTTAGGTCTGGGTTTATTCTGTGATAACACACGGCTGGATGCACAAAATCCTTTGCAAAACACATGCTACTGCTAGAAATCCCTTACAAATGTGTGGTTATTTTCTCATCTGTTCCATATTCACTCCACATTTTACTCAGTGCTCTCATACCGGCCTGAGACGTTTGGCAGGGGTAGGAGTGACGAGAGCGACTGCTGCAGGTGTTTCATTGTGTTCAGTCCTAACATTCTCGCTCTTATAGATTTAGCTCAACAGCAAAAGACAGGCTATTGTCAGTCAGTCATGATAAAGTTGACAGTTTGATTGCAAAAGCTGCACATTTGTATACTGCACTTAACAATGCCTAGCTGAACTTAGCTATCACATTCCCTAAACAGTAAGGAATGGTGATTTGTAACATTTGTTATTAGACTATTGTGCTTATTTTATAGGCTTGTAAATGTCAGCATGCATTAATTGCTCCTGGCTCTGACATGTAGTGTTTGTTCATCTCTGTAATGATTGAATCAGTTGAATTACTCATTGTAGAAGCTATAAATGAAACCTGTGTTAAGTGTGTAATTTCTCTGCAACTAAAAACCTTTTATACAATTATAAAAGTGGGTTTCCTGAACACACCCCTATCTGCCACTGCTTGGACAAACACACACTTCTACCCCAAATGTACGCCGCTGGTTGAGGCAATGTTGCTGTGTCAAAATGATGGGGATGCTAAAAGAAACCATGGTAGCCATATACAGATGAATCAACATACAGATGATTTGTAGTTATCCTTGCATATTAAACAAGGATGGAATTAAATATTAAAAAATACACACAGCCAGACTTTCAAACAATACTGACCTCTAGTGGTTTGTAATTTACAACCATTCATAATTCAAGAATGAGGCTCAACTCTGGTCCTGACTCCTGAGGCCTATACCATGAAGCCAATTTAGGTTGATATAACAAGTACGATTCAGTTTAGTTTGAGCCAACCCCGGCGTTCAATGCCACAGTAACGTACACTCCATGGCTAACCTGCTTCGCGTCTGCTTTTGTTCTGGGTAAGAGATCTCAAACCGACATTGGAGCAGCTGTAAGCAATGTGACACCTCTGATGTAATAAAGTCACTCCCTCAGGTTTATTTGCTCCAAATTAAAGATCAGTTCACAGTAAAAGAGTTTTGAAGACAAAACCTGATCATTTAAATTATTTTGATCCGATTCTCACTATTAACTACGACTTTTCTCCTCAATAAACTACTAATTTGATGCTTATGAATAGTCAGTAATGTAGTTTAGGGGTGGGTTAAGGGCTCTATGGTCATGCAGAATAAGATATCAATGTGATTTATAAGTACTAATAAGTGTTACCATTATTTTATATGATTTATATACAGTAGTATACCATATCCTTAATCCATTACACATCATTACACAATTATAATTTTACAATTAATATGCTTTTAGTTTAATTTGTAAATAGGCCTACAGACAGTCTGTAATAAATAAGCTTTAACATCGATATTTAAAACACTACATATCACTAAGCTTATATATATTTCTTAGCTTGCTTCATTTGTAGGGTGGAGTCAGCTAAAATGGGCTATCAGGTAAAATGGGCCAAATAAGGTTGTAGTATCATATCTCTTTAAATGTTTACAGAAAATCACAATAACTGATCTTGCATTGTTGCTTCAACACTTGTTGACGTGTAATCATTTTTACTGGTCTGAGTTTTTTAAGGCTGGCAGGGCAGAGTTATACATGAAGCTTGTCAGAGGAACTGTAAGGTAAGTGAGCCTGACATAGTACATTTAATTAATCACTAATAAGGGTAAAGCAATTATAAGTAAGCTTACCAACAAAGCAAAGGTTTATGAGCAATGTTTTGACATGCTCTTTCAAATAAAAAAAGTTTAATTTGTAAAAAAAAAAATAGAAATTAGAAAATTTCAAATTAGTGAAAAAGTCATTTTAGGTAGAAATAGCTGGTTAAGCTAAAATGGGCCACAATTTTCAGCTAAAATGGGCTGCGTACACACACACACTTTTAGACAGATATTGAGGGTGGAAATAAGTTTATAGGCCTACTGTAGATATGTATCCATACAACATCTCAACAGTCTTTAAAAAAATACAAGCAATACACACATGCACACAATGCACAGAAACACACACCTATACAACATGATCAGTTCATTTATAATTGCATCGTTTCATTAAATATTCATTCAACTTTCTATTTAATGAAATACATTTGTGATGTTGCTATGGCTCTCTAAAGACACTAGTGTCAATTTACTGTTAGAAAATAAACCGATTTAAGCTGAAATTACCTGTGTTGTTTTCTTTTTATATTGGCCCATTTTACCTGAATGTTGTGCCGTGGCTCACGAAGGTACCTGCTGACACTCTAACTCTCGTCATTTCAAAACTTTTATACTTTTTCCATTTAAAAAAATATAAGTATATTTAAGAGACCCATGCTATAAGAAGTGTATAGGAATGTTATTAGATCTCATGCATAGCTTATTTGATGGTGTTATAAGTCATTTACCAAAACGTGACTTTTTTTTTCTTGCTGTGTAAATGCAGTCTTCATGTTTTTCTTAACAATCTCTTAATCTTCATCGGAAGTGAAAGGTTAACACTGACTCTCCTGCGAGAAGTGAATCGCACGTTCGCAGTGTTTCACAGCATGCCGCTGATGTCATGTTTTAACTGCACATGCTCCGAAGTTAATCATGAACTCAGGATCAAAGCCTGAGTTGGCAAAGACTGTACCAGTAAAGCATGAATGGATGGGTTTTGTCAATTCGAAACCATTCCTGTAACCCTGAGTTTGCTGAGTTAGCTTCATGGTACAGGCCCACTGTCCTGCAGAGATGAGCTCCAACTCTAAATAAACACACCTGAACTAGCTAATTAAGCTTGAAGATTGCTATTAAGTTACAGGCAGGTGAGTGTTTGATTGGGATTGGAGCTAAACTCTGCATGACGGTGGTCCAGGACCAGAGCTGAAGAGCCCTACCAATGCACAAGTGAACTGTTTTTATAGCAAACCATGCAAGTGAAAGTGAGTATTCATATTTTTAAAGTAACTGCTACCGCTTTTTCCATTGCTGTAACCTTGAAAAACTTAATCATTCTCTTAATGCTTTTGCCTGCTTGCAACATTTCATCTCTTCACGTATCCCACGCCACAGACGCGGTCCCTTGAGACAGACCTGATCTGACATTTCTTCTCTCGAGCTGCACAGATGTTCCAGGCAGTGGGTCAGCATCTTATGAAACAGGAATATGAGATATACTGCACGGCCGTCCACCTGCTGTGAAGGAAAGTGAGGCTGGGTGGATTGATGGGACGCTTCGTCTCAGCAGTGGGTGATATAAGACCGGATGCGGACCACTTTCTGTTTTTACGTCCTTCCTTACGTCCTTGCTCTCTGCTCATCTGCTCTTGGAAAATAGATTTGATTCCTGCTGTGAAGAGACAAGACTGGAATGTATTCATGTCATCTAGCGGAAATTATTAGTTCAGCCTTATGAGTCACAAGAAGAAGAAAAAACTGTGTTGTAAAACATTTTACAGTACTTTTCCCCATTTTCATCCTGTACTGTCCGGTTTGATTTAGCTGTCCTGTCCAGTAAAAGCAGAAGAAAAAAATGTCTTGAAAAAGAAGACTCATAAAAAGACTCTTAAAAATCAGAAAGAATGGTCAGAAATCATTTAACTATTGTATTATATAAGAGCCTTCTGAATTCTGCATCGGCGCTTCTCTCAGATCGCATCTTTGAGTCGTTCACAATGCCTCCAGAAAACTGGCAGCGGGTGAAAATCAGGCCTAAAATCATGTCGTCTATACCCTGCATTAATGTCATGATCTTTCCTGTAAATGTAAGGGACTCTTTTAAGATTCCATTACAGAATATACTTTCTTGTGTACACTGATGTGTGTGTCTCTGTTGCGCTCTGCCTGTTTGATACCCGCACACATCTTTTAAAGTTTAACCTCGAAGCGCTTGATCCTATGACTGTTTAAGAACTGGAAATATGCTTGGACTTCATAATGTTTACAGAATAAAAATTTAAAGGGATCGTTCACCCAAAAATGAACATCCCATTATAACATTTACTCAGCCTTGTGTTGATCCAAACCCGTATGAACGTCTTTCTTCTGTTGAACAGAAAAGAAGATATTTTGAAGAATGTGGGCAACCAAAGAATTGACAGTAGCCACTGATTTCCATAGTATTTTTTTCCACATATTATGGAAATCAAAGGCTATGCCAGCTCTTAAATAAGATATTTCAACCACTAGATGTCACAAGGGAGCAGGGTTATAATAGTTAACTAATAAAATTAAATCAAATCAAATAATAAACACAGAACAGCCGCTAATAGGGCATCTACCTGCGCAAATCTATGGTCACAGTTACCTGTTTCAACGGGAGGGACTCTCATACAGTAACTATATGTGCTGAAAAACTTCACAAAAAAGCTCAGATTACAACACACACACACACACACACACACACACACACAGCACACACACACACACACATACACACACACACACACACACACACACACACACACACACACATGTTGGTTTTTATGGTTTACGGGGACTTTCCATAGGCGTAATGGTTTTTATACTGTACAAACCGTATGTGCTATTGCCTACACCTACCCTACACCTAAACTTAGCCCTCACAGGAGACGGTGCATTTCTATTTTCCCTCAAAAAAACTCACTCTGTATGATTTATAAGCGTTTTAAATTATGGGGACACTGAAAATGTCCTCATAAATCACCTTCTCCTTGTAATACCTATGTCATACCCATGTCATTATACAAATTTGTGTCCTCATAAACCACATAAACATGCCCACACACACACACACACACACACACACACACACACACACACACACACACACACACACACACACACACAGGTCCTGACTTCACATTCAGCTCTGCTAAATAATAAATCATCTCTTCTTAAAGGAATAGTTCTCCCAAGAATGAAAATCCACCATTAAAAAACCTTCTTCAGTGAAACACAAAAGATGTTATGCAGAATGTCCAAACTGCTCTTTCCCACACAACAAAGGCATAGTGACCAAAGGCTATCAAGCTCGAAATACAACCAGAAAGGTTTTGTGCTTGCGATATGTGAACAACAAAATTAAATCTATCTCATTGCTCGATGAAAATCCTGCCCTCTGGTGTAGCTCTCAAATTTACTTCTAGTGTATTAAAAGAGCAGCGAGGACAACATCCGTCAGAACCTTCCCTTCAGTGTTGTACAGAGAAAGAAAAGGTGTAACGACACAAGTGGCCAGCAGCCATATCACCCTGCAGCCCAAGACTGGTTGCACACTGAAGCTAAGCAGGGTTGAGCCTGGTCAGTACCTGGATGGGAGACCTCCTGGGAAAACTAGGTGCTGTAAGAAGAGGTGTTAGTGAGACCAGCAGGGGGTGCTCACCCTGTGGTCTGTGTGGGTCCTAACGCCCCAGTATAGTGATGGGGACACTATACTGTAAACAAGCACCGTCTTTCGGATGAGACGTTAAACCGAGGTCCTGACTCTCTGTGGTCATTAAAAATCCCATGGCACTTCTCATAAAGAGTAGGGTGTAACCCCGTTGTCCTGGCCAAATTCCCACCACTGGCCCTTGTCAATCATGGCCTCCTAATAATCCCCATCCACTCGATTGTCTCTATGACTCTCTCTCCTCTCCACCTGTAGCTGGTGTGTGGTGAGCGCATACACTTGATTGTCTCAATGACTCTCTCTCCTCTCCACCTGTAGCTGGTGTGTGGTGAGAGCATACACTTGATTGTCTCTATGACTCTCTCTCCTCTCCACCTGTAGCTGGTGTGTGGTGAGAGCATACACTTGATTGGCTCTATGACTCTCTCTCCTCTCCACCTGTAGCTGGTGTGTGGTGAGCGCATACACTTGATTGGCTCTATGACTATCTCTCCTCTCCACCTGTAGCTGGTGTGTGGTGAGCGCATACACTTGATTGGCTCTATGTCTCTCTCTCCTCTCCACCTGTAGCTGGTGTGTGGTGAGCGCATCCACTTGATTGACTCTATGACTCTCTCTCCTCTCCACCTGTAGCTGGTGTGTGGTGAGCGCATACACTTGATTGGCTCTATGTCTCTCTCTCCTCTCCACCTGTAGCTGGTGTGTGGTGAGCGCATCCACTTGATTGACTCTATGACTCTCTCTCCTCTCCACCTGTAGCTGGTGTGTGGTGAGCGCATACACTTGATTGGCTCTATGTCTCTCTCTCTCTCCTCTCCATCTGTAGCTGGTGTGTGGTGAGCGCACTGGCGCCGTTGTCCTGTGGCAGCCGTCGCATCATCCAAGTGGATGCTGCACACTGGTGGTGGTTGAGGAGAGACCCCCCTACATGATTGTAAAGCGCTTTGGGTGTACAACAATACACAAAAAGCGCTATATAAATGCATCATTCATTCATTCATTCATTCATTCAAGTGTTTTTGTAATTGATGGGGGATTCTTTTCTTCTTTTTCATTATGAATGATCTCCTTTAGCATCCACATTAATTGTACCATATTTTCTGTTTCATACTACCATATGAGGTAGAAGGTGGTGAACCAGAGCCGCTCATGTGGAGGTCTGGCCCACCCAGTGCACTTACTCTCCTGGATACCACCTTGACTTTGCATTTCTCCACATGACATAATGGTCTCGGTGAGGTCAGAATAGGCGCGTGAAAACACCATGATGTTGACACAAGGTCCTTCTGTTACCCACAGAAAAAGTGAAAGATGGCAAAACGGATTGAGAAATTAACAGCATTTAAAAGCTGTGAAACCAGGGAAAATATGAAAAGACTTTTGATTTAGTATTGTCCAGGGGTCTTGGGTGTTTGTTTCTTCATGTTTTTTTTTTTATCCGAACCAAAAAATGACAAATCTAATTTCCCTGAAATTATTTATTGTGTTTTATGGTAGAAATTACTTATTCAACATTTTTAGAACTAAAGTAGCCGTCTCGTTTCCCTTGTTAAAGCTCATTTCATAGCTAGCATGACCTAAATACACACTTAAAACATATTTTCACACATAATAATATATTCCAATTGGAAATAAAGCACAATAAAAAAAATGCTGTGGAATTTTTGCTACCTTTTCTCAACATTGCACTTTACTGACACTGTTTGTCTTCAAGGTTTCCAAGAACTTACTAAACTAAACACTAACTAAAAAAAGGGATATTACGTCACAGCTGAGACCGTCGATTTATATTACAGTTAATAATTCATTCACTAAAAATACAGTTTTAGCATGGTTTTAGCAGGGACAAAAGGTTTACTGTTGAAGAAACACCCAGTTATGCCTTAATGTCTCATATTCACCTTCCACCATGTTTTGGTTTTACATTAACTAAGGTCATGTGCTCATGTATGTCTACAGTAGCTCAGAAGTAGTTCTGCTTGAAGGCTCATGAGTTGGGAAATCACAGTTTCCTTGATCTCTTGACAAGAGGTCATTGTAAAAACATTAAGATGCAAGACTGCCTGAGGAATTCTATCACGTGGCTGTTTAATTTCAATAAAGTGCCTGATCGTGTCAGCAGGGTATAATTGTTTATGTCACTACTGGACACAAGCTTTGCAAACACACCTGAAAGCCTGATCTGTGATAAATGACCGATATATATAAAGATTCACGAACACTCATTATATCTATGAGCAAAATCAAGCCATTGACTGAACAGTCGTGTTCACACTGTTTCTTTTAGAAGCATAAAAATAACTGATATTTATATTGAGATCATATACAAAAGAATGCTCACTTTATAACTGCTGGAGATGTTCTGCTCTCTTCCATTAAAATCATTGAAGCTGTCTACACTCCATATAAATCTCATATTGACATCGTTTATGCACTTTGTAGTTTATAATGAGAGAAATAGTGAGTGTATGTGAGCACATGCTGAACAATACTGTGGCCATTGCTCAATGCTGAAAAAAAACATTATTCAAAGTAATATTTGATGCAGTAGATATACTGTAAAAATCCCAGTGATCGTAAACCAAATGGTATTTCAGCAGTTCCAAGTGTACAACATATTTGCATTATATCATATATAAAGTCTTAAAGGAGACATGCCCTTTTTAAATGAGTGTTGAAAACAGACAAAAACAAGATAGAAAAGTGCCACTTTTTTACATATATACATATAAACATAACATTGTATTTATCATATTATAAGTGGTCCTCGTGGAATGTTATTAAAAAATAATAACAATAATACATTTAAAAATAATCGCCCATTTAATGTATGTCTAAATGACCAAAATGTCAAGAAGTTTTAGAAAAACTTTGTCTACATGAACCGGTAGTCGTGTTGTGTTGAGTAAGAAGGAAAAAGTGTGAAGGTTCGCTGAGTTCATATTCCCCTGGGGGCAATATTAATCATATTCCATTCTCATGGCTGGAATAATAGAGCTGACACTGTGCCCATATACTGTAACCCATGACTAAACAACACCTCACCCTGTTCAAGCTCTGTTAGCTGGACTCTGAAGCAGAACCTGTTTCATATTTCTCCTCCACTGGCGACCGCAGCTGACGTCGTTCGTGTCCTTTGAGTATGTTTTCAGTGCTGACTCTGACTCTGACTGTGAGGTTATGATGATGATTACAACACCTCTGCTGTCTCTTTTCCAGAAATAACAAGTAAAAACACACTCTATATCATGCACAGTACGTACTTTGACAGAAACACCTCCCGACACCCTACAAATAGGTGTCCAAAAAAAGCATATGAAGAAGGACTAATGGTGATTGTGCAGATAAAGAAATCCAGTTTTCAAAAAGGCCTACTCTAGTGAAAAATAAATATACTAAAATGTATTTGAAATACATTTAATTAAACTACAAATGCATTTACATATTTATGTGCTTAATAAAAAAACTCTGCGTTGTACTTTTAGCATACTAAACTGTTATACTTAAACTAAAGTCTGCTAAATTGGAACAACTCATTTTGTGCTTAATGCACTTTAATAGTGTGGAAGTAGTGCTGAAGTCTAAATAAAGACATACTGAAGTATATTTGACTGTGCTAAAGTGGAAGTATACTTCAGGTACACTTTAAACTAGCGATGCACCGATATGACAATTTTGGGCCGATGCCGATAACCGATAATTATTTCTATTTGAAAGCCGATAACCGATATGTTGGCCGATAAATCTATATCCAAATTTGTAAATACTTTTTGAAAGCCTGATTTAAAAAAAAAGTCTCGTTATTAAAAGCCACATCCAAAACACTTCAACATAAGCAGCCAGGTTTGAACAGTGTAAGTTTAAAAATATATATTTTACTCTCCCATTACCAAATTTCGCCTTAAAGTATCACAAATAAAATACAATAATGCATAAATAATGCAAACAAGTCATTAGACATCATTACATGTGTAAAAAATCTAAATGCATGTGCCATGGATGAATAAAACGGAAGAGCCATCTGCATTGACAATAATGACATTATATTAATTACTAAACCATATTGTTGATGAAAATAATAAGAGAAAATTCAAGTGGTGGTTATTATTAATAATGCTTCAGTGATTTAGAAAAAGTATCAAATTAATAGACTACTACTGTTTTAAATAGCAGCTGTTTGAGCTGCGTGCGCTGTATGAAGCTGAATGAACACCGTTAACTGAAGCGCTTGTTATAGCGGGTTAATTAGGCTACATGAGAATCAGATATTTATAGAACATAAACATAATATTACAACTTATATATGCACCAAAATACGGAAATGCACAAGTTATTTTGAACTAAGTTATGCGCTAGTCAGATGTGTAACTGGTGGACGCGCACTTGGCTTCCCGTAAAACGCACTGAAACACGGCAACTAAACCCAAAGAATTCACAACGTTTTATTATAATAATGTTCTCATTAGAATGTTGTATACACGACAGTCCCAATCATAGTTATTAGTTGTTCGCTGCTGTTTGAGCTGCGTGCGCTGAGCTAAAGATGATCAACGGCAAACTGAAGCGCTCTATTAACGCTCGATTAACTTAACCAAACGCATTCATATGAGATAAAGCAGATATACATCAAATAAACACAATATTACTACGTACAATTGCACAAAAGGCTGCAAATGCACAAGCAAACTTAACTGTCATGGAGGTGTAGCTCCGTTGTGGACGCGCTCAATGCACATATATTCCACGTCATTTACAGTAATGTTTTTATTATAATTGTATGTAGCCTTTATGACAGACTTGCTCTGCACATGTGGCACATAAGTGTATTGTCCTTTTCAAAGTGATTCCAATCATATTTCAAGCATTTCAAAACCATCATGACGAACAGCGCACATCTGAAGTGTCTCTGAAAGAAATAATGCATTATTTATCGGCTTAAAGATATCGGCCAAATTTTCTTATCTGGCCGATACCGATAACATAAAAAATTAGCATTTATTGGCCGATACCGATATGGTGGACGATATATCGTGCATCCCTACTTTAAATATCTTGCATTTAAAGACCAATATTATTCAGAAATCATACAGTCCTCATGAATAGTGACATTAAAACACGTGTTAGGCTTAATACTAAGAAATGTGCATGCTGCACAAGTAGTACTCGTAATAAAGTTTAATGATCATTTTTATATCAGTAAGTCTCAAGCGATATGTCAGTAAATACATTAATAGATTTGAACTATAGGCTACTTAGTATGAAATAAATGTATTTTAAATATATTACTTTTTTGCATGGGTAGTTTGTCTTTTTTATGTTCTGTGTGGAAACCTGCATGTCTTCGACATCAATAATCAGTCTTTACTAAATATGAATTATTCCAAGCTGGAAAATGTAACACAGATTAATTTTTGTGTAAACCATTCCTTTAATGAATATCTAATCCGAAAGTTAATTTTCTCATTCAACACAGGCAAGTCACTTATTATAACACAGAGGCATTCAAAATAACTTCCAGAAACCACTCGTTTCTGAATGAATGGCAATAAATGTCCATCATACCAGGAAGCTGATTTGTCAGGAAGAGATATTTGTCATATACATGTCATATCGCAGGACAACCCAAACATGATTCTTCAGTTTACGGATTAATTCACAATTCAGGAATCTGTCGGTATCTTCGTGAAGCATTTGGGACTAATATGCAAATCTGATTATAACATGTTATAACGTTTGTTTTCCACTAGAGGGCACAGACTGGTCAGAGGTTGACTGGAACATGCAGGTAACAGCACTGAAAGCTGTGGAGGAAAGGACTTTTGATACGTACTGACGATTCTCACTGTGTCCAAATATCTGCTTCGTTTAAAGACTCTGCTGAGCAACATCGAGTTTACTGCGGCTCATCGCCACTAGATGGAGACATGTGAAACAGAAATGTGTTTGAACACACTCCTGTAGTAACATATCAGCTACGCCCGTCCTGATTTTGCTGAGTTAGATGTGTTCCTGGGTCAACACTATGAACAACATTTTAATCCAAAAATGTAATCTTGACCATTTCCCTACAACCTAAACCTAACCTTAACCACGAGTAATACCTAAAATCAGAGGACATGATAGATTAATGACACTGATGTACAAGCACCAAACACTGATTGTAAGCCTAAACTTAGCAAAAATCATAAACTTGTTCTTCAAATCTGATTGGTCAATAACAATGTTGGTCCAGGGTCAACAAAGATGTTGATCCAGGAACATGTCGCACTTGGTAAAATCAGGTTTTGCTATCAGCTACAGTCGAATGAGAAAATGAGTGAATTAATTACAATGTTATATTCTATATCAAAAACACGAGTAGATAAAATAGGCTCAGATGTAAAGATGACATCAGGAAAGTATTTTGAAAAGTATGGATATAATGACTGAGTGTGGAATCAGGTCGATACAGCCAGTCACCGTCTCTATGACCTGTGAATAAATGTAAGCCTGTGTAGGCCCATGAGGACTTTGTTGTCTCGTTATTTGACCAGTGTCCTATGTTAAAGAAATGTGCAGTTTTGTGTAACAGCTGATCGGTAGTTATTTAATAGTCGGAGAGAATACCCAGAGTAGATCTGCAAGTTAGGCTTTATGATGAGGGAGAAGGTGAGATTCATTCATTCCTCTTTACTCGAGGTGAGCTTCTCCTTTAGATCTGTAAAGAAGCGCATCTGAGCAGGTGTGAAGAGGATCGATGAAGATGAACACTTCCAGGCGGAAAGACAACACGTGATTTGATGCAATTTACTCTGAAACGTGTAGAAATATTGCAACATCTGCATATAAAAAGAACGGTTCCCATTGCATTATAAGCATTACAACTTATTTTTGTATTATTATAACATAGATTATGATTATTTATATTATCATTATTATGATCATCGATAGGCATAGTTATTTTTAATAGATTTCATGATTTTAGGCACGTGTACACTTTCAGTTAAAGTTGTTATAAGATGGACAGGTCAATCTTATCCCGAGCAATATTGTCCACGTTTAAAAGTTTCATTGGTTTTGATAGCCTATATCTGAAATGCTACAGATTTATTTGGAAGCAAATTGTGGTTTAATATCTTGACATTTATTTTAATGTTTTTGTAGAAAATGTAGCATTTAATCATTTATTTATTCAATTATTTTTTGTATTCATTTTTTAAATCAGCTTGATCATTTGAACAAAGAGAAGCAAGCAATAGCGCAAGAGAAACTAACACAAGGCAAGCAAGCAATTCACACGTTTTCATTTTTGCATATGAGGGGCTTTAAACCGGGGGGGGGGGGGGTGAAATCCGGACAGGTTGTTATAGCTACCCAATCCACAGGGGTCCCCCCACCCACCCTTAGACAACCTTATATATATAACACACAAAGCCTTGCATGTCCCAATAACTATTAAAACAGTGCGCGTCTCGAGCGTTTGCGGTTCAGGCTGACTGAGTGGCTCTATCATCAGAATTTGGCCCGTGGCAAGAGCCTGTGATTGGGTCTGTTCTCCGCTTTAATGTGTGCCTCATGAGCGCGCGCAGGACAACGCTGTAGGATTATCGGAGAGAAATATCGCTCATCATCACCTCGCGTTCCCGAGTGTGTGTGCGTGCGCGCGCGCGTGTATGTGTGTGCGTGCGTGTGTATGTGTGTGTGTGTATGTGTGTGCGTGCGTGTCTGTTTGAGCCTAACTTTTTAAAAGGATGATATTTCTTGGATATTTCCTGTTTCTTTTTTGTGGGCTCACGCGTGTCATGGCAAGTTACCCGATATGGTGGTAAGTTTTTATGACTTTTTTAACCTTTCCTTGTGAAAAACAATGAGTTTGTAGTCTAGAAAGCGTAAATGACAAGCTTTTCGACTTGACAATGATTTGGGGGATTGAAAATATCTATGACGTCAGTTGTAACTTATACCGGTACTGATATGATGATGATCTATCTATCTATCTATCTATCTATCTATCTATCTATCTATCTATCTATCTATCTATCTATCTATCTATCTATCTATCTATCTATCTATCTATCTCTCTATCTCTCTCTCTCTCTATCTATCTATCTCTCTCTCTCTCTATCTCTCTCTCTCTCTCTCTCTCTCTCTCTCTCTCTCTCTCTCTCTCTCTCTCTCTCTCTCTCTCTATCTATCTATCGTGCACCTGTTAGTCGTTTGAAGTTCGTTAAATAAATTGCAGGATAATTTTTTATCAACAAAGACTTATAATGTGTAAATCATGTTCCATTTATTAATTGAGCGTTTCATTTAGTCATTAAAATTGTTAGTATAATTCGTTATTAGTTATATATATCTTCATCTAGCTAAAAGCGTATCAATTGTGAACTCTTCTCTGAGTGATTCTGATGTTGACTTCATGTCTCGGGTGTTTTCTGACAGACTGTTCGTCAAACCGGGCTGTGTTTAAATCAAACCCATGCGAGGGAATGAAGAGCTATTTCTGTTGCGTGTTATGTGTAATAGATCAGTGCTGTTCAGTTTGCTAAATCTGTTCAATTTCGTCAATCGGAGATAAACTTCGGAAACCGTTTCAATAACCATTTCACTTCAATATTTTGTAATCAACATTATTGTATGCTTTTGAAAACGTAGCTGTGATCATTGTATTTTGAACAAGCCTAAAGCACTTCTAATATTGATAAGATAAATAGGAAATTGTATCTGATGCGGTTGCAAAATGATTTTAAACACATCTAAGTGATTGTTAAAAGTATGCACAATTACATTATAATTCGAGATCATGTTTGATAAAAACGCACAGTTCATAACTGACACACAGCAAATGTTCAAGGTGTTCTCGAGCTCCACGGATTTCACTCACACACCTCAAGATCTTCGCTTCAGGGAGGCAAGACAATAAAGCAGGGCTTTCTCAGTGGCTGTAAACGCTGTAATTGAGCAGGTCATTAGTCACAGTCCAGGCCACTCGGTTTTGTTAATTGTTGTCTGTCTGACCCTCTTGAGATTTCCTTCTCCTTCTCAACTTTTGCCAGTTCAGAAACTTCTGTTGCTTGTGGACAGCCAACCCTGTGGAATTGAATATGCACTTGTTATGTCCTTCAAATCTTACAAGTATATTTTTATTGCAGATAATATTAATAAAATAAAAGCCCACTCTTAAAGAAAATACACTTCCTTGAATATGTTTTGAAACACATTTAAGTACACTTTTAAAAAGTGAGATGACAAATCAAGTGAAAAGGTTTAAAGGACATTTTAAATCTTAATAATGTTTTTAATAATCTTTTGAAGAACAACACTTATTTGTAAGTGCTGACTAACATATTAAAGCACATGTAACGTATCTGGTTATAATTTTAACTGTAGTGCAGTTGTTAAAAAAATAGTTATTTGATCAATTTAAAACGAATATATTTGTACTAAATTACAGATTTATCATAATGAGTGTGTAATTACAGATACATTTATACATAAGTTTCAACAGAAATGACATTAAAGTATATTTAATTTCAGCATAAATGCTCATCAGTACTTGCACACTTTAATCATATTTAAAAGACTATAAAAGTAATTATGAAATTGCATAAAAAGAACTTAATTGGGTCAAAACACTCTTAAATTCCAGTGTACCTGAATTGCATTTAATATAAGTTTAACCTTTAATACTTTTATCTTTTAATTGTAAATAGCATGCAATTAGGTTTCTGAAAACAATGCAGTTTCAATTAAATTGGTCTCCTAATAATCAATGCAGTGCTATAAGCACTCTTTTTAAAAGTAATGCTAAAGTGTTGTTCTGTTTCACAGGGGTCAGGGGTGTCTAATAATCAATGCAGTGCTATAAAAACACTGAGGTATACAGCTGTATGTCAAGCTGTACAGAATGTGTTTTCATGGGAAACTGTGAGAAGATAGAAGTATCAGAACATGTCAAGTTTGACCTAAATCAGTCTATCTATCCTGTGTATTTTTTTATGAGAAATATACTGCCTCGCTTTGTTTGAAAAGACCCAAATGTGCCGATTTCTCTTGGTTAAAACAATCAGCTTCTGACAGAGGTAGAAGTAAAGTCATTGAAGTTTCTTCCATTCAGTTTTTAGATAGATTGTTCTTTATTTTTCCCAAGAAACAAGCCACAGAGTTTCGGTTTCCCCAAACATATATGTGAAAATATATCGCTGGGCAGTTTAACTCAGCAGGGTGGCCAGCGGATCTCCAGCTGAGAGAGTTATGTGATATGATAACCTGATATGATTTAACGCAGGACTGCTAATGTCCATGCAGACGAGACCTGGACAGCGCAGGTGTATCTATCTACACACATCCTGCTGGATAACAGCGAACCTAATGTTACGTTTTGTATCATTGTGAAGGAGGTTTGTGATGTGGGCCAGGTACAGAGACCAGGTCCATGTCTTCCTGCATCTCCTCATGACATAGTGTTGCCTGACTGCACCTCCACCCCGCGCTCCACCTTAAAAGATAACTACCTTGAGCCGCACATTCCTTCTCCCAAACACTGCTCTCTTGATGTCAAAGTCGGCTCTGTGGCCCCGGGGCCTACACGTAAAGTGGTAATTCAGAGGTGCACTTGCTTGGGCTTGCTGAAATATGCATTAAAACCTAGACTGGGTACACTTCAGATGAAAAGTGAGCAAATATATCTAAGACCGCAGAGCAAAGGGAATGTTCATTTCTGTCCTTTTGTCTTTTAATAACCTGGCTTTAGGAGATTTTGAGGAGGTAAAGACGGTACTGTTCTGCCAGGGTGGAGGGTGGATGTAAGTTGGTCATCCTTTCGTTTGGGATATCGCTAAAATATGAACGTTTGGCACCAGCTTGGTTCAAAGATTTGAGAGTTGCACACACCTGATGCAAATCAGGACAACCTTATAAATGCTTGTGTTGCATTTGATTATATCTCCTGATAATCGTTTGAAGAAATACCATCTTATCCAATCTCAGTGCAGTCAAACAAAATCAATGAATTGGTTTTGGCCCAATGTGCTTTATTGAGTTCTCTGCTCTTATGAAATGATGATGATCTCAATATCATGAGCTGCAGACACACGCCCAAGACAGCTGAGCGTGAGGACGTGTCACTGAAACACCTGTTCACCTCACTCAGCGGTGGTGACGTCTCAAATTCATCAGCTTCTGGCAAAGTACGATACCAAAGTATGAGGTGGTGATTCTAGCCGTCAGCAGAGCCTATTAATTATCACTTTAGTATACCTGAGGGCTGTCCACGCTTGACGGCATCTTCACCCACAAACCGTTTTCCAGCTAAAAAAGAAGTGAGACAGAAGAAACAATAGTTCTAGCTGTAAATCTAATGGATGAGCCACAGTTGACGCTGTCATAAAATAGCCAATGCATGCACACCTGTGACCGCATAAATTAATTCTATATTAATGCATGCACACCTACATTACTTGCAGTCACTTTTCCATGGATTAATCGAGGCTTACCTGTATGAAATAATTGTAACGCAGCTTTTTGGGTGAATAATAAAACCTCTCAATGCCATTCAAAAATAATAAAGAAATTACAAGTCTCGTTTACAGCTTAAATTCAACTGTAAATCTCTTTCTGATTACGGTGAAAAAACAATGTGCTTATTAAGATTTGTTGTACTACTTATTTAAATAAAACATCAATGCATTACAATGTAGTTATTTTTCTATTACAGTAATGAAGATGTAGAGTCACTACATAATCATTATTGAGAATAATGCTTATTATAATGGTAAAAAAATATAACCCTTTGATTTTTGGGTTAAATGCAACTTATCCTATTGTTTCATTTGAGGATGCTGCTTGTGTTCAACATAAAAATGAGTTCAAAAATAAAACTACTGGACTGTTTTAGTGCCTCCCACACAACTAAATATTAATTGTACTGTAATTGAGATAATGGAACAGATGAAGTAATACGGAGTTCATTTGACCATTTTGTCTTATTCCTCACCTCATATTAACAGAAAGGAAGTTTACACTGCAGCTAAAGTCAGCTTGTTCTCCATTACCACATCCTCACAGATGAGACATGCAAATAACTACATACAGTTCAGAGATCAGCCGGCCTACATTCATATATATATATATATACAATCAATTTACTCTGTGAGGTCCGTTTTCAAAAACATGCGGAGAAATATAACACTGAATGTATAACATTCTAGAAGTTATCAAAATAAATTGAACTAAACTAAACTCAGTACAGAGGGACATTTAATCCCCATGTGTAATTAGTATTAGTAAAAATATTAATGCAAAAATGTATTTAATCCATTTCCATTTTTCCCAATTTTGAGTACAAATGCACTGTGTTTGCATTTATTTGTGCATTAAATTACAGATAAATTTGAAATGTGTGCCTCATGTTGTGATCTCAGAAGTATATTTAGCCCAAGGACATGTTGTATGCAAAGTTTTGACACTGCCTTAATCATCTCCACATTTAATCAATGTTCATCTACTGAAGATCCATGCTTTTTCAGCACTTGTTTGACTCGTGCTCAGCATTGAGGTGAAGTTGGTTTACACACCTGAAAAGTCTCCAGTGTGCTGTGGTCATAAAGAGGCAGTACTAGGTCTAAATAAACTCAATTCTTGTCAAGAAAAAAAAGTGACAGAAATGTCAACTGACCGATATTTTAATCTCAATTCAAGCATTAGTCATTCTCGGCCATGCATTCCCCCCCGACCAGTTCTGCCCTTGGGAATCACTGAGGGTTGGTTGTGTATTTGTATGCATGTAAAATAAATGCATGCATCAGCGTGAGACAGACGGGGGGGGGGGGGGGGGCATTGGTTTGAGAGGCTACTTGGCCCCTGAGGCGAAGGACTGACAAAGGCTAAGAAAAGGTCAAATTGTAATAGGAATTACTTGGTGAACAAATCCTCAGAGTTTCGCTACACCCTGCTAGAGGAGGTTTGGATCTTCTCTCGGGCCTGTTGCATTCAAGTTCCCTCTTGTTCTGGGCTCCTTTAGACTTTAAAGTGAAATTCAGATTAAGCTCCTTGCCGAGGAAGATGTAAAAAGGCCTGACTCACAGTAAAATAATGCCAGGGATCAACTTATACAAAGCATAACCTATGAAGTCAGTTTAGATAAGAGCAGTCATAGAACTGACATCAAAGAGTGTGCCGTGCAAGAGAAAGACAAGGAAGCTGTTCGCTACCCACTACTTCTTTCTTTCACACTTCTCGAGCGCAATTCAGTTCGAGTACTTTCAGTGCTCTTTTAAAAAATCCAAATGATGTACTACAATCACGCACAATGAAATGCATGCCTTATGCCAACGTGGTTGATCTAAGTCATCATTCGTTTCCTTTACAACCAGAGATCCATAACTTCCCCCTCCGAACAATGGAGGAGAGGAAGTGTTGTGGAATGCAGCAGGTATAGGAACCGGTTGGTGGCGCATCAGCTGACGAGGGAGTGTCGTAGTCTTTGTCATTGAGAGAGCCCTTCAGGTCTAATCACTGCCGGTCAGGGGTCACCGAGGGGCCCTCTTGTAGTGGTTAGTAATCAGCTCATAACACAGGTCAACACACACAGCTAATTGAGACTGCTCACACCTTTACAAACACGTCTAAACTGTAAATATTCAATACATATGTTAATATTAAATGTTTAAAATTAGGGCTGACAACAATTAGGATACTTTGTTAAATAATATAATATATCACGATTATTATCATTTTTTTCACGTCTCATTAGAATGAGTGCACTTTCATGTAAGCACTAATCAAGAGAACGTTTTCAATTCGCAATCAATGCATGGTTGAAGATTTAACTTTTTTTTTCAATGCCTTTCAGACGCTTTTATCCAATCAGGTTATAATTTGCATGGTTGCATCGAACCCACAACCTTTTTTAGTCACAGCCACACAAAACCATCCCACCTAGTGAAAGAAATCAGATTGTCTGTATTAGACTTTCATTTGAGAAGAACATCTCAGATCGCTAAAGTCCAACTTACAAGTTTGCTGGTGTTTTCATTCATCTGTGCAGTGGTTGCCAGGTTGGGCAGATTAAGTAAACCACTGGCAGATAATGCATTGATTTAAAAAAAGCTCTGACTGGAGGACTTTAACTCTTGACATCTGGCAACCGCAACCATGCCAGCATGTGAAAGCTTGTTACCAATGCAAGATAACACAAATGCAAAATTAAAAAGAAAGATTTTAATGCTAATTAACCAGCAGGCAAATATCTCAGATTATGTTTAATAAATCGAGAAAAGCAGAAATCGTGATCATGATTAAAATAGATTCATCGTGCAGCCCTATCCAAAATGTTTAACATAAATTAAATTAAATAGCCTATACAAAATTATAAGTTATTTATAATAATAAATAATTATTTATTTATATTATCTATTTATAATAATGATTTATTAAAGTTACTTTTCATTTGTGGGCATGTGCAAAGCCAGTATCTGTATCTGTTTTAAAGACAATGTTATTTGTAACGGTATCTGTTGGGATAAATCCGGAGGTGGGGGGGGCTTAAAACAGAAGTTTGTCCAAACTATATGAAAATCATATCCAGCTTATGTTTCAATGCTGAAGCCGTTTCCTGTGAATGTGCGAGACTTGCGGTTCATTAGCCACTGCAGGGAAATAACCAGAAGAATAACTAAGTGCAGTAAACGGTAAAAACAAACCAGTGCTCATAATAAACATAATACATTAAATAAGACACACCAGTTTGCAATATCATGCCGCAAACCAGTTGTTTTTTACAGCTAAAAATATCTGCAAGCCCATGACACTGGAAGCCAGACCCATACAATGTACAAATGGCCGTACGGGGAAATACGGGGGGGGGGAATAAGGTGGATTTTAAATTTAATTCTGCTCCCATCATAATTAACATGCAGCAGTTATCCTTTGTGTGATTTAGAACTATTCCTTTTTATTACAACATTCCTGTAAGTATATTTTAATTAAGCAATAATACTAAATGGTAAATTAATATTTAATAGAGAACAGTTGCTTAAGGTTGCTGTGGAAACTTCAAGTGCTTGGTGCTGTGCTCATTTTCATTCATAGAGATTACACATTCACACATTGAGTTTTGTTTTTATCTAAAATTGTGTAGTTTTTGAAATCATCAGAGGTGTTATAATGAGACGTGTCTTGTTCTTAACACGAGTTGTTTGCATATCAGATCCAGTACTTGAAGTTTTGATTTCATGTGTCATAGTAAGGATAGAGATTGTGCGTTTCATGTGAATTTGATGACAACGAAGTAGAAAAACAGTAGCAAAACTCACAAACTTTCCACAACATTGCAATGGAAACTCTGAATTGTCAGTGAAAAGCGTGTCAGCACATGAGTCGCATCTGAGCCGTGTGTCATCAAAGAATGGTCGAGTTCAAACTAACATAAGTCAAGCATCCTCTGATGCTCACACTGTGTCATTACAGCAAGCCACAGACCTATTTCACTTTTGGACAGTTTAAGGATATCGGTGGCCCTTAATGACAAGGTACCAGTCCCACACTGTGAATCCTTGATCAGGATACTGCTCCTGTCTCAGCTGGGGCTTTCATGTTTGTTTACCACTTAGCAACGTGTTACGGCTTTATCTGAACCCCTCCCACAAAGCCAAAGATCTTCAATGTCAAAGTTCAAACACAAGTTCCTACAGCGAGATTTTCAAACAGTTGCGGTGCATATACAATGCCAAGTGTCGGATTGATCTCCTTGTTTTAGGAGTCCATCCACACGTTACACTTTGATCCTGTAATTGTTCAAACTACACTGTTTGGGCTTTTCAGCTACCTTGCATATGCTACACCCGTGATAATGCTGTAAATAGGAGTAGTTAGTAAAGGAGGGTCTGTGCTTTGAGCTAAATTAAGCTTATTTTGGATGCTGGTTGAAAATACAAGCATCAGATGTTCTGGTTTGGATCTAGTCCTCTTAACTAGCTAAACCAGTGGCAATACCTTGGTAAACATAACCAGCGGGGGCAAATATCACAGACGATTATGCTTAATAAATTGAGAGAAGCAGAAACCGTGATCACTCATCGTGCAGCATCTGAACTCAGCTCTGAACTGACTTGAGCTGAATAATGGCACCGGACAGCAGAAACTGAACCGTCTCCATGCTGTTTTCTTGTTTATCTCTGTTTATACAATTTGTATCGTATAAAAGCACTACAGAAATAAAGGTGACTTGACTTAAAGCATCTCTGCCATTGCTAATGAACAGGTCCATCAGCGAGAGCAGCAGAAAACCATCATGAGCAGGCGTGGACTGTCTTTTCATTAGAGATGTGTTGCATTCCCTTCAGCACTGTATCTGCGGGGTTTTGTTAGTACTGATGCATTGACCAGTTTGCCAGTAATCGAGAAAACATTCATATTTTAAGTAGCAATGAAGTTTAGCACATGACGTTTCAATTCATTTTTCAGTATGAGTACTTAAAGTGGACTTACCCCCAAAAAAGTATTAAGAGATAAAAGGCAACTACATGGATTTAATAATCTCCTAATTTGATGCTTATTAATAATTAGTAACGTACACTACCAGTCAAAAGTGTTGATTTTTTTAGCATCATTACTCAAGTCACATGATCGTTCAGAAGTCATTCTGATTTGCTGCTCAAAAACATTTATTATTATTATTATTATGTTGAAAATAGCCGAGTAGTATTTTTTCAACTTTCTTTGATGAATAGAAAGTTCAGAACAGCATTTAGCTGAAATAGAAAACTTATGTAACATTACTCAATCACTTTTGATCAATTTAAAGCATCCTTGCTAAATAAAAGTATTAATTTCTATAATCCCCCCCCCCCCCGAGCTTTTGAATGGTATAGTGTGTAATATTACAAAAGCTATTTATTTCAGATAAATGCTGATCTTTTGATCATTCTATTCATCAAAGAATCCTGAAAAAAATGTAAATGAAAAAAAAGTATTTTAAATATTGATAACAATAATAATAATCAATGTTTCTTGAACCGCAAATCAGCATATTAGAATGATTTCTGAAGCATCATGTGACACTGAAGACTAAAGTAACGATGCTGAAAATTCAGCGCTGTATCACAGGAATAAATTACATTTGAAAATATATTAAAATAGAAAGCAGGTATTCTGAATGGTACAAATATTTCACAATATTACTGCTTTTGCTGTATTTTGGATCAAATAAATGCAAGCTTGTTGAGCAGAAGAGACTTCTTTAAAAACATTAAAAATCTTACAGTTCAAAAACTTTTGACTGGTAGTGTAGTTCTTAATTTTAGGTACAGGATCATATTAAGGAATCTAAAATATGGTCATGCAGAATGAGGCATTAATATGTGCTTTATAAGTACTAATAAACCAGCCAATATACTGTATGCTAGTTAAGAGGGAGAATTGCTCATTCAAATAGAGTGTTACTGTAATTACTACAGTAAGCACATAGTATGCACATGCAATGAAGTGCTGCCAAAAACTGCTCACCTCCATGTCTTCCTCGGCAGGTCTCTGGCGGTGGGACACCAGTACACTTCATTGGGTACTCAGCCCATCCTGTGCAGCTCAATCCCTGGCCTGGTACCCAAACAGCTCCGCTTCTGCCGTAACTATGTGGAAATCATGCCTAGCGTGGCGGAGGGGGTGAAAATCAGCATCCAAGAGTGTCAGCATCAGTTCCGTGGCCGCAGATGGAATTGCACAACTATTAACGACAACCTGGCCATCTTTGGACCGGTGCTGGATAAAGGTAGGCCTACAGACTCAATGGGACATAATCCAGTCATTGTATAATTAAGGGCACTGATGATAATAATGACATTTTTGAACAGTTTTATTCAGAAATATTCATTAAGAGAATACATATTATAATATCATGCATATATTTTGTGCACCGTGTTTTTCAGTTCGCTTGAAATTTTCTCTGTTCCTTAAATTACAGTTTGCAATGTCCACTTTTAGACCGAGTCTTGAGTTCAGAATTATGAATGAGAAATTTAGTCAAGATTCTATATTAAATGTATTTCTGCAATCTTAAAAATAGATTGCGTTTAAATTTGCCTTTGTGTATAATGCATTATACAATCTCATGAATAATTGTAGCCATGCACAGTTAATAAATTATAACACTTATCAATTAATCGTTACACTATGCATTTTAAATTCGGTTATGATTATTTTGGACAAGATATAATGTATTACAAAGCACATTGTGCATAATTATAATGCATTATACCCTTTAATAACCCTTTATAATGCATAAAGTCTTTAAGTAAAGTGTTACCGTGATTTTCTTCAAATAAGAAAATATTTTACTCATGTCCACAAAAAATCTGTTAACTATGTTACTAACCAAACACCCTCTGAAAATGTGACCAGCATCATGTGATGCCATTTTCTTCTGCGGCAGGCATTTTAAACACATTATGGAAATAATGGAATTTTTATTTCTATATTTGATCTCCAATGACCTATTGTCAAGGAGTGTATTAACTGCCCATTAACTATGTTGCCTACATTAGTATGGTCTGCAATATTTGTATAATTTTAAAGGAAATAAATATTATAATTTGAGGTTATTAAGAAAATAACATTTGGTTGGCCAGACAAGCCTGCCATTTAAATGATTAGTCAAAATGGTGAAATGGTTACCTTTAAACCCTTCAGTTTGTCTGGACATAGTTGACAAACTCTGCGGCATGATTTTGTTTAATGGTGTGTAATTGATTAAGTATGGCAACTAGCAGATCAAATATATCAACTGTAAGCAATAGACGACGTTTCATTGTGAACGCTTGTTTTTCCTGATGAGAAATGTTCCCTAAATTCTAGAATGATTGAATATTTAGCCTGATTCTTACTGAGGTAAAAATGCATTACCTATGAATTTCAGTTTGTACATTTTTAAGACAGGAGAACAGGAATGTGATCTGCCTGTATCCACCCCATAATCAAAGCTACTTGAAAATCATATTTCACTCAGTGCTTCTTTGTATTCAGTGACTATGTAACATTAGGACTTCTCAATTACAACACAAGTCCGTGTTTGCACACAGCTCTGATGACTGAGATTACTCTGTTGTTCTGTGCACATTATTTATTTGCTGCTCTCTAATCCCACTCTCAATGGGCATTAGTCAGGTGCACTGGACTATGACAGTTTGTACAGATGTAGTGATGCACGCGAGTAAAGTGGGTGGGACGTGTTTTGTTTGTTTCTGTCAAAGGGAATCCCCACATTTCTCATTGTGTTTGTCCCGACACAGTAAAGGCAATGCATCTCACAGCAGCAACACGCTGACGTTCCTAAAAGGCATTTCAGAAGTATCTCAGCGCACACATTAACAGACATACTTCACCGTGCGCTCAAACGGATTACATTGCCAGCGTGTGTGTTTATCTAAGGTGAAGTTATGAATGTGTTGCTTTGGTCTTTAATCAGTTGGGATTCTTGTCTAAGGCACAAGTCTGTGCATAGCACAGCACAGTTTAGGGTTATGTATTTAACAACACGAGGTGGCATTTTCAGCAAAAAGTCCTAATCAGCTGTTGCTTAACTAGATTGCTTTATTACAGAAATGTATATTTTGCTAAGGTAAGCAGCATTATTGCTATAGCTCATATTAAACAACTGTAACTTGACAGCATACTTCTAAAATTTGATGTATTGTATGTTGATGTAACATTTTTGGTCACACTTTAGTTTTGGGACAAATTAGTGATATTAATTATTAACTATGACTTTTGCCTCAATAAACTCTAAATAATTTACTGCTTATTAATAGTTAGTAAGGTAGTTGTTAAGTTTAGGTATGGGAGTAGGATTAAGAGATCTTAAAATATGCTCATGTAGAATAAAACACTAATATGTGCTAATAAACAGCCAGTAGTAATAATCACTAGTTAATATTGACAATTAATCCCATACTAAATGTTACCATATATACATAACTATCATGTGATTTGTTTCATTTATTTTGCATAACTTGCACAGAGATGAATAGCCATATTTACGAAAATATAATATTAATATTTAATTTGATCATATCCAAAAATAAGAACCAGTTTTTACTGATTTAAAAACAAACTGCTTCATTAAATGAATCAGTTTTCAACAGAGTGCTATTTATAGAGATTTTCCTGTGGGGTTTTATAATGGGGTTTTCCAGTTCTTTAGTTAAATAAGGTCTGTAGTGAAAATAATCATACTTAGACACTCTCTTGTACAACGTAAACTGCAAACACACACAGCCCAAACGTTCGTATGCAGTTCCTTATTACAAAAATATGTTTTCAAAAATAAAGTGTAATTTACTTTGTAGAGCAAAACATCCACATTTTGTCAAGTGATATTTACCACAGACCTTGTTTTACTCATAAATTGAAAAACCCCATTAGAAAAACCTATATGAAACCCATGAAGAATTAATCTTTCGGGTTTTGACGTCATCCCTGCACACAATGAGAAAAGGAGCATTTTTAGGCCGGTTTTGGGGTTTGATTTTACACACTGCAAAAAATCAATGTGACATTTTGTCACCCAAAAGCACTACATTCAGTAAAAAATAGCTTGGAGAAATTACTCAAAAACAGCTGAGCTATTGTACTGAAGAATATAGATATGTTTTTAGTTTGTTTATTACTGCAGTCACTAGATATTGCTCTGGTATGTCTGGTAGATGATTTAATAAGAATTTGGCTTTTATGCCCTTCTCATTACAAAAAAAAGTTACATAAATTCAAAGCTGGACCAGTTTAATACTCTCACAGCGTCCAGGAGAAATGAGGGGTCAGGGTACGAAGAGCCAGAGCGCATCGATGGGCCGCAGGTGGGATGAATACTGATAACCAGCTACGACGGGAGGCGGTGTCAGCCGCGCCAATTGCTTTTAATAAACTCTCAAGCAATTGTTACATTGATGGAGAGGGCTTGAGCCCAAGCGGGCCACTGATGATGGGAGGACTGCTCAGGTCTTCTCCATTGTAGTGTTAATAGCCTCTCCATATCCCCTGCAGTTCCCCTCCTCCGGTCTAAATTGAAGGGGAGATTGGTCAGGGACAGAGGTGATGGGGGTTTGAACCAGGTCAGTCCTCGGGGTCCAGGGGTGGCTTTAGTAAATCATTTTGATTGGATTAAAGCTTCTGAAGCTCTTAATAATGTGAGAGGTCAAAGCGGGTAGATTAAGTGCTTTGTTGGGGGCGGTTTAAGGGCCGCTTCGAAGCTTTTCACAGAGCTTAGAGAAGAGCACCTCTCACTTTCGCTCCTTTGTGACTAACGCTGTCACTTTTGTGGAGCCAGTGCTATTGTGCGCTGGTGTTAATGTCTGCGGTGCAGACGGATGTGCGTCGGTTTCCTCTTCTGTTTTGTGCTGGGCTGAATGGAGCGCTGATCTTTAATAGGTCATCAGCGGCTTGTTACCGACAATCACACAGCTGTCTGAGACCTGCCCTGGCTCTATCAACAGACGTGGATGATGCTTCCTCAGCATTCAGAAATGCACATTCTCCCATCCCTGTGAGGCTATCAGAAGACGTTCTGTTCGTTTAAGCACACCAATCATCCTGATATTGACTGAACTAATGATGTAACTTAGGGTGGGACCTTTCTTCTGGAAACCTGTCCGAAAACAGACATTATTTTTCAAATTCCGGACAGAAAGCGCACCTTTAAAGGCCTTTGATACTTTCACTGACCATTTGACAGCTTGCTTTGGTTCCTTCAAAAAACTATGCATGGAATGTCAGTTTTGCCACCTAGCTTTGTACCTCTCATAAATCTGTATACAGTATTGCATTGTTTTGCAAAGGTGAACTCCTCATCTATCTATTTCACAGCGCTGCTTCGGGCTACGTCTGCATCAGCGCTCATTAATTTACATTAACCAAAGTGTCAAAACACGGCTCACTGGAATCCACGATGAAAGAAGAGTCAGCGCAGGTGTTCTAGAAGAGTTTGCTGAACACACCTTCAGCGGATAATGTTGCCAGTCACATGCGAGCTGTAATTGGACACCAGAATTAACTTGTTTTTACTGTCACTCAAGATCTCTGTTGTAACTAAAATCAGAGCGTTTAACTGAAAAGCGGTGACTTGACAGACTTTGCGGCCTTTGACATATATTGTACTGTTTTTGTGATATTTGTTCAAAATAGCCCCTCTCCTGGCAATTTCCTCAGACGTTTAACAAGCAATAAAACCACATCTGGGTGTGAATAAAGCCTTTTCATTGGCATTCCTCAGGGGCATCCACCATGTTGGCCACCACCACAAAATGAAGTAAAGGGATCCCATGACTCTCAATGCTAACACCCTCAACTAAACCAACTTTTCATGAGGTCAGGCTACCCAGGTTATGACCTCTGCCCTCAGGAGGAGAAACTGTTACAATTTAGGATGTACTGAGAGCACCGTGCCTTTCATCAAATGCATGTTTAACTGTGCCGGGGGAGGTCTGCTCACCAGTATATCATTAACTCTGCCCAAGAAAGAAAGAATGGGGTGTGGCAAATGGAGCTGATGGTGGGACCTCAGCCCCGCCTCCTGCTGGGCCCAACTCACCACACAATATCTGGGCGACCATAAGATTAAGCCAGAGAGAAAGCTCCTTTCACAATTCACACGCCCTTTAGATTGTTTTATGAAACCATTTCAATGGGGATTTCCCCGTCTGCCGACAAGTGGGGTCCGGCCAATGCATAGTTCTCTGTTGCTATGACTTAACTTGGTCCCCACTAATCACTGGCAAGGGCAAATTTCATATAAAATATCGGGGGGCTTTTGTGTGTGTAATTCGCCGTGACAGTGGAAGCACAATGAGGGATTCAGGGTCCCAGCAGGTAACAGGGACCACTTGCCATGTGAGGGTCCAGCAAAGTTAGCCAGAAGGTGGGCAGCAGGGGCAAACTGTTGTCACAAATAATCAGTCTAATCTGGCTTCACCTGCAATCTTTTCTCAGGCAAAGACACCCTACCACTCTAAAGTGTCTCCGTATCTCCCATTTTTGATCCATTCTTCCTCTGGATATTAATCTGCCCCCACTTTCCCCCACCGTCTCCTCCTTTATTCCCCCGACCCGTCTGCCATGTCATTGTCGGCCAGCCGTATTTGACCCACGTTTTATTGGCTTCCTGATCATAAAACACAGGTCACTCAGTGGGTTTTAAATTGTAATTGAATGGCCTTTCAGACTCGACTATTCATACCACCAACTACTATGTGATTTAGTTGATGGAAGCAGAAGTTGCTCGTTGTTTGAGCGAGAGAAATCATAGGCATCAACTGATATACATTTTAATATTTTTGCAGTCAAGAAACACAGCATCATAGTAATTTCAATCCAAACCTCCAAAGGCACCAATCTTTTTGCCATTATAATTAGCATTGTGGAATAAGAAAGAACTTGTGGCCAGTTTTGCAACATTATTATCTTTGGCCTTGATTTCTCTAACCAGTTGAAACCTGCAACAAAGAAAGACTTGATTCACAGCGTCTCCATAGCCGTTTCCTCTCTCTTGCAAGTGCAAGACTGCACAAGACCATAGAGTATTTATCAAAATTACCAACCTCATTAGCTCTCTGTTGGAAAACGCTTTTAAGTTTGTATGGGGCCCCTCGTCAGCAAGAATAGTCACAAAATCCCCTGTTAGACAGAATGTTGGATCATCTTGGAGATTATAATCAACCTAAACTTGCATTGTTCATTCTTCAAATTAATTCAGAAAGTAACGCGTTGGGTCTTGTAATCACAATTCGACAGTGAGTCTTAGCTATGAGTAATACAGGCCTTTTCCCCACCTCAGAGTTGCTTAATTAAGTCTTTCTAATTATACTCTTGTCAGCCTTGTATTTACCTTATGTGGAAGGATATGCTTGGTCTTCCCTGACTCATGGCATACCATGTCCACAATGAGACATGAGTGAACTGCCTTTACCTACAAATTTGAACCACATGCTCATAAGTGTTGAAAAGTTTCATTAAGTACTTTTAAAGTAACAATAATATCAGGACAAATAAAAGAACAATTAATAGACATTCTGAGGTATAACATATGTAACAATACTTGTTTTCTCTGTGCACTTCCATAGCCACTCGAGAATCAGCATTTGTCCATGCAATTGCCTCAGCGGGGGTAGCGTTCGCTGTGACGCGGGCTTGCTCTGAGGGCTCCGTCACCATCTGCGGCTGTGACACACGGAGGAAAGGACCACCAGGCGAGGGCTGGAAGTGGGGCGGCTGCAGTGAGGATGTAGACTTTGGCAGCATGGTATCCCGAGAGTTCGCTGATGCTCGTGAGAATCGGCCAGACGCTCGCTCAGCTATGAATCGACAAAACAACGAAGCTGGACGTGTGGTGAGCACTTTTTTTCCCACTGAAAAGACCAGAATGCTTTTCCACTCTAGTTCAGGTTAGTTTATTCTGCTTGCTGGTGGATTAGTTTATGTTCAGAGGTTGTACATGCTCAGCTCAGGTTAGTCTATGCTGCTTGCTGGTGAACAAGCAAGTCTTAGTACTATTTTAAAAAGTTAGAAATGCCTGGTTGAGGAACCAATGGAGCAATAACCAAATGCAGAAATGCAGTCTTTCTTGAATTTCTTCTGTGGTAAAAAAAATAATACAACTTAAATTGCCCCCTACTGTGCCATTTTTAAGGTTCCTAATATTGTTTTGATAGTCTCCTACAAGAGATTTACATGCATGCAAGGTCAGAAATCGCTTTTGTTTTCTCAAAGTATGGATTTAATATCACTACATTTTCCAACGATTCTTTCGAAGCAGTTCTAAGATTCAGTCTCTCTAAACCCCTCCTTTCTGTGAGCCTACTCTGCTCTGATTGGTCAGATAGCCCAGTCTGTTCTGATTGGTCTACCACGTACAGCGCATGTCGGAAACGATAAGGCCATTGCAATAGTGCTATATTTTGAACGCTTTATAGAAAATATAAACTTTGATTAATTACCATACTTAAACCTTGTGATTCAGTAGAGCCAGCTGGTTCATATAAACTGGGTACTGAGCCATCTTTCAAGAGCAAGCATTTGTGAATCCCGCATTGAACTCTCCCAGATTAGAGAAACAGTTGTCAGTTAAATGACAGGGAACACAAAAAAAGATTGGGGTTGTACTGCTGTGGTAAACACTGATTCTTTGCAGCCTAATCCTTCAGAAGTAAAAATAAATTGACTTTAACAGCATTGCCGAATTTACTTTAACAGTGTCGTTTCGACATGAACAGTGTTTGAGGGCGTTGTTCTAAAGTTGTTCGCGGCCGGCCAAGGTAGAACATATGTGGGTGTTATGCAATTATGCAATGCCATCACAGAAGTGGGATTACAATTACTCAACCTGGTCTCATAAAAATTCGTACCTCTGTGCACTTCTTAGCGAGACTGTTTTTACGTATGTTACTGCACATTTTGCCGCAGTTTCAAAGAGAAATGTCCACTGAGTGGCGCTAAAACACATGTTCAATACGTAAACTCTGGCACATTTTTATTATGTTCATATAGGCACGTATTGCTGTGTTTTTATTAAGTTGCTTCAGGAACGTATTGCGGCGGTTCAGAATTCAAATATTCGGGGACCGTTGCTAAAAATGAATGCTCTATCGTGTTGAAAATATGCCCTACACCAAACCCAACCCTAAACCTGACCAATAGTGTTAACAAATGCAAAACTGATATAAAAACGAATTTGTTGATGCAACCGTGCTATTTGAACTTCCTTATAAGCAGATTTGAACTGTTTTGTTGAACCGTAGTTACATGGGATTTGAACCGGAGCTCCTCATCTCTCTAGTACGTCTCCGTACTCCGTGAGCTACCGAACAAACCTACCGTCTACGAAAACACATAGATATGAAGCTGGATATGTGCGATGCTAACGTTCAAAAGCATCAGTTTTAATGAAAATAAAAAAATAATTTATCGAAACTCTGTAATTTTTTGTGAAAAGGAATAAAAAGCATCAGAGTTTTACTTTCTCTAGTGTTCATTTATTTTGGAAACTGCAGTGATATATACTTATTGGTACGAATATCGTGTCTCGCTAAAAAGTGCACCCAGGTACATAAATGCCATGAGACCAGGTAGCAATTACTAATGACTCGTTCTTTCTTTTGGGAGACAATAACTTTATTTATCGTGCACTTTCGGCTTTACATCTTTGCAGATTGTTTGCATTCTCATACAGCTACATTACACACTGCAAGAAAGGCACTATTCGAAATGGCATAATAGAGGCAATTTATTAAGATCAATATTCTGTTTTCCTTTTTCCTCTAGACAATCGCAGACCACATGTACCTGAAATGTAAGTGTCATGGGCTTTCGGGAAGCTGTGAGGTGAAAACCTGCTGGTGGTCGCAGCCTGACTTTCGGGTGATAGGTGACTACATGAAGGACAAGTATGACAGCGCATCAGAAATGGTGGTGGAGAAACATCGGGAATCACGAGGCTGGGTCGAGACCTTACGACCGAGGTACACCTTCTTCAAGCCCCCTACTGAAACTGACCTTGTCTACTATGAAAGTTCGCCTAACTTCTGTGAACCCAACCCAGAAACCGGCTCCTTCGGTACCCGTGACCGTATATGTAACCTGACATCACACGGTATCGATGGCTGCGACTTGCTCTGTTGTGGCCGAGGCTACAACACTCACACTGAGAAACGCAAGGAGAAATGCCACTGCATTTTTCACTGGTGCTGCTACGTGAGTTGCCAGGAGTGTACGCGAGTTTATGATGTCCACACCTGCAAGTAAGAAACCACCAAAACAAAACCAGATTGGACCAGACATTTGGGGTTGTGAACATGCGAGAGCCTTCTGTCCGAAACTTGTGGACTGAGTTGATTGAGTTGTTTGTGGTTTCACTAATAAGATAATCACAAAAAAAGAGATACAGTGGACAGTGAAGTAATTCTAGAACACTATCAAAGAAAGCTGTTTCAACAGACACAAAGAAAAACCCATACAGGCTTTGCTCTCCATTGTTGAGGACAAATACAGGCCTGTGGCTCAGCTCTGGAAGGGACCTATCGTTTCCAGTCTGATACAGGAGGGGATAAGTGATGGATCAGATTACTAGAGACTCGGGCCCTTGGGACCTTGACCAATTGTTTCCACAAGAAAAGAACAGAAACCTTTCAAAGGGAGAGGTTTTGTCGGCACGTGGCTGCAAACTCAGACGGGACAACTCTGTAACAACAATTGCAGCACAAACTGAATACCAGGGTTTGCCCACAAGCGCCTCTGAAATGTGGTGATAGTTGCATTATTAATGATAGCCTTACTACTAACACCATTAAAGAAGCTATTTGTATCTTTTTAATGCAAAGTGCATTCCAGTGCAACAACTGATTAACCAATTCTTTTATGACATATAATACACTTTATGTTGTCTCTGTGTGCAAGACCAAACACTGAACTTATGTATTAGATTGAGTTTATTGTAAGTTACTAACATTAGGTTACGAATGCACTTGTATCTGTGTGAATGTCCATGCATTGTCTATATGTCATTGTTTTCTTGAAATGATTTATGAACTTGTCGCAAGTATCAAGACCTCTCCTAGATGATGTTGTTTAGAGTGCTATTACACTTGGTTTGATTGCTTGGTCCAAACCAGAGTTCAGTCGCTTCCCCTTTTCCCTGCCCCTGCTGGGTTGTGTTCACACTGTATTTTTGGGTCTGAACCATGGTAAACTTGTGTTATCAAAGCCGTAGCTGTTCACCCTGTTGCTAGATAACAGCTACGCAGGAGAAGGCTGCAAAATGCACAGCCATGCTCAGTTTTTTAACCCTTGGGCTTCTTTCCGAAGGGCCAACACAGAACGGCTCTTGCTTTTATCTATGCGAATGTATTGCAAAGGTGCAAAACGAACATTTGCTTGCAGTGTGTCAGTCCTGCTTGTCATGAAAGTGAGAGAGCCACTGATCTTTGTTCTTTATTTTAGATCAGAGCACACACAAGTACATCATTTGACTATATAATACGCCATCAATAGAGGTTCACTTTAGCAATTTAGGATGATAGCATTCATATCTGTAGTCAATTTAACTTGTGGACTTGTGTTTGACTCACAAGTAGCCGCCAGAGTTCAGAAAACTGTTTTCACATCATCCAAACACGCTGAAATCTGACTTCAAACTAACCCAGTCTTGCACTAGAAGTGCTAGTGTGAAAGTACCCAGTTTTCCCAAAGAGCAATAATCTATTAAAGATAAAACAAATAGATGTGAGCACTTCTAACGAGAAATGGACCATGATATTCATTTGCCTTATTTGTGTGTTACAGTATTATTGATATTTCACAAACAGAGATGTCCACAACATTTACGAATAAATATACAAGGGAATTGTACCTTTATTCAGTAGCTGAAACACTGTTCACTTGTACGTCACTTTGGATAAATCATCTGCTAAATCAATAATATAAATGTACATGCAGGGTCCAAAATTAACACTCGCCAAGTGTCTCCAGTGCAAGTATATAATAATTGAAAATAATTATCATTGCCACAGTATCATGACTGGTATATTTTCTCAATTCGCCCACATTTGACAAATGGTGAAAAGTATTTTTGTAATTATTATTTTTCATTTATTGATTTTTATTAGTGTTTGGTGAAATGTTAATTTTGGACCCTGATTATAAATATTCTTTCTGCTATGACAAAATTAATAATTTCGTTTTTATTCACAACTGTAATACTCAAGCATTTTTCACGTTTGCCATTATATGTGAATTTATGACCAAAATTAATGTTTTTTTTATTATTATTATTATTCTAACTTTCCCTACCCAGTTGTACATGAAAGTTAGCAGCAGTGCGGAAACTAAATGAACTACCCTCATTTATAATGCTGCTAACTAATAACAGGTTTGTTGTTATATTTATGCGTGATATTGTGCTTGTGCATTTGTGTTTCTCTGTGTAAATCTACTGTATGTGTCTTGGTGTCTGTGTGTACATGTGTCTGTATATGTGCATGACTCTTTGTTTTCTTCTTTCTGTGAAAGACACTGTGTAAGCATAGTTAAGAACTAAAATGTGAAGTTTTCTACTAATGGAATCTTGATAGAGTTTGTGTTCATTAACCAAATAGAGATATTCTAACACCTTTTGAACAATAGATTATAAAATATGTAATGTATGAAAATTAAAATGCATATTGTGTTATTAAAAGCCACGCTATATTTTGACAAAGTAGTATCGAAAACAGCTTTCTGAAAAAAATACATACGGTCCATTCACAATCATGATATTACAGTTTTAAAAATATTTGTAACTAGTAAATATACAGGAGATTAAGTATTAGTCGGTCTGATATTGCACGGAAATGTGAGAAGGCAGAGATGTAAAATTCTTTGGCAGAAGTTCTGTTCTTTTTGCAGATCTTTCCTCAAGAAAATGAACTCAAGTTTCCTCTTGCCCATCTCACACTGATTTAATCTCTCATCAATCAGGCATCATTTCAAAGCACATGCCCTATTCAACATTCCACAAAGCTTTATTTAACACAATGATTCGCTCCTAACTACAAAATCAATACTTCATGTGTTTGTGTGTACATCACTGCATCTAAATTTCGATTGTTTGCTTCCACGCAATTCATTTTGAATTCTAAACATGGTCTTCAATTCCAAAGTTTTGTATGGACTGGTGTTTAAGGATTTCTGGAAGTTCTGGATTTTTTATGAGTATTTATTTTACTGTAATGTATATATAAGCAAGAGTATATATTTGCTGACAAAAGACTAATGGTTTGTGTAATGGTTTTACCGGCTACCAGAATCTGACCACATAGGATGCACTGTATGTCCTGCTCTCTGTTATTAGAATTCTAGCTGTTAATGTTATAACCAAATTAAATAAAATACGCTTCTGTCATTGACTTTTGATTCAAAAGTGGTTTTGCTTCATGGACCCAAATCTGACATTAGACATCATGTTACATGCCAAAGTTATATATTTAGCTTTAGGGGTTAGTTCAAATCTAAATATGAGCAACAGCAATACATTATAAGTCATAAGTATAGATATAAACATTAAAAATGTATAATTCCTCTCTTGTCTTAAAATCAGGGGTTCTCTGAAATGAGAAAGTCTCCTCCTTTCATTAACGTGCAACCAATTAGTGACAGAAAGAAATCATGGTTCATGGCTGTGACTGAAACTGATGTACAAAAAAAGCTATTGGCAATTTAAGAAAAGAAAAGAAAGGAAGAGATAAAAGAAAAGAGGGAAATACTACGCTCAAACGCTCTGTTTCAAAAGGGAATAAATCAATATGTAATTTCATGCAGTCTTTAAAGGACTATTACAGGGTTTCAACCTAATGTTAAAGTCACATATGGTATGTCATCGAGTATCAAATATAATAATTTTGACTCATCTCTTGTGTAAAAACAAACATTATGTGTTTATACACTTAAACACTTATAAGGCAAGTTTAACTGGCAAATGGAAAGCATTGCAAAAAAGTATTTAAAATATGCAACTCTGACTTTAACTATAGCTTTTAATTCATGCCATGACCAAGCTCTGTATTAACATGAGGATACCAGGAAGGGAAAATGAGCAACACGGTGTAATTACTTTTTTTTCTATAGTCACCACCAGGGGCACTGCTAGTGAGTTAAAAAAGTAAATGCACATTCATTTATACACTTCGATCTCATAGGCCAAAAGACTTCTTAAATACTAATAACATCTTTATATATGTATCAAAGCTGTCGGGTATCAGCTTATAAATCTTTTGTAGCGTATTAAGTTATTACATTACCTTTAGAGAAATTTAGCATTCTTTATTTTTTTGCATTCTTCACATGGTACTTAGTTTTAAAAAGTATACTAATAGCACACAGATATACTAATAGTGCATTTTTTGTAAGGGAGTGTTCATTTAATTTAATGTGTACCAGTCTATTGTGAAAGTGACCTGGACTAACATGTGAGAGTTGAGCACACACCGTATAATGCAGTACAAATGTCTAATTTTCTGCTTATTGTTGGTTAAATTACCTTTAGAGAAATTGTGCATTCTTCACTTGCAATGCAGGGCTCGGGTTTGTCAGCTTACTTCTCTGCTTCACTTTTCTGTTTCTTGTTTTCTGCTCTCCGTGTGGCTCTCACCTGTCTTCTACCTGGTACTTTTGCTGGATTGAACTCACCTCTCAATGCTGACCTTTGCCTGACTTGATCAGACAACCCTTTCATCCTCTGCTCTGCTGTCTCAAACTGGTTCAGGACTCTGCGGCCCAACATATTTTTGTTGCTCTCTCTGTAAACTCAATGAAGTCTCAGTTCATTAATCCTCTGCACTTGGGTCCTCCTTACAACAAATCTGACCAAACATTCTGACCAGTATCGACCCAGCGGGGGTCAGTGAAGTCATGTTAGATAAAATATGTAACTAAATAAATACACAATTGTGATAGCCTACAGTGGGGGGGGGGATTATTTGATCCCCTGCTTACTTTGTATGTTTGACCACAGGCAAAGAAATGATCAGTCTATAATTTTAATGGTAGGTTTATTTGAACAGTGAGAGACAGAATAACAACAAAAAATCCAGAAAATGCATTTTAAATAACGTATAAATTGATTTGCATTTTAATGAGTGAAATAATATTTGACCCCGTTGCAAAACATGTCTTAGTACTTGGTGACAAAACCCTTGTTGTCAATCACAGAGGTCAGACGTTTCTTGTAGTTGGCCACCAGGTTTGCACACATCTCAGGAGATTTTGTCCCACTCCTCTTTGCAGATCTTCTCCAAGTCATTAAGGTTTCGAGGCTGACATTTGGCAACTCGAACCTTCAGCTCCCTCCACTGATGGATTATGGGATCAAGGTATGGAGACTGGCTAGACCACTCCTTGTGCTTCTTCTTGAGCCACTCCAGAACCTCCATCTACTTTTTCTTGAGCCACTCCTTTGTTGCCTTGGCCGTGTGTTTTGGGTCATTGTCATGCAGGAACACCCATCCACGACCCATTTTCATTGCCCTGGCTGGCTTCAATGCCCTGGCCCTGACGGTACATGACCCCGTTCATCATCCCTTTGATGCGGTGCAGTTGTCCTGTCCCCTTAGCTGAAAAACACCCCAAAAGCATAATGTTTCCACCTCCATGTTTGATGGTGGGGAATGTGTTCTTGGGGTCATAGGTAGCATTTCTCCTCCTCCTGACCATAACACCTTCACCCAGTTCTCCTCTGAATCATTCAGATGTTCGTTGGCAGACTTCAGACGGGTCTGTACATGTGCTTTCTTGAGCCCCCCTGCTCAAGTGCTGCAGGATTTCACCTTGCAGGCGCTGCAGGATTTCAGTTCTTCACGGCGTAGTGTGTTACCAGTTGTTTTCTTGGTGACTAGGGTCCCAGCTACCTTGAGATCATTGACAAGATCCTCCCGTGCAGTTCTGGGCTGATTTCTCACCGTTCTCATGATCATTGAAACTCCATGAGGTGAGATCTTGCATGGAGCCCCAGACCGAGGGAGATTGACAGTTATTTTGTGTTTCTTCCATTTGCGAATAATTGCACCAACTGTTGTCACCTTCTCATCAAGCTTGTAGCTCATTCCAGCCTTGTGTAGATCTACAATCTTGTCCCTGACATCCTTGGACAACTCTTTGGTCTTGGCCATGGTGGAGAGTTTGGAATCTGATTGATTGATTGCTTCTGTGGACAGGTGTCTTTTATGCAGGTAACAAACTGAGATTAGGAGCACTCCCTTTAAGAGAGTGCTCCTAGTCTCAGCTCCTTACCTGTATAAAATACGCCAGAAATCTTGCTGATTGATAGGGGATCAAATACTTATTTCACTCATTAAAATGCAAATCAATTTATAACTTTTTTGAAATGCGTTATTTTTGTTGTTGTGATTCTGTCTCTCACTGTTCAAATAAACCTACCATTAAAATTATAGACTGACCATTTCTTTGTCAGTGGGCAAACGTACAAAATCAGCAGGGGATCAAATATTGTTTTCCCCACTGTATATGATTTGTCGGATTTCTTAAAGTGGTCGTATTTACCATGTTTACTATGGTAATGTCTAGCATGCATACTCTTTATGCCTCGTATGGTTATCATAATTCACCTCGGATCGTGAAGAGAAATTATTTCAATCACTCGCTGCTGTCTGAAAGTGAGTTTTGAACTAAAACTATTTTAAGTCTTTAAATGACAATGGAAATGCGACTGGCCCTGGCACGCACTAACGCTTTTGGCCCGACAGTGGAAACGCGGCTAATAACTCCCTGCTGGTGTCATAGACCAGGTTGTCTTGGCTTTCAACTCACTGTTTCCTTCCCAGGGTACTAAAGCTGCTGTTCCTTCGGTCCAGGTGTTCATCCAATGCTGCTGCTGAAGGAGGGCCAGAGAGAAGGTGAAAAGGAAAGAGGAATGCATGGGAAATAAAACGCTGAGTGACCTCGATTGTAGTGCCCTATTACATCTGTGGGCAAAAGGTGTAGATCTCCACCAAAGACCTGCCATTTTTAATTCCTACTGTTCTGCCCTAGGGTGTGCCAGGTGGAGCCTCTTTACTCTTCTTTTCTTTCTTTTCCTCTTTCCATGGTGTGCCTGTGCTCTCAGCTTTCTTCTATTTTATCCTGATCACTCGCTTTTTATCTGCCTGCTCTCTAAATCACTTCAATACCAGAGTGTTTGTGAACCTTACCTTTGCTCCTGCCTATCCTGTCAGTCTCATTTCCTGTTGGCATGGTCTGTTCTCATGCTGTATCTCTGTCCACTTCACTGGATTGATCCCATTTATCAGCCTGTTCATCGTGGTCTGAACTTGCGCTTTGTCCTGATGATCTTCGTCTGTGATCTACCCTCTTGCTACCATGGACTGGTCTATGGTACCAAAGTCTGCCTGACTTTGACTTTGTCTCTGAATCATTCCTTGTACTTTTGCTGGATTGGATTGATCTCTCGGTGCTGACCTTCGCATGACTACCCATTCATCCTGTGCCCTATACTCTCTTGAGCTGTTTGGGGACTTGGCAACCAACCGTAATTTTGTTGTTTTCTCTGCAAACGCAATAAATTTCAGTTCTGTAATCCTCTGCTCTTAAGTCCTCCTCATAGCATAGATGACAGATGCAAGTGCCATTCTGTACATGTTAAGATAAGGGGGATGTATTAAACAGATCAACAGAATTAGCTGAAGCTGGAACTGAAATAGCTGAAACCATGTACAGGCCTTTAAAGAACTTAGAGGGCATTATAACATCAGTCTATATGGAATATCTCCCCCACTGACTCCCTGAAGAGCAAACCATCCAATAAATAGACCAGATTAAAACTTGGGATAGTTGTCAGTCTTGTCCACAATTAGGAGCTGGGAACACACAGGACATAATAGCATCATTCTTTCTTGATTTTAGTGTGAGAGAAAGAAGGGGGAAAATCCCTTGATAATAACTTGATTCTTTTGAGAGAGCTCAGGAGCCAGCTTAGTTCTCTGGGGGACAATAAGGGCAAAAATTCTCTGTGGTGACAGGACTGCATCAATGATCAGCCCCTGAAGCAGATTATAGTCCAACGTGAATAGAGCCCACCAATACTAGGGGCTAATAGAGGACCCCTGATAACTCATTCTTCCTCTCACAATGTCCCTGCCAGAACCTAGGTCTTAGTATCGCCTAACTCCACTATCCAAAAAATATTGACATACACGGCCCCCTCATGAGTGGATACAGGGTAATACTTTTTCAAGCGCTCGCAGTTCCCATCATATTATTGCTTGTCAAAAAACCTCCTTACCTGAAAGAGAGTATACAGTATATTTAGATAAAAAAGTTATAATATTTATAAATCCATCAGAAGACATTCCCTTGTCTGAATAGGCCCACTTCCCGACTATGTAGTAGACAAACTGTATGTGAAATGAGTATGTCTGAATTCATTTTGAGATTCTAAAGTGTGCATCCAATAAACTCTTTACTATATGAGACCATCAGAGAGGAGTCGTGAATGGCAGGAAACAGCATAACTGACATTGTAGGTCAGATAGCAATGACACATGTGGTATGTTCATTCATATACAGTATATATGGCTAAAATGCAGACAGACAGCAATCTAAAAGATATGTTCAGATTGGAAAGCTAGCACATTGATTATTGCATACTGCACAGTGTATAATGTGAATAGATTTTCTTTAACTGTTTCTTAATTTTGTGATTAATTTAGTGATGTTATCTATGTGTCCACAATGAGTGTAAAAATTTGTGTTTAAAATTATTTCAAACTCAGATTAAAATTATTTATTTGTTTTATTGCCATGCTGTAGAAAGGACCAAAATTATATAATTTTTCTCACAAAAGTTATGGAAAAATCCATTTCTAATGGGAAAAATGGATGTGCAAAAAAAGAAGAAAAACTGTGACACATAAAAATGCAAACATTTTGGTAATTAGATAGCACAGGTAACAAGGTAGCAAATTAATGTAATATAAAGCATGCAGAAAATGTATATACAGTGTACAGTACACACACTGCACTTTCTTATGATAATAGGTAAAGTGAGATTTTTAAAATACATAGTAATTTCAAAAATAGGCACACTGTTCAAATACTGACTGTTCAAATAGCAACAATTGCATTACAGTTTTTCCCAATTGTTAACACATTGCTTGCTGAATCTTTGGCCCATTGTCCTAAAACTCTAAACATGAAACCACAAAATCTTTTCTGCACCAAAATGACTCAAACATGTGTCATATGAATAGATCTGTCTCCAACCAAAAACACACTGATGTGCTAAACATAAAACTCTACTACGAGTATTCCATCAGTATGTTATGTATCGGGTTATGCAAACCTTTTGCATTGCATAACGTACAGCAATGTATACCTACCCAAATATACATGAACACACAAATGCAATACAGTAACAATTTACAATATTTCTAAAATACAGTATTTTTAACATGATGTATGTAACACTTTCCATATCCAACAGAAATAAACTAGGAAAAACATTTAGACTTTTGACTTCTTTCTTAAGAAGATTTATGCGTTTTCAGCCCTAGATCCCATCTACCATCAGACAGAGAGGCACCAGAGCCAGAATCTGATTCACAAATTAGCCAGGATCTACAGTAGCCGAGCACCTCACCCTCGGGCTGAAGGAAATAGTTTGCTTTCACAGAGCAGAAACCCACCTAATAAGCTTGTCACCAAGGTGAGAGCAACCTAGTTAGCAGGTAATTGCCTGAAGAAGACTTGTCAGCTCCACTGCGGGAGACTTCACTCAACGAGTGTGAGAATTTTGACACAGCCGAAGTGGTACCTCCCAATAACCATATAAATAGAAAACAATGGACCTAATTGCAATCAGTGTCCTCCAGCTCTACTGTCTTTATGTTCCTACACTTCACTCACTCTTGATCTAATGACCTGAAGTTCAGCAGACTTTTACAACGGCATCTCAATGCATCTGAATACAGGGCCTCTCGTATGCATCTAAGGTCCAACACAAGTTGATGGATAAATGCCTTCTTGGGTGAATGTTAAGGAGTAAAGGTAGGTGGAGCTACACAAAAGTCACACCTCTGCTCAAACAGTTCTCGTTTCACACATGACAAGTCTTTTGATGTCTGAGCTATTTGCAGCGAAATTACTGTGCTGTTAAGGGTAAGAGATTTTCAGCTAGACACTGAAAGGACAACAACATGTGGAGGAGTAAGTGCTGGTGATATGTGAGAGGTCAGTAATGTGGTACAATGAAAAGGAGTAAAGTTTAGCACCTGGCAAATAACTTCTCCATCATATCCTTACAACAAAAACAAACTGATAAGTAAAGGTATCGGTAAGCAATATCTCTATATTTTATATCTGCTTGTTGCTGCATCTAACTATTTAGGTTCCTTGGTTCTGAACGGATTCTTTCGGTAATATTGATGAATGTGTGGCAGAGTAGAAACAAAACCTTTCTACTCTCCGTATTAATTTCCCATTGACACCTTTCACGGTCATAAGTAAATTGTGTGAGCTTATTTCTCAATGTTAGAGTGAGGGATCAGAAAAGGCCCATACATACATACACCTGCCAATAGACCTTCTCCTAAAAAAATCTTATTAAAACAGCAGGTATAAGTGTGAATGTGTCTCCTTCGTCTACTTATGATCCGGTCAACCAAAAAGCATTTTAATACCCGGTGCAAACAAGGGCAAAAAACAGTTATGGCACAACAGAAACAGTACATCCAACTTCATCTGCATACACTCACATACCAAACATCTCTACTGCTTGATTGCTTGAATCATCACAAAGTATAAACAATATTATCATCCAGCTCTAATCCGCTAAATGCAACTAAAAGGCATGAAGATATTATCAACATTCATATCATTATTTTCTGCAAAGCTGCTTTGAAACAATGTGTATTGTGAAAAGTGCTATACAAATCAATTTGACTTGAAGACTTTTTTATTAATATTCAAAACAATGGACCTTTAGTCATGCTTTTCAGATCTATTGCATATATTAATTACAATAATGGAGCATTTTTTACCTAAGATGTGATGTTTGGGGTTTAGTATGCTGGTGTTATGGAAGATTTCAGGTAGCTTTTCTGGAGTGCTAGATAAATGACTATGAAACAGCATGTAATGAGTATGTTGGGACGTGACACACAGTTGTTTTTGTTAACGTCATGTTTTGACTGCCTGCTCCGTTTGGATTCACCCGAAAGAAACCTGAGCTTAAAACCTCTGAATGTATCATTAAAGGGCTCTGTTGTTTTTTTGGTGTGTGTTTTTGTTGTAGTTCTTGTTGTGGCCACTATGCATAGCATGTATGAAAATTGTGTGTTTTTATAAAACTATCATTACAGTCAGCTCCAGCTCAATTATTCTCACAACTACACTTTAAACCATAATGCTCAAAGCAGTTATTTGTATGGAGAAGGGGGAAATTAAATATAAAAAATTGTGTTTAATAAAAAAATTGTTTAACATTGATGAGCATTTAGAACCTTCTGTTTCTTTTAAGTTCACAAAACTGACACATTTTAAATAACCAGAATTGTTTTACTGCTTTGATTTGAATTACTTTTAAATGTACATGAACTTAAATTTAGTAAGTTTTCTTTGTGATGATCACATAGCCATGGAAGTGTATAGATTTGAGAAGGTCCACTGCAATAACCTGCAGCTGGCAACCCGTAGCTCTTGACTGGTTATCTGGTGAAGCTAAACAGGGTTGAGCTTGTTCAATACCGGCATGGGAGACCTTCTGGGAAAGTTAAGGTAGCTGCTGGAAGAGGAGTTACTCTGTATCAGTAAATAATGAGGTTTTATTGGAGCACCGCAGGGCTCAGTACTAGGACTGTTTGCTTTTCACTCGGTATATGCCTTGGAATGCATCATTAAGAAACATGGAGTTAGTTTTCACTTCTACGCTGGCAATACTCAGCAGCTCTATATTTCTTCACAACCCAACCAAACATACCAATTCACAAAACTAATGCATAGTTGATATGAAAAATTGGATAACTAGTAACTTGATGACTCAAGCTGAATAATAACATTGCTTCCTTCTGTAGAACTGCTTGAAAATAGATAAACATTACACTCTTATTAAACTGAACTGAGCCAACACTGAACTGACTTTAGCAGAATAATTTAGCTGAATAATTACACAACATTTACTTTGAATAGTTAGAGCTGCTTACAGCAGAATTTAAATTGAACTCAAGTCATAAGTTAGATTTTGTTCTATACAAGCATGTTAATTGTAGTGAAATATTGACTAAGCTAACTCACACAATTGTAATTGCAGTTGCAAAGGATGCAACTGTTGATTAGTTAATGATGAGTTGCTCCAACTGCCATAAAAAAATCAGCCTGCAAAAATTAAATCCACTTGCCAAAGACAGTGGCGCATATATATCAGCTTTAAGGGACAGTTTACGCTTCAGCACAATTCTATAATAAATTTGGGATACAGAAAATGCATTAATATTTATCTTAAAAGTTATGTGAAGATATTTTACTCCTTTTACTTTGCATACAATTGGTTAATATAATGGATATATAATGACTGATAAAGTTTTTATCTTTAGATGTTAACATTTTTCATTAATTAGCACTCTGTCTATTTGTGGATGATGCATTATAAGGGTCAGAATGTATGGATTTGGATTGGTTTGCATCTAAATGATAGTGACGGGAAGAAAACTCATATACTTTTTCAGCACAGATCCATTGTGTGAACCCACCCTGCAGTGAAGTGTGCTTATATCAGCGTAAGTATATCAATGACAAGGTGACTGGAGGGGGTAGAGGAGAGGGGTTATCATTAGTGAAGCCCTCTGCTGCTGTTCACGACTAGTTCCAGTAATTACTTCACAAAGGGTGGTTTTCGCCATCCCACTGTTTTTCCCACACAGGGCAGACACAGAATTCCAAGTGGCCTCAGACTTGCAATCTCCTTGCTTTAACCCAGGCAAATTGCTAAGCTTGGCCATTCTTCAGGCCCTGTAATTGCATTTTAGTGCTGTTTTTATTGGTGCCGGCTTGCCCAGTCCCCACCGGTCTGACCACTCACCACTAAGAATGCCATTGAACGCAGGGTTAATAGAGAGTAAATCATTTGTTTATTGGGAGGTTCAAATTAGGGGTTAATTGAGGATTTAGAATGAACTGAGGCGGGAAAATATTACATTAAATGGATTTTTGAAATTGGACAGTGTCTGCAACATGCAGCACTGTTTATAGATGCAATACTAAATATTTTGTTGTATAAATTACAATTTTGTAGTGTTTAAACATGCTGTATAGCACTGTAAAAATATTGTCAGGTAACCTAAAAATGTGCTTCATGCGATAAAATCTAGATTAATTGGTGATAGTCAGATAAAACATTGTCTGTATTAATCTAACAGCATTAAGTTACATCCACAAAAGTAGTTTTTACGGGTTAAATAAAAAAAAAATTGTAAAAGAAAGAAAACTTAAGTTAACGATTGCAATTCTCAGTGTTTCTCAGCGAAACTACAAACACTTTTCCTTTTTTTAGAGGTTTATTCAAATGTGAATACTTAAGTTCATCTCATTTAAATACTCAAAGAGATCTAATTTTGTTCTTGGCACCATTGAGCAGTTCTTCTTTCTTGAGTGTCTCTACTTCTAATTCTGCAGTACAGATGCATTCCAGAGCTGGACAACTGAGCAAGTACTGTTTGCGTTGAATTGAAATAACAGCAGAAAACTGAAATGGCCACAGGATTAAGGGAATCTGAACAGGATAAAAGGATAAAAGACTCTTGGTGTTATCCATTTTAGTTTAAGAAATAGAGAGTCTTAACCAGTATTTTGGCCCTCACAATGCTTAGAGTCTTTATAGAACATGGTTGTGCAATTTGTAATGATCTAAATTTGGACATTTTTGTATTCTATTGTGTCACCGAGTAAACGGATTAGAAGAATGACAATGTTTTGAGTGCTCAGAGTCAAAGCATCTCTGGTGGAGGTGTTATACAGGTGCATCTCAATAAATTAAAATGTTGTGGAAAAGTTCATTTATTTCAGTAATTCAACTCAAATTGTGAAACTCGTGTATTAAATAAATGCAATTCACACAGACTGAAGTAGTTTAAGTTTTTGGTTATTTTAATTGTGATGATTTTGGCTCACATTTAACAAAAATCCACCAATTCATCATCTCAATAAATTAGAATATGGTGACATGCCAATCAGCTAATCGACTCAAAACACCTGCAAAGGTTTCCTGAGTCTTCAAAATGGTCTCTCAGTTTGGTTCACTAGGCTACACAATCATGGGGAAGACTGCTGATCTGACAGTTGTCCAGAAGACAATCATTGACACCCTTCACAAGGAGGGTAAGCCACAAACATTCATTGCTGTTCACAGAGTGCTGTATCCAAGCATGTTAACAGAAAGTTGAGTGGAAGGAAAAAGATGCGCAACCAACCGAGAGAACTGCAGCCTTATGAGGATTGTCAAGCAAAATCAATTCAAGAATTTGGGTGAACTTCACAAAGAATGGACTGAGGCTGGGGTCAAGGCATCAAGAGCCACCACACACAGACGTGTCAATTAATTTGGCTACAGCTGTCGTATTCCTCTTGTTAAGCCCCTCCTGAACCACAGACAACGTCAGAGGCGTCTTATTTGGGCTAAGGAGAAGAAGAAGTGGACTGTTGCCCAGTGCTCCAAAGTCCTCTTTTCAGATGAGAGCAAGTTTTGTATTTAATTTGGAAACCAAGGTCCTAGAGTCTGGAGGAAGGGTGGAGAAGCTCATAGCCCAAGTTGCTTGAAGTCCAGTGTTAAGTTTCCACAGTCTGTGATGATTTGGGGTGCAATGTCATCTGCTGGTGTTGGACCATTGTGTTTTTTGAAAACCAACATCACTGCACCCGTTTACACTTCATGCTTCCTTCTGCTGACCAGCTTTTTAAAGATGCTGATTTAATTCACGACTGGTCATCAACGAGCCCAAAAGAGCACATGTCACACCTCTCTTTATCTCCTTGCACTGGCTACCAGTTGCGGCTCGCATCAAGTTCAAGACACTAATGCTTGCATATAGAACAACCACAGGCTCAGCACCCTCCTACTTCCACTCACTATTACGAATCTACATCCCTTCCAGAAGTCTGAGATCTGCGAGCGAGCGACGCCTCGTGGTACCATCACAGAGAGGCTCAAAACCACTCTCCAAAACATTCTCTTTCACCGTTCCTGGCTGCTGGAATGATCTTCCCACCCCCATCCGGAATGCTGGATCCCTGTCAATCTTCAAGCAACAACTGAAAACTCATCTCTTTCGACACTACTTGACTTCATCCTAAACTAAAAAAAAAAAAAAAAAAAAAAAATCTTTCTCTTTATCTTTCTCTCCTTCTCTTGCTAGCTTGTACTTATTTTAACTATGCCTGAGACTTGGTGTAACGAGCACTTTCTCTGTCTGTTTGCCTCTTCAAGATGACACGCTTTATGTATTCCTCAATTGTAAGTCGCTTGGGATAAAGGCGTCTGCAAAATGACTAAATGTAAATGTAAGAAAAACTGCTGCTGCAAATATAGCATATATGAAATAATCCCCATATAGCATACGTGTATCACCTTGTGGCATATCTATACAGGTGGAGCTGGGGAAGGTGAAGGGTTTCTGAAGCACACTGCAAACTGCTACAACAAGCACTAGTCATATATTTGAATGTTGAGCAGAAAGCTCATTTGCTACTGATACAGGAGAGAACCAATCAGCTGTGCCATGTGATAATGATGTAATTAAGTCAAAATGAGTTAGACCTATCAGACTGCGCCATCTAGACTTTTATACCATAACTCCGTATTAAAACTGACCATATTGACAATATTGTGTATAAAATGTACATCACTTACATATAATAGTGATCTTTAAAAGAGGACAAAATGAGTGTAAAGCTCAAATTTGCACTAGTAGGTGGACACAATATTTTAAAACCAAAAATTATATATTATCTTATGCATTTGTTTTGCACTATTTTTGACTTAAGTAATATTACAGCAACTGAAGATTTATATTTGGCAATTTTAACTAAAACACCATCGTGTTTTTGTTTATGTTTGGAAGACTAATTTGTGGAGTGCACTCTTGAAGGGTTTCCACTTATTTGGGTTCTGTTCATATTTATGGAGTTAATATGGTAGGCAGGTACAGGATGCTTATTTCCAAGATAATGCATTTGGATTTAAGTTTATTATAGACTTGTTATTGTTTGCCATTTTTTATAGCAAGATCTGGCAACACTGAGCCAAGACCCACCTCCTTCCCTGTCATTTCTCTGATACACATTTAAATACATCATTGTTGTCACTGCCTGATTTTTCAGTAGCTTTTATAACATCAGCTATGGGAAAACCTTAAGACCGACCTGCGAACGAGAGAAGGACAAGTTAAAACTGAGGATTAACACTGGGTTACTGTGCGCAAAGACCCAATTTCAAATCAGTTACAGCATGCATAAAAATTCCTGTGAAGCTCCAAACTATGTTACTGCATTGTACGGTGCATATTGTACAGATGTGCTTGTAGAAGACTTTCAAACACAGCCCTGACTAACATTCCACCTCACAGATCAAACACATACACACATATAGATAAAGTCCCTCAAGTGGCCTTAAATGCTAGAAACATCCCTTGTAATTATGAAGCTCAGTTGCTCGGCTCTGCTTGGCTGTAATTTGTGCGTAAATCAGTATAACCGACCTCTCGCTCGCAGTGGCCTGACACCTTTGACCCCACACACAGTATCAAACAGCCTGTCAGTGGGGCTTAATAAAGCAAAATGACAAGTCTCCAGAGACGTTACCACACCGCCATGTCAGACGGCAATGAGTGGTTGTTGCCGCCTGCCAGGTACTGAGGTATTTCATTTAGCCCTGAGGAGGACAGGTGTGCTCTGCAACAGCACAAGGGAGGGAATGCCAAAGGTCTTCGAGTTGGAAGCCGCCACAGGTGTTGGCGCACAGACACTGCGTTAACATAAAAATGAATCGTTTCTTTATCAAGGAGTATTTTCATGCATCCTCGTTTATTTACACTGTCTTTTGATTCCGATAAAAACAGCAGGAGGCTCTAAGTCTGTTTGTGACATGGGTGAAATGCTGACAACCGCATTACAGCGCTCTAAAGTGTCAAAAGTGATTCATACTTCACAATCAATGCCACGAATGCAGGATTAAATATAATTAAATCAATTATGCCCATCAAGGAGAAAAGCCTGTCTATGGGGATTTGATCGTATCAAAAGAGACACTGGTGTGATGTGAAATGCAGTGAGGAGACACGCCTGGACCACCTTAGAGCGATGAGATCTCTGACGCTTTGAGAGCTTCTTTAGATGGTTAAACTCCCTTTAACCCCATTAGGGGAATTCGGCTGCTGTTTCTTAGCCTTCATCCTGAGAGGACGAAAACCTGCGAGGCAAGGGTGGCTTACGGATCAAAATGACAAGCGGAATTGTTTGTGGTCTCATGTTTGCTTCGACAAGCTAAACATTTCACAAAGCGTGTCAAACAAGGTGGCACTAACAAACTATGTCGATTTATGTTTAGTCCTACAAGGACCTATGCTGCTTTTACAATGTATGTTGTGAATTTAAGAGATAGGTCAATCCAAAATAAAAATTCTGTCAACATGTAACTCTCTCAAGTCGTTCCAAACTGGTATGACTTTTTCTTCTGTGGAACACAAAAGAATGTTGGTTACCATTCACGCTTAAAAATAAAGGCTCCTAAAGGGGGTTTTCAAAGTGGTACAACAAAATAGTAATTGTTTGTTCCCCAAAAACCTTTCAGTGAACATTTTTTTAAAAGAAACCCTTTGTCTTAGTGTGATTTTTTTATGTCTATTTCCATTTTAAAGAACCTTCTCTGCATTTGAAAGGTTCTATAGATTTTTTTAAGGTTCTTTGTGGAACCATCAATGCCAATAAAGAACCTTTCATTTTAAGAGTGTTGATTTCTATTGTATGGACAAAACACTGACACATTTCTCAAAATATCTTCTTATGTTTCACAGAAGAAAGAATGCCATACAGGTCAGGGGCGTCATGCACTCGTTCTTTTTGAGGGGGCACGAGTTGGAGGGGGGGGGGGGTCGTCATGTGACACACAGCAGCCGCCAAAACAGCACTTTTATTTATTATTCCTTTTTATTCAAAACAATCCCAAACGCATTAACTATATCATGAAATATCTTGATTCTCACCTTTATAGATTATGGTGTAACCTAATTGATAATGGTTTCTTTATTTGTCACATAAAAAAATATACAGGTATAATCAGAAGTGAAATGTAGTGAAAAGTAACCATTTAAAATTATATAAAAGTAACACAACACAAGAATATATATAACTATGCGTAAAAACCTGTCTGTTTATGGGTGTCATGCCATAACATATTTTTTTATACTACTGACTTTATATTTAATGTGAATTTAACATCGAAGGTTAATGTGAATAAAAACATTGCCAATCACTTTCATTGTAGCTACAGAAAGAGAGCAAAGAACATTTATCAAAGAACATTTCACTGAAAGAAGATTCAAGTACTCTCAAAAACTCCAGATTAAAATCACCGAAGCTATTTACACTATGAAATGAATATCTTACAGATTTGAACACACATTTTCACTTTGCTGTTTCTGACGAGAGAATTCGCCAGAAAGAGGTATTCAGTCAGCGAGCGAGTGAAGAAAACACATAGTTTTAGCGATGACTCATCTGAACACCTCTGATTGGTCAAGGCGTTCATAAGCTCAACAGCATCGTGTGTGATTGGTTATAATGCGCAGTGCTGTATAAACGAGTCTGTATCTGGCTCAGTGCCAGCCTACCGAACGCAGATTTGAATTAAGCAGCTGACGATGACGTACTGAATGATCTAATCACGCCGGTGTGATTGTATTAAATATAGAAAATATTAATCGGCTATTTTTTGTCTTTTGGAAGCTGCAATCAAAATCCACTTGGTTCAAAAATCCGAGGGGGCACGTGGCCCTCACTTTGAATGGGCATCCGCCTCTGATACAGGTTTGGAGTGACATGAGGGTGAGAAGTTTCATTTTGGTGTGAATCCCTTTAAAATATTGAATCGGCAAATAAACCAGACATCATAAAGATTAACTATGCAAGACTAAGGGACCTTTGGGGAAAGTAAACCATGGGTTTAATTTGTTCAGGTGCTAATCTATAACCAGGAAATATCACAACATTCAATAAACTTACCCCACAAGTCTTACTTCCTTCGTATTACCTCACCCTGTCTGCATGGGCCAAGTGGCTGAACACCAGATAGGTGTCATGCAAATGCGGGTGATGTGTTAATGCATTAACGGTTGTGGTGGCATGGTTGCAGCAAGCTGTTGCTGCATCCCAATTCACCTTCTTATACTGTCCTAAAAAGACTGTACTCTTTTTGTGAAGAAATAGTATGTACTTTTGAGCATGCATCAAAAGATAGGAGAGCTTTGGGATCTTAATTTGCATCTTTAATGGACGTTTAGTTACGTGCATCCCATCACCGTTTAAACTGTACTGTCAATCATCTTGTGACAATTAACATCCTCTACATTTAATTTCCTACTGTATTGGAGAGTAATTAAGAAGCATTCTAATCTGCCAGCCACAGACCATTCATGCCCTGAACTCTCTTCATGTATTTGCATAATGTTATGTTAAAGTTAATGACCAAATTTTCACAATGTTGTAGCAGATAAAAAAAAATGTGGATAACATTTGATAAATATTATTTAATCAAGTTGGATATTGATTATCAATTGCTCAAACCCTTTTGATCTAAAACTCTCTACTTCACCATCGTCTCACATGCCTGTAGTTTTTTTAAACACTTTTAATTGGTGTTTGTAGTTCTAATCAAATCCTCATCCAGTGAGCAGTGTTTTTTTTTTGGTATATTAGCTGTTATAGTGTGCACGGATCCACACTTTAAATGTCCATCCAAAATAGTAAACAATCCAGGAATATTAATTTTAACATACTTCGTTTTGGGACACACACATTTTTATTTTGAATGCTATTTAGGACTGATAGTATGCGAATTGGGCCACAGTGAAGGTCTTGGATAGGAGAGGAAGTTTGGAGATCTGAAAGTTGATGCTTTATTTATTTATTTATTCTAGTGAAACATGTTATGGGCTCTTGTACTTCTTTAAATTGTGCTCCAACCATGATTCAGTATTCAGACCAAAAGAGTAGGTTTCGAGCTGTCGGTGAAACTCAGCTCGATGACAGAGAGAATTATTGCGAAGGCTGCGCACGTTTCTTGACGTGACTGCGGAAGTGGTGCAAAATGTGATGCAAATCCCCTTAACGACCTTTCAGGCTATCGGTAATCAGCACACAAAGCTGATTGGCAGCCGACACTGAGAGGCGCATTTATTCGTGCTGCACCCAGCCCCTCTCGATGGTGACCCCTACTGTGCAAGGCGTGGGGTAGAGTGCCCAACGACTCCTGCTGCCAACACGGCGAGCCAGCGAGGGAAGGGGAGGCGTGGTCGAAACATTGTTTGTTTCCTAACCTGGACGTCTTTAGGTCCTTTCTCGGGCGTCTGAGAACAGAGGGGTGCTTCCACGTCTGTCAACCTTCGTCAAAAAGCAACACGCTAACTCGTTTCCCATTATACGATTAAGCAAGTTTTGTTGTTCCTGTCCTTGGTCAGTTCTTTACAATGAGAACAAACGGCGATGTGCTTTTGCTATTGTCGTCATTCACGTTATTATGATGACAGACACGGCTAGCGCACCAGTTGCTTCTCCAAACTCTCAATTGACAAAGCCAGCACAGCACGGCGCACATTTGACACCCCAAACCCAACTCAATGCATAAACATTCTCCCACAATCCCCTTGAAAAACACACTGTTCTCACACTGTGCAATATTCTGCTCTCCAGGCCCTGTCTCAGAGGGGAACGTGGTTGTACCCTACTGAGCTGCAAGCCCCATTTCCTACCGAGAGGCCCGTTTTGTCCCTTGGCGGTCTTCCTCCATTGAAGCAGCGCTCCATGCTACCGATACACAAATCTAAGGGGATTATCTTCTTTTTGTGGTGAGTGACCCTATAAATAAAACCTGCAGCACAGATTGATGAGCCTGTCCACAACTATTTGCCGTTCTACATATTTATCCTTTGACTTAAGTTATTGTTGCTCTCTAATACTAATGAATCTATTAAGATGAGTGGCAAATATGTGTTGCAGAGTGTGCTAAGCAAATAATAATTGACGTTGGAGAGACAAATTATTGAAAACTGCATTCAGTTATTCCACTTATATATTTCACGTACAACATTTTTCAGGAAAGTTATTAGTTTAACTACATTTCTCAATGATGAGGTGGCAACATCAATATTATTAAAGTAATGAGTAATGTAACAGCCAAACTCAACGGTCTAAGCATGTTAAAGCATGAACTGACAAAGAACTGATGTGCATACTATACACACCCCCCAAAAAATGTGACATAAGAATAAGTTGTGTGTTCCAATGCATAGTATGCTGAAAATAGTATGCTTAAAGTTCCCGAATGGTCTACTATTTGGGGTACATTTTCGAAGTGTGGATCCGTGCACAATCAAATGGCTAATATTGCCTATATTAACTTATCGCGCTTTGGAGGCGAATTCAGCTCAGAACTACAAACACGAATAAAAGGAACTACAAGCATGGTGGATGTGCGTGAGACTGATGGCTAAGTAGAGATGTTTGCATGTCATCTGTGCTATATTTCATCTGCAACAACATGTCATAAAGATACAAATAGTACAATAGCAAAACAGATAAGTTTGGCCACTATTAAATGCATCATTATGCAATAAACATGAGTTATTACCATGAAAGAACCACAACTGGTAGCTCAACATGATACTTGTTTTCTCTCCAATACAGTAGGAAGAATTTTTTGAGTAGAGTAAATTATTTAAATAAAATGTGAAGTGTGTATATGGATGTGAAGTATGAGTGTGTTCATTTGTTCATTATGCGCCATGTCAATTTTATGACATGGTAGTATGTCTCAAAGCTTGTCTGCTCTTCTGCTACACATTCAAAAGTATCTACATTTTCTTTTTTGAAAGAGTACATACTTTTGTAGTATAAGTAGGTGAACTGGGACACATCACATGTGAAACTAAACTAGGAACAGGTGAACAAATTCAGAAACCATGGAAGCAAATCAAACAAGGAAAAAATATGGGAAATGGAAACAGAGAAACAATAGACGCTAATAAGATATTTTTTTACTGTACATTTCTGCCATTTGGACATCAACTTGAGATAAGCTATTACTAAATATAATGTAGAAACTTTAATTTTCTGTAAAGCTGCTTTGCAACGATGTGAATCTTGAAAAGCGCTATAAAAAAGATACAAATATATACAGTATATACTGTGTGCTTGTCAAAAAATGTTTATTTTTTATATCATCGTGTAAAGTGTCACAGAGGGGAACACTTGTGACTTTGGTGGGGACACCTGAAAGAGGTCACCAGCTTGCTGAAACAAGGAGTGCTTATTAAATGAATGAAGTGGAAATTCTAAAAAGGTGCACAAGCAAAATGACCGCAAGCTGTGAGACTGTCAAGTAAAGCTGATTCAAACACTTGGGTAGAGTTCACAAGGAGTGAACTAGTGCATAGTGTCACAGTGAAACAGTTTCATGGCAATGAGTCTGTGAACACTTGAAGTGTGTGGTGTGTGTGTTGAGTGTGTTTTATGTGTGTGTGTGTGTGTGGAGATGTGTGTGACTTTGAAATGTGTGGTGTGACCATGATATTACTGTGTGTGTGTGTGTGTGATGTGTGTTGTGTGTGTGTGTGTGTGTATTGTGCATAAATAAACATACTTTGAACTTGAAATTTTCTGTTGTGTGTGTGTGTGTGTGTGTGAAATGTGTGTGTGTGTGTGTGTGTATGTGTGTGTATATGTCAGATTGGATGACAACAATATTTTCAGTGTGCAAATATCTCTGTGTGTATGAGAGAGAGCATGAGTGGGAGTTTTTCATATAAGCTATATTAAAAATATTTCTGAAATAAAACAGCTGTTTGAAATAAGTGAAATAATTTGGCCTAGTGATATGGAATTGCAATGTGGTCAAGACCTGGAACTTTTTTATATAGAGTAATTATATGTGCAATTATGGAAATGTATAGTTAGTTCTGATCCTGAAATCTGATTGGCTACGTGGTGTTTTAAAAGCAAAGAGTTTCTTCATCACTCAGCTTGTCCAGAAACACTGTCTGTGCCAGTGTTATTTTACTACCACTGAGATAAGTTTTTATTTCTATTTTTATCAGTTTTGTATATATATTTTCAATTTTCGATTTTGTATGTTAAAGTTTAAGTAATTTTTAGTAGTTTTTGTTTTCAGCAGGTTGCACCAGGTTGTCATCACTATATATGACAACTATATTAGTTTAAAAACTCATGAGATCAAAAACAATATTTCCTTCAGGAAGGACAGCACTTGAGTTTCTGTCTGAAATACGGTGTCTAAAAGGTATTCAATATTAATTTCTTAATCTAGTTTACTGTTGTATAAAAGCAATATCACACCAGTAATCATGCAGTTGTTCAGTCTGTGGCATTGTGCATATGACTTATATCACTGTGATATAATAATTTAGCATAATTTAGGGGATTTATATTACATAATGGAAAAACTAACGAATTCCTCAATTCTTCTGAGCCATCAAGAGCAACCTTGTCGTTTTCGATGCTGTATGGAGATTTTCTCTTCTTCTGTGATTATCAAATGATGACTGTTGACTATAAATGATAGTATTAAATAGATTAAACAGCTAACCACCATCTACTTCTATTTTTGTCTTTTCTGTTGCTGTTGGTCCAATAAGTGACATGAAGACATGATTACTTTAACCTTATTCTACCATTTTTTTAAACTCTTTATTGTTTAATGTTTCAAGAATATTATACCATATTTATTTTGATAACGAAGTGCAGACTTCTTTGTGGTTAGTCCACGAGCTTCAACACACAATTATGTTGACATGCAAATATCTTACGCACTGTTTCCATTACAGTGAACGGAGTGAACTCCGGCGGCTTTTGTTGTTGAAGCAGAATTCGACACAAAGCCATTCAGGTGTTTTGCTGAAAGTGACCCTTTCAGAATCGCTCTCTTCATCTGCTGCTGTTGTCACTGATTCCAGATCTTTCCACTTCTCTTTCACCCTGAACAGCACTTTGTTGCTGTTGGATCTGGTTCACTTGATCTTTTAAGTGCGTTTGTTAATATGACTCCGGGATGTTGACTTGGCGTAACTGTGCTGTCTGTTTTCGAGGCATCACAGAACTATGCTGCCTCTCACAAAGGTTTGTTGTGTCAAATTAACTGTTTTATATTGTGTATATATATCCAGTACTGTATATTGTTACAAAATGTTGCATACAAGCTGTTAAGCGTGGTCTAAATGTAATTAACTATTAATCTGTGTGGTTTGATTCAACATATGTTCACTATTCAGAACATTTAGCAAACATATTTTCTAACAAAATAGTATTGACTGTATTATAACACTCGGTGCATTATATAATTTTTTGTTTAATACTAATAATCAATTATTTATGATACCTTGTTGGCTTGTCATAGCTTAGTCAAATACAAGCAGTAGAACCCCTGCTTGAGTGCACATTAAATAAATATTAAAATGTGGAATGTAATGCAATGCATCTTGAAGAATAACGATAGATCATAATTTGGCATGCATCAGTGATACTCACATACCTACATTGACGTAAACACAGTTGGCCCTCACCGTTTTTTAAGGAACAAAATGTATATATCTCACCTCTTTTAGATCGTATAGTTTTCTGAATCCTTCAGTTCCTGCTGTGATCTCGCTTTGTTGCCCCCTCTGGTGGACTGATTCATTTACTAACTCCTGCAAACAAAGAAATACCATCAACATACACAGACATGAGAACTTGCCTAATCTAAGTTTTTTAAGAAAAACGGCCTTTTGAACAGGCTCCATAAAAAGGACCTGTTCAAAAATGTAAATACATGTAAATGAGGGAGAAGTTTGTTGGAGATCAATCAACAGAGAGAGTATTTATGGTGGAAAAACCCAGTGTGAGTTTTCTGTTATGTTTAAATAAATATTTACAGCATGTTTAGTTGTGTAGAATAACGGTTAATTTACTATTTCAGATATGATATGCACATCTTGTTTTATTAAATTGTAATATCTGCAATAGATAGATGAATAGATGGTCAACATTTGAAGTGGATCAAAAAACTTAATCAAAGTTGTCCTAAAACAATATTGCATATATATATAAACACACACACACACACACACAGGTAGAATATGGTGAAAAAAAATGTTTTCTTGTAACTTATTTCAAAAAGTGCAACTTTCATATATTTTTAGATTAATTACATGTAAAGTAGAACATTTCAAAAGTTTTTTTGTTTTAATTTTGATGATTAAAGCTTACAGCTCATGAGAGTTAAAAATCAGTATCTCAAAATATTTTAATATTTGCATTTGAGTTTCAATAAATGACCATCCATACAGTATAAATTCTGGGTATCTCTTGTTATTTGAAACCACATTAATGGGGGACACTGCTGACTTGGTAATGGTCCAGAAGACGATCATTGACACCCTCCACAAAGAGGGTAAGTCACAGAGGGTCATTACTGAAAGGGGGGCTGTTCACAGAGTGCTGTATCAAAGCATATTAAATACAAAGTTGACTGGAAGGAAGAAATTGGGTAGGAAAATGTGCACAAGCAACAGAGATGACCGCAAACTTGAGAATACTGTCAAGCAAAGCCGATTCAAACACTTGGGAGAGCTTCACAAGGAGTGAACTGAAGCAGGAGTCAGTGCATCAAGAGTCACCACGTTCAGACATCTTCAGGAGAAGAGTTACCAAGCCACTTCTGAAACAGAAACAATGTCAGAAAAATAACTGGACTGTTGCTCAGTGGTCCAAAGTCTTCTTTTCAGATGAAAGTACATTTTGCATTTCATTTGGAAATCAAGGTCCCAGAGTCTGGAGGAAGAGTGGAGAGGCACAGAATCCATGTTGCTTGAAGTCCAGTGTGAAGTTTCCACAGTCAGTGATGATTTGGGGTGCCATGTCATCTGCTGGTGTTGGTCCACTGTGTTTTCTGAAGTCCACAGTCAACGCAGCCATCTACCAGGACATTTTAGAGCACTTCATGCTTCCTTCTGCTGACAAGCTTTATGGAGATGCTGATTTCATTTTCCAGCAGGACTTGGCACCTGCCCACACTGCCAAAGGTACCAAAAGCTGGTTCAATGACCATGGTGTTACTGTGCTTGATTGGCCAGCAAACTCACCTGACCTGAACCCCATAGAGAATCTAGATGAGAGACACCAGACCCAACAATGCAGATGACCTGAAGGCCGCTATCAAAGCAACCTGGGCTTCATTACACCTGAGCAGTGCCACAGACTGATCACCTCCATGCCACGCCGCATTGATGCAGTAATTCATGCAAAAGGAGGCTCAACCAAGTATTGAGTGCAGAGAATACATACTTTTCAGAAGCCTGACATTTCTGTTTAAAATATACTTTTTTATTGATCTTATGTAATATTCAAATTTTCTGAGACACTGAATTTTGGGTTTTCATTATCTGTAAGCCATAATCATAAAAAGTTCAAGAAATAAAGGCTTGAAATATTTCACTCTATGTGTAATAAATCTATATAATACATGGGTTTCACTTTCTGAAATGAGTGACAAAAAATATTGACCTTTTTCATGATATTCAATTTTTTTTAGATGTACCTGTGTATATATATATATATATATTACAGTATTATATACTGCCATTGGCTATTGAACAAACATATTAGTTAACCAATACTTTCAATGCTACATAAAAACACAAGTCATATCTACAACAGCAATGTTGATATAGTTAATGTGGGTTATGTCGATTTGTATTAATCTAAACATGACATCATGAAAAATCATATATTTAATTATTAATATTATTTTTTGGTTGCATTTTCAAATCAACATCAATCTACTGCATGATGACTCAGCAATAGTAATGTGTTTGTCATACTGTAGTTCTTACAGAGTTCTCCACATGCATCTCCCATCACCTCACACACAGGAAGCTTTGTGCTTCTTCGCCGCGCTATTAATATTTCTGTGCCAGCGTGGAGGAGACGGGGAGCTGAGGTCTCAGACTTCCACCCCCAGAGGTGTAGCAGCTGTTAACCTGGCCTTGAGAAACGCCGCATGAAAAGACAGCTCTCTGGGGAAAGTGAGCTTTCTGCTTTCAACATACTTTGATGCTACGCAAATGAATTAGCGCCTTTGTATGCATAAGAAGCAACGATGTGCGTAAAACGCCTGCAAAGCAAGGATGATATAAATGACATGTTTAGGTGTACGAATATTGTGCCTAAATATAAATTCAAGCACTTAATTGAAAGTCAAGCATTGTCAGCAAAGGACACTGAGCAATGATCTTGATTAGACATCTATTTCCAAATTCATAATTGAAACAGAATTATAATTGCACTTTTTAACATCTCTTTTAATATTACCTAATTATTATTTTTGTTGTTGTTGTTACTATTTTTTTTTAGAATGGCCACCCAAAATGGCCACTTATATTTAGATTTGTTTAATTTTTTGTCATTTTTATTGCTATAATATACATTCTGAGACAATCATAATAGCTATTACTGCCTTTTGAGAGCAAATGTTAGCATGCTAAGTCCGTTACATCGATAACCACAATAAAGTCCATTTAAAATCGCTATAGAAAGCAGTGTAACATATTATTTTACGTGTATGCGTGTTATACCTGAGTCACAAATTGTGGAAACTATTAGATAAAAGAGCACAAAACACGTGTAGTACCAAACCTGACCATACAGAGTTCTCGGCGGAAGTGATGCATCACGCACTGACGTGGCCGGAAACCCGCCATCTTGCCGGAGGAAACGCCTTGAAGTTGAGGAAACTTGAACCGTGAGTTTTATTTTTGAAAAACGTATTTAATTTCGGCTTTAATTAAAGTATTCGAAACGTTCCCGCCATGGTTAACATACGATAAATAGTATTATGTGATGTGCTACCCGCGGGAAAAAAGATTAGGATGGGAATTTCGGAATTAAATCCGTTCAGATGTGAGAGTCTGTCTGTGACAAAGAAAACAACATTACTGACTTCAGTCAACTTTACTTCTGAAGTAACTAATCGATGATTTAATACAGAAACGTGTTTAACTGTTGAGCTCAACTCTGGTATTAAATACTGTGTATGAGCATTTCATAATCAACCACAAAAACTAGTTTAATCAACTTATTATCTGAAGTAATTATAGGGACCTGAAGATCAGATCTGATAAGTTAAACCTCACTGAAATCTGTGTTTTTAATAAACATTTAAGATATGAGTCGTCTGTTGCCTCTGAACAATATGATTTTAATAGTGCTTGTCCAAGCTGTGGAGTTAGATACAGTTTTGTTATTAAAATAAATTATTATAGACGTGTGTTATCCTTTCATGAGAGCTTTTCCTGGTTTATTTAAAGAGTCAGTTGTCGGTTAGCTGTGAACGTGAGTGTCAAATGTAAGTTTAGTCACTACAAGGAAGTTGTGGTGTATATGTTTCACACTATGTATGTGCATTGATTATTTGATCCTGTTGGAAGATGGTGCTTTAATGAGCTTTTTGTCCTGTTCTGTTTCAGTGAGAAAGGTGTCTGTCAAACATGGGCAACTTATTCGCAAACCTCTTTAAAGTCTTCGGTAAGAAAGAGATGAGGATTCTTATGGTGGGGCTCGATGCTGCTGGAAAGACGACGATTCTGTACAAGCTGAAGCTGGGGGAAATTGTGACCACCATCCCAACAATCGGTAGGTGACTGAGATCTGTTTTCCCAACATTAGCGCCTAGAAAAGCCAACAAATGCTTGTGTTTGGTTTCTGTTTTGTGCTCAAGGTTTTAATGTTGAAACTGTGGAGTACAAGAATATAAGTTTCACGGTTTGGGACGTTGGTGGGCAAGATAAGATTCGACCATTGTGGCGCCATTATTTCCAGAACACACAAGGTAAGACTTTTCCAACATGCCACTGCGGTTTAGTGCTGCACGATATATTGCATGCGATAGTCATGCGCATCTCGTCAGTAAAGACGGTTAGCCGTAAATCTCCATCACCTGCTTTCAGATGGAGTTGCATTTAATACACAGAGCTGTAGTTCACTGACAAGCTACGCAATCTCACGTTCACTATCGCATGCGATTCATCTGCGATTCTGAGCACGAATGCGTAGGTTGTCAGTGATCTACAGCTCTGTGTATTACATGCCGCTCCATCTGAAAGCAGGTGATGGAGATTTAACGGCTAACCGTCTTTACTGACGAGATGCGCATGACTATCGCATGCAATATATTTGTTTACAGTTAGCTGATTGTTATCTTAAACTACACTGAATCTGCATGTTTGGCCAGTTTTTGTCAGTATGGACTTCTTGCACTGAGCTCTGACACACTTTCAAAATAGTTCAGTTCACTAAATGTGATTTATGAATATTTTCAATATGCCATAGCCACTTAAATGTGTGTTTGCAAGAAGATTTAAAAAATCTGTACATTTTTAGGGACCGGAAAAGAGATGTTCTGATCAATAATATCAGAGTGACTCTTTATTTATTTGTATTAAATGATTAAATCACTCACTGACGGTCATTTCACTGTATGTAATTTACATGTTTATGCCAAAATTCATAATTAATATTCATCGTTGTGGTGCTGTTTAGCGTTAATTAAAATATGCTTAACATTATGACATATTTTAAAGTAGTTATCACATTCATTCAAACTATTTTAAAAGACTGGAATGAGAGCGCAACAAGCAACATCCTGTTTATTAATCTAATTAATTTCATAACTGGAAACTCAACAGTATGAAACATAATCCGAGAGTGAATAACACTAGTGATGATGAGCACTACTGCTGTAGGTTAGGGGGCAAAGTATGTGTATTTATTATTCCGAATGCATGTTTATAGAAATATTTCATCAGGTTCAATATAATTCATGTTAATGCAGAAAACAATATTAATTGTAGTAACTGACAGCTCTTAAATGTAGTAATCTGCATTATCACGTGTGACTCTCTGTATGTTTACTGGAAACACCGGAGCTGTGTTGAGCAGAAAGTGGAAGTATCTGTCCATTGTGTCTTTATTTAGTGATAATGACTGATTTATTCTACAGCTACTCACCAAATAATGAAATGAACATTGTAGTAATTTAATGTTCATTTCTTTTTAATGTGAGAATAAATTAGAAAAGTATTGGATATAAATAAAAACAGACATAGTACTTTAGAAAAAATATTTTCAACATGGCTTAAATGATGATAAATGGATATTAATTAGTATTTTTTTTAAACAGGGAGTGGAAATATGAAATGATACTAAAACCACCAATAGATGACAGCAAGTCAGTGTCTTAATGATGCAGTCATTTATTTAAAAGGCTGATTCATTCATAAAAAAGCAAAGTGACTGTCTTTATGGCCCTGTTTATGACTGGTTCACACCAGAACGCATCTTATGTAAGTTTTCACCACTAGAAGTTGCATTTTCAAAATGATAAAGGCGAAGCTTGGTGACGCTATGAAGGAGGGTGTCCACGGATCCTCTTAATTGATTTTTTATCACTTGTACCTTCCACAGTTATTCAAACAGTGAATCTATTATACAGAGAAAGAGAGCAAAGAACATTATGACTGACTTAAGTCTAGCGCGTAAAGCTGTCTATACATGGTTTGATGAATGAATCTCTTACATCACATGTACATCTACACTTTGTTGTTTATGATGAGAGAATTCACGAGAGAGCTGAATTCAGTCAGCGAGCGTGTGCAGTGAACAGAAACTGAGGATGGTGCGGATGTCACGTCATTGATAGGCGACAATGACCAGCGACGAGTCATTATTTAATTCATTAAATTATTAACAAATCCTTAAGAACTGTTGAGATAGTTTAAACGATTAGTTCACTTTCAAATTAAAATGTCCTGATAATTTACTCACCCCCATGTCATCAAGATGTTTATGTATTTCTTTCTTCAGTCGAAAAGAAATTAAATTCCACGAATTATCTCCATATAGTGAACTTCAATGGACTCCAAACGGTTGAAGGTCAAAATCACCGTTTCAGTGCAGCTTCAAAGGGCTATAAACGATACCAGACGATGAATAAGGGTCTTACGATCGGTCATTTAGAAAAATTAAATAAATGTATCAGCTTTATAAACACACAAATGCTCGTCTGTTTTCGATGCACGTCCCAGACTACAAGTAATACGTAATAGCGTTGAAAAGATCACTCTTGACGTAGGCGAAAGTACAGAGTCAGTGTTTACAAGTTGAACGTGCAAATACGTCAAACACGTTTACAGAAAAGGGAGTTATAACTCAACGAGTTTAGAAGGTAAAACAACGATGTCGGACGATTTTGAACTTGGAGAAGATGAGATGGATCCTACGTCAAGCGTGACTTTTTCAACGTTATTACGAGAAGTCTGGGACGCGCATCGCAGAACAGGGGAGCATTTGTTTATAAAGCATATACATTGTTTTTTTTAAAGACCGATCGTTTCGCTTGATAAGACCCTTATTCATCGTCTGGTCTCGTTTATAGCCCTTTGAAGCTGCACTGAAACTTTGTGCCTTTAAAAGCAGGTGTGAACGGCGCCTATGAACGAGTCACTGAATCATTGGCTCGTGATTCATTCAGTAACGAAGCAGTGCTGTGCGTTGCTCGAAGATGCACAAAAGTTCTGCTGAGTCTTTGAGTGGAATTATTTTTATTGGCAAACTGATCAAATATTGAGACAATATTGTGCCTAATATGTAATGTTAACTTGTTTATTAAACTATTATCCAATCATGCATATATTAAAGACAAACCAGCACTGTTGCTCCTGTTATATTGCTAAAATATACATTACATAAACGTAAGACAAAAACCCATTCGTTTGCCCTCATATCTTGAAGGGCATGAATGTGTTAAATCAACAGCCCTGGCAACTATAGCACATTTTTGTAGTTCATTAATGCCTGGGACAAAATATAAAGCAGGCATTATACCAAACGTGTTGTGTAATTGATCTGATGTCAGTTCTGTCACTCACACAGTCCATTAATCGGCTTCTTTTTTCTCGGTTAGGTCTGATCTTCGTGGTTGACAGCAACGACCGAGAGCGTGTGAATGAGGGGCGAGAGGAGCTGATGAGGATGTTGGCTGAGGATGAGCTCAGGGAAGCAGTCCTGCTCGTGTTTGCCAACAAACAGGTACTGACAGCTTTCAGCTGATTACATGCTCTACTTTCCAGTTGCATGTTCTGACACGTGTTTGTCCGACAGGACCTACCGAACGCCATGAACGCTGCGGAAATCACAGACAAGCTGGGGCTGCATTCGCTCCGGCACAGGAACTGGTACATTCAGGCCACATGCGCCACAAGCGGCGACGGCCTCTACGAAGGACTCGACTGGTTGTCCAATCAGCTGAAAAACCAGAAATAACAACCTCGCTGTACTGATCTTCCTTAGTTCCTTATTCTCAACACTTGCTTTACTCTTCTGTTTTTAACCCAACGGTGCTGGAAGCTGCGCTCATTTCAAACCCCATTAACACGGAAGAATAGTGCCCTACAGTCAAAGTGTTGCTCTCTCGTTTCATGTAAATAGTTTTTGTTGTGAGGCAGCTTTTTGAGCACCATTATGCAAAATAGATTGTCTTTCATCTCTTTTTTCCCGTTCTTTACTGCCCGAGTCATCAGAAAGAGATCTAAGAACGTCGCGTCTGTAAACTCTGTCAGGTCTCGTTTGAATCTTGCACATGTATTATTTGATTGTGCTTGACTCTTTTCTTAGACGTACTGTACACAAAGCTGTTATGTTAGTCTTGAACGAAGGACAGGAAATCAAATATTACAGACACTACCTGCACATATAACGGTTCAATTTCGAGGAAAGGAAACCAAAAACGATTACACTGTCTTCTCAGCAAAGGCTGAAGTGAGCTAGCTTTACTGTCATGATGCTTTAGGAGCCGTAGAGCTGTGAAGTCAGCAACACAAAGATGTTTCTGTTGGAGATTCCCGATACACAACACGTGTGTTGTTGTGAGTGTGGGAGAAATGTTGGCGTGGCTCAGGTTAATCAAGGTTTGTAGTAGGGTGCAGTAATACATTCAGGCATGTAACGGTAATGAGGTTTATTTTTAAGAGAACCGGAGGTTGTTTCATGGAAACAATGTGACGACATAAAAATGTAATTGTTTTGCAAAAATAGGCTTTATTTTCTGTATGCAAAATATTACGTTTAGTTTATTTATGGGTGGTGAAATGTGATTTTTAGGTTTACCCAGAAGGAGAAACTGAAAGATTGGTTTTATGCACCTAGCGTTAAATTTCATGTTGTTTTGACACACTGTTTAAGTGTTACTTTCTATTTCTTATTTTGGACTCAAATCTAACAGTCTCGTCTAACCACATGCTATAACTTGATCTCTAAAAAATCATTTGTATTGTTTTAGGACATAACCTAAAAACATATCTCCAGAGTGTTGGCATGTTAATATCAAGGACATGTTTGAGCTCTGTTTGCATGTAGACGTCATTTTTCCCCAGACTAGCTGTGGTGCCTTTATGACAAACAGACTCCCGTTTCAGATTAATAATATTCATGTTCAATGTTAGGGCTGATGGTTTTAACCTTACTTTATCTTTTTATCCTCTCTCCCAATTAACCTCTAATTTGGTAGACACTGATTACGTTTGGTCGAAATTATGTGAATCTCTTAGCAAAATGTTGTATAGTGTGACTCTTAACCTATGTTTTTTTTATTTGTCATTTTGAAAGAAATGCACTGTAATTAAAGATACTAGTATAACTGGACCTACTGTTGCCCTCGTGTTATTCTGAAGTAAATCTTGATGGCAATGGCATCAATAATTGAACAAGGTAGCTCACTAAAGAACCGTATTTTAGATAACTAGAGAACTATATCTAGGCATGGCGGTTAAACAGTAGAATGTGCATTAGTTTGGTTGAAACGAAGAACAAAATCAGCCCAAAACCTTATAATTACGTTGTTTTTTCTATTTTAGGGTCCAAAGCTAAACTGAACTAGCTTCTGTAACCTGCTTCGTATGTAGACACTCACATGTTTTGTGTAGTTTAGTTGGAATAGTTTGATCACTTTTGTGCCGTGTTTAATAAAAGCCTACAACTTATGCACAATATGCCAGCAACAGATTTATAGCTAGTTTTACAGTCAACGGATGAAATATGAACAATCTGTACCACAACAAAATTGCATAATGTAAAGTTTGTCATCAATTATAGTTAGTAGCTAAACAAGAATATTTTTTTCCAGAAACATGCTGTATATGTGGCTATAGCATCTTTTCTGTATAGTAGTCTTGCTCTCTGACTATTCTTCACGGGCATTTATTATCTCACTATAGTAGCCTAAAAACATTGATGCATCCACAAATCACTCAAAAAATACTCCTAACATAATACAATGCTATGGATCAGTATTTTACAGATACAAAGATTAGATCAATTAACCTCAAAATGGTTTCAGCTGACTAAATCTCACAAATGTTGCTATTTAGATGAAATGACAAAATTAGGTAGAATGGCTATTCATCAAAAAATGTTAGCAATCTATGAAATAAGTTATAAATAAAAAGGGGGACATCTTACCTTGCTTTACCCTATAAATGCACAAAACATTAATTCATAATGTATATACTACAGCCTCTAGTCTAGAAGGGTTAACACGCTAATGCATATTCTGTGTTTGGCACTATGGAGATTTATTATTCTTATTTACAACCTGTTTTTGCAGTGTTGAGCAATACAGCCAATCACAGACATGTCTGTTGATGTCTAGAACGCAATGGCCAATCAGAAGCGTTCCTCTCCCGCCTCAGTAGAGTTCTGAACGCGCGCGCATCCTCTCGTTGTAACAGTGTGGACACGATGTAAAGAGATGCATTGTGCAGTGTAGAGACTTTCAATGATTATATTGGAACTTTATATTAAGATACTTTGAGAGATGAACTGAGATAAGCATCATTATAAAGGAATTGTTTAGTGACTATAAAGGGAGTGTATGTTGTGCACTTTCTAGGCTATATCATCCAGTCAGAATTTGATTAAAAGTTTTGTTTTTGATGCTAAAAATTACTTTCGAAATTCCAATGACTGACATAGTGATAACCATAGCATTAGACAGGGCAAAAATATATGCCAAAATAGTAATATGCATTTTTTCATAAATTGCCATTTTGTGTTTTACAAACAGGTACAAGACAATAACAGGTTTTGTTTTGAAAAATGTGCACCTGTTTTAAAAAGTTAGCTTTTTCAAAACACTGTTGTCATGTAAATTTTGTCATGAAAATGCCCCTCAATAATCTCAGAAGCTGGATTCTTGGCCCAGGCCAAGTAAATAAGCTTTGCATTGATGTATGGTTTGTTATGATAGGACAATATTTGGGCTGAGATACAACTATTTGAAAATCTGGAATCTGAGGGTGCAAAAAAATCCAAATATTGAGAAAATTGCCTTTAAAGTTGTCCAAATGAAGTCCTTGGCAATGCATATTACTGATCAAAAATGAAGTTTTAATATATTTACGGTAGGAAATTTACAAAATATCTCCATGGAACATGATCTTTACTTAATATTTTGATGATTTTTGGCATAAAAGAAAAATGGATAATTTTGACCCATACTAATGTACCTGTGCTACCTCTGGCTGGTTTTGTGCTCCAGGGTCACGTATAGTTGATGGGAGGGGTAGAGATCTGTGGTAAGTGTGCCTGGTGTGAGGCTGTCATTAATTCTCCACTGAAACCCAAACACCTCCCTCGCCTTCTCAGCAGAAGCACTTTAATAAGTGACAAATAGGATCGGCCGGGCCTGCGGGGTCAGCAGCCTGGAATCAGGCGCCGGGGCGCTCGGCCCAACGAGGGGGAGGGAAAGCAATCTAGCACAACGTTCCTTTGGCCCGATTAGGCTGCCATGGATAATGCAGCCAAGCCAGTAATACATGGCAGGGAAGGCATGATGGTGGGAAAAGGAGGGGTGCTACTCTCTTACAGGGTGGCTTTTGTTCAGCCCACTCCTGCTGCTCCAGCGGCTTGGGGTTTGTGTGTGGCGCTCAGGCCATCCCTGAGCCTGGATTTTTTGCACTTGTCTTTTGTCTGCGCTTTGCTCTTTTCTCGCACGGCCCCAGGTGCCAGCCAGCAGAATGCCGCCTTTCACAGCAAACTCAATGCAAATGCAAACACTCCGCTCTATTATAGCGACAGGAGTACATTCCAACAGTCAAGAAGCAGCACTCAACACAAGAACAAAACAGATTGAGAAAACAATATCTGGAGGATTGAGGAGTCGACGACGCCACGTTATAAAACCGTTTATTTCACTGTAACATGATTGCGTCTGCTACAATCTGGTCATATACAGTTTCTCTTTATGCACCGAAGACCAAGACATGTCTAGGGTACATTTCACTAGAAAAAAAGACTATTTAAAGCCTATATATAGGACTATTGACAGTTTTTGCATTGCAATATTATTTTCATGTCAAATTTTACTGCAAATCTACATAATACTTTTTTTGTCATTCCAAATTTTCCCCTGATTTCTGATTGTGACCCAAGACATGTTTTTGACAGTTTAACTGAGATTTAACACTTAAAAAGAACTGTTACTAAAGGAAATGGCATTATTTTTTATCATAGTTTGCACACAGATAATGATATTGTTTTCAAAAAGGTTCACTTTGAAACGCTGTGAGATGTTGAGGTGCGCTGATGACTCGACAACGCCACATTGTAAAAACACGGTTAATTTCATTAAACATGTACAAGATTTTATAATTATGTCTGCTGTGTTTTCTCTTTATGCATCGAAGACCAGGTTACATTTCATCTCAACAGCCCCACCCCCAAAAAATGTATTCGATTTTAAAGCCTATCATTTTTTACCCTAAAATGTATAATTGTAATACATTACTTTTGAATTCCAAATGTTCCTCTGTGATTCTGATTTCTGTAATAAAAGACTGATTTTTAAAACCAGAATTAGCACATATTTAAACACAGTTGTGCAACAAATGGCATATTAATCACTTTATTTCAGTATTTTAGGGGGAAATTATATCAAAAATGTTGTTGGTCAATTTTAGTAGCCTAAAACAAGCTTAATTTTCTTTAGCCAAATTTAATGAAATGTGACCCAAGACATGATTTTCTGAGGTTTAGTCTTAAAAAGTACAGTTACTAAACAAAATGCAGTCACACTTTCCAGAATGAGAGCACTGTACACACTGTACACATTAGTCTGGGTCTGAGTTTTTACTCCGCATTTACAATGTACTCAGAATCCTTATTAGTCTGCTGCAATGACAGATGTGCTAAAAAGGTTTGGTGTTTTTCGCATGCAGACAACGTCGTCAAAATGAACCCCGTTCACACAGATCTGAGAAAACGACTAGAAACGCTGTATTATGCACGCCAGGCCAGTAGGTGGCGATGTCACTTTGTAAAGAAACAACGCAGACATATAATACGCATGTGCATAACATCACTGATTTCACAGTTTACACAGATATGATAACTGTATCATTTTTAGAATCGTTCGCTTTGAAACCCATTTTCGGTGAATTGATGATTCAACGACACTATGTTGTAAAAAAACGGTTTATTTCACTAAACATATACAAGAATAAAACATGCTCAAGTCTGCTGTGTTTTCTGTTTATGCATCAGACTAAAACATGTCCAGGTTACATTTCACCTCAAAAAAAAAAGAAATTATATTTTAAAATCGACTACTTGCATTCATTGTGATATTATTTTCATAACAAATATTTCCTAATTTTACCCCCAAATCTTTTTTTTTTTTTTTGTCATTCCAAATTTAGTTTCTATCTTTTTCTTATTGCTAGAATAAAAAAAAAATATATTTTTTTTTTATTGCACAAATACAGTACAACAAATTGTGTTTTAAGCATTTTTAATCAAGTATTTTGGGGGGGAATTATGTCAAAAATGTTGATGATCAATTTGATTAGCCTTAATCAAGCTTAATTTTCTTAAGCCAAAATTTGTGAAATGTGACCAAAGACATATTTTGGACAGATTTCCTTAAAAAGGACAGTTACTAAAGGAAATGCAGTTGTCCAGACTTTGTGTCCAGAATGAGTGCTGTACATACCAGATCCCACAGTGTTTTACTCTACATTTACAGGATAGGTGTAATGCACCCAGAAAAGCTCATCAGTCTGCCACACACACACACGCACACACACACACACACACACACGCACGCACGCCACACGCACGCCACACACACACGCACGCACACACACACACACACACACACACACACACACACTCTCGCACACATGCATACACACACACACACACACATGTCTCGTGGCTGGAGTTGTCCAGAGTCTGACAGAGGCGACTGGATCTGTTCTCAGGGTGAGGAGGTGTGGGTAGCGGGGCATCAGTCGTCTGAGCTGCTATCATGGCGCCGCCGGGAGCTGTGTGCCGGGGAGCCGCGGCCAGCGCGGTGGCCATCAGCGGATGAGTCCGAGTCGTGCCGGCGGCGGCGGTGCTGGTGCGGGGGGGTTAGGGTCCTGTGCTCGGCCTTTGGCCCCCCTCCTGAATGGCTGTCACAGGCTCCGGCTCCACTCTGACTGCTCCTTGATGGATTAGGACCATGGTGGTCCCGGGGATCTTTTCTCCGCCTGGGGAGCACAAAACACACCTAGACAATCATTTATTCCTGGTGAGCATGGGAAGTCTGGTTCCGTTCGAGGGGGAACCATAAGTCACACAGGGACGGTCCTCGTCTTCTGTCACAGAGGCATAATGTGAATATAAGAGTCCTTCTATAAGTTAGGGCACATTTCACATCAGGGAAAGAGACAAGAACATGCGTTCTCAATAAAACAACTACTGGTTTCAGTTGATATATTTGATCTGTTGGTTGCCGAACTTCATCATTAAACACCATTTTGATATTACAAAGAAAAATATGTTTTTGCTAGTGTTGAGTTTGTTAACTGTAACAGACAAAATGTTGACAATTTCACCATTTTGATGGTCTGGCCAACCAAATTTTATTTGGTTTTCATTTTTTTAAATATGCATTTAAAATGTCCGCTACATAAGAAAATGCCATCACATGATGCTGGTCACATGGTTTTTTGATATTGTGAAAAAAAAATAGTTTTCAGAGATGTGTTTGGTTAGTAACATAGTTTTGTGGACATGAGTAAAATTAAATATTTTCTTATTTGAAAGAAAATGTCATTTAAATTCAAATCTATTTTTCTAAGGTATTTAGATTGCAGAGATATTGAATATTATATATTAACTTTGAAATGTTGTATTCATTATTTTGAACTCAATTAAAAAGCAGACATTGTAAAACTGTCATTTAAGGGTCACGCGAACTGAAATTGCAAAGCTTAAAGTGCCTCTATTATGGATTTTTGAATATGAGCTTTCATGCAGTGAGTAATACAGCCGTGTTACATGAATGAAGACATCCTGCAAAGTTTTAAATCTGAAAGTGCACCGTGTATAAAGTTATTATCTCTCAAAAGAAAGAGTCGACTCTGAATCATTGAAACGACTCGTTTTTAAAACCAATCTTAAGCCGTTTCATGTTGACGTCAAAATGAAACATTAGCATATTGCTGCCCACCGCAGACCTGAGAAATTTGATTTTAGCGTTGGTCTGAATGAAAATGAAAATTAATTTTACTGTGCGTTAAAAATAGCGGTTTCCAATCGGACCAATCACCGCAGAGTAGTGTCACGCAAAGGAGGGGTTTGGAAAAATGAATTGAGCGAATCGTTTGGGAGTCGTTGAGCAAATAAGGTAAAAAATAAATGCATATTATAATAAAATTTAAATGTTTTTTTGACCTTGCATGCATGTCAACCTGTTGTTGGCAAAACCTAAATTTGACCCTTTGATAACCCATAATAGGGGCACTTTAATGCACAGATCCGATCTTTTGACCGTATCCAATTGTTCCTCTGTTTACATTCACTGAAGACACAACTCGTATCTGATATCTGTGTTTACATTGATACCCTCCCAAACCTTTACCGGTCGCTTTCAGTGATGTAGTTGACCCTCAGGTTTTGTATAGGCACATATTAAAATGATTTATATTACATGTTGGGAGCTTCTTTGACTGTAATGCACACCAGATGTGATTATCTCACATATACCATGATCACTAGCCAGCATGGACAAGTTAAAGCGGTCACTGATGCTTGCAGCGCAATATTTGACAGAACAGATCAAATAACGGTAGTTTTCATTACTTCATTTCTCTATGAGTCGTTACATTGGGACAAGCGCAGTAAAAATAATCCACAAAGTGAGAGAAATATATTCCAATATTAGAAAATATACATAACTCATTAACCAAGACCTCCAAAAGTAAAGAATGACAAACCCAAAATGAAATGCCTGTAGCTCTTGAACCCTGACTGAGAAGTGATCATTTAAAAAGAACAGGAAGACATGGAGATGCCAAAAGACCACTTTACCATACACCTTCATATAGCTACAATATACCCATGACAAAACACACACTTCCTGAATGTGTGGAAACCGTTGATCTATATTTATTTATTTTATTTATTTGGTCATTTAGCAGACGCTTTTATCCAAAGCGACTTACAAATGAGGACATTATAGAAGCAATCAAAACCAGCAAAAGAGCAACAACATGCAAGTGCCATTACAAGTCCTGGTTAGCATAACGCAGTACACGTAGGAAGTGTTTCTTTCTTTTGAAAACGAGTATATAGAATATAGAAAAAACAAACTTAGTGTTAGTTTTACAAGAAAAGCTAGCAGTTAGAGAATAAATATGCAATTGATAGAGGGTCAAATGTGTCTGTGTTTTTTTTAAATAAAATTAGAATAGAGAGTGCTAGAGTTAGAGGGTCAAATAAAGATGGAAGAGATGTGTTTTTAGCCGTTTCTTGAAGATGGGTAAGGATTCAGCTGCTCGGATTGAGTTGGGCAGGTCATTCCACCAGATGGGAACAGTTAATGAAAAAGTCAGTGAAAGGGATTTTGTGCCTCTTTGGGATGGTACAGTAATGCGTCGTTCACTTGCAGAACGCAAGCTTCTAGAGGGCACATAAGTCTGAAGTAATGAATTTAGGTAAAGGGGTGCAGAGCCAGAGGTGGTTCTGTAGGCAAACATTAATGCCTTGAATTTAATGCATTGAGCAGCTATTGGTAGCCAGTGAACATTGATGAACAGAGGTGTGACGTGCGTTCTTTTCGGCTCATTAAAGATTAATCTTGCAGCAGCATTTTGGATTAATTGTAGAGGTTTGATGGAACTGGCTGGAAGACCTGCCAAGAGAGCATTGCAATAGTCAAGTCTGGACAGAACAAGAGCCTGAACAAGGAGTTGTGTTGCATGCTCCGAGAGATATATATATATATCTCTACTATAGATCAGTGGCTCAGGGGTTGATAACTGTATATCATCTAGTGTCTTAAAATGAGAATAATCATACCGTGGCAGGAGCAGTTATCACAGAGACCTGCCACTTGACCGTAATCATAATACGTGCTTCCCTGGTGATCCGTTACGGTGAAATCACGAGCAAACGCTTCATCCAAACTGCTTGAGAGAATGATTCAGTGACCCAGTTTTAAAGATGTTCACTCGCTTCGTTCCTAAACCAATCAGCGTTTTGAATTAATTATTCAAACTCATTACGAAAGTAATTTATACTTTCATATTTTTAAATATGTTAAATCATTTCAATACACGTGCTGTATAGTAATCTGGATTATGTAATCACATTCTAGAAATTAAGTGCTTGTAATTAGATTATATTACGTATTAAAATGTGCATAATCAGATTACGGTTACTTTTTTATAGATAAACGCATTGCATACTATTAACACAATGGCAGTAAATTATTCATAATAAATTCTGATTCTGCCTAATTCTGTGTTTGTTAGTTTCTCTCTCATATCATTTTTAATTCTAAAGAATCCGAACACTTCTTTACATTCAGAAAGTCTCTCAGAGGAATTACACACAACAGCCACTAGCTGGAGACAAACATAATTCAAACCTGGAAGAGTTTGCCCATGTAATGTGCTGTTTTTATGTTTATTAATGTTTGTTCATATATGCAGGAATCCCCGAACCCCTTTGACATAAAATATCAGTCCCCCTAAGATTAAGTTAATACTTTAACAACACATTCACCGTTCTCTGATGTTCACACATGATGCAGGTAAGCACGTAAAACTTCTATTTGTAGCATTCAAGTGTTTTACTTTGATTGTTTACATTACAAAATATTTTTTTTCATTATTATTATTATTTATTAGCTTTTCATGAACTCACAAACTGCCTGCAAGTCTTCCATTAACCCCAGCCTAGTAAAACCCTGGCAAAATCGTACGTTAAATGCACTTTATGATTGATAAAGAATGGGATATATTTTATTTCTCTTACATTTATGCATTTAGCAGACACTTTTATCCAAAGCGACTTACAGTGCATTCAGGTTATACATGTATTGTCAGTACATGTGTTCCCTGGGAATTGAACCCACAACCTTTGCGCTGCTAACGCTATGCTCTACCACTGAGCCACAGGAACTTCTATTAATTTATATATATCAACATGGAAAGCAATAATCCCATTTAAATCTATGTGATTAATGAGCTATGTCTAGAAATAATCAAAAAGTAGTCGGAGTACATTACCTAAAATATTACTCACTACTAATTTCATCATGTAATTGTTGATCAGTAACAGACTACAATTAGTGAGCAATCTACAAACTAAGATTGAAAATTGTCAAACCTATTCAATTTTATATTTTGAAGCAAAACACAACCTTCAGATGTGAATTCATTTACCACACTATCTTTGGTTGTTTAATAATGATTGTTAACTATTTTTTCGACGGGTTGGAAGCAGGCACATATAATAATTGCTGGCTAAGGAGCTACATTTAGTTTACTTTAGTGACTTACACCCCCCCAAAAAAGGTTAAACTTAATTAAAAATTGACTATTTTAATCATTATTTGAGTGTGCTATTTTTATTGTTTGGTTACTTTAGAAACATGCTCATGTCAAACTCTCTAATTAAGAACGCGGAAACACTAATTAAAAGATGTGATGAACTAAAACTGTGTTACATCGCCCTCTTGTGAACAAACTGCATCATACCTCAGAGAAGGAAAACTAATTCTCTAGGTTCACAATTTATAAAGAAAGTAATAAAGGTATTGCGTTATTTAACTGAGACGAGGGAGAAGCGTGTACCTTTTACTGCAGCTTTCAGAGTCTGAGGAGTCACTTCTGTGCTTCCTTTTCTCTTTGTTCCTCTTTTTCTCCTTCTTGCTTTTCTTTTCCTTCTTGCTCTTCTTTTTTCTGTCAGATCTGTAATTAACATCAGCACTCAACTTCCATACCGTGGTCTTTGTCAGTAGTGTCTCATGTTTCTTCTGATACATGTTTAAAAATCATCCACATGTGATGTTTGGCCATACAAGATATTAAATATATCCTACACCACACAAACACATATATATTGTACCTTTTATCTTCTTTCTCAGGTGCTTCCTCCGGCGTCTTGCTGGCTTCCTGCGGTCTATCAGCTTTGTGGTGCTGACAATAAATCAATCAAGAAATACAAGATCAGTGACTTACAGTGCTTGTAATATTGTTGGGATATTAAAACCATGACACATTCAAATTAGCATCAAAACTAATAATTAATGTCTATGTACCGTGAAAACTGGCAAACCCATTTTTACTGCTTCTTTTTCTTGTTTGGAAAGCACCATTCCTCTCGGTCCAGCCCTGATGATGAGAAACACCAGAATATACCTGTGTCACATTATTATATTTCTATATGACAGTAACATATGACACTAGAAGAGCTAGTTATAAACTAGTGCTGTTTCTCAAACTAGTGATTTTATTTTGTCTAACATCAAAACGCATTTCTATCCAGCTCTCGTGGCCTCTGAATATAATAATAGACGCGCTCATTCAAATATTTATTAACAATATTGTCAGACCTTGTGTACTTGTGGAATATTGTTCAATCTTGGCAAGTGTCACTGTTTTATATTCACCTCCCCGTCATTCAGTACCAAGTGTACCATCTATCAGGAGGTGGTACACCGGAGGTCAACACCACTAATATCCTTAAGAAGGCACAGCAGAGACTGCATTTTCAGAGAATACTCAAAGTACCAGCTCGCACAAAACCTGTTGGTGTCCTTTTAACCGTTGCTCTGTAGACAGCATTCTGACATACTGCATTTGTGTGTGGTTTTCTAGCTGCACTGCTGCAGAAAAGAAGGCTCTCCAGAGGATCATCACCACAGCCCAGAAGATAATCGGTTGTCTCCTCCCCTCTATGGAAGAGTTACACGGTTCCCGCTGCCTCTTGAAAGCTCAAACAATTCTTAAGGATCCTTCTCACACAGGACATCCTCTTTTTGAGTTGCTACCTTCGGGTAGACGGTACCGGGTTCTAAAAACCTGAAGCTATTTCTGTTCTGAATACTGTAAAACTGTAAACTAAACATCATGATTATATAGTTTACATGACAAGCCATATCTGTTTTTAATACTGCATTAACTTAACTGATCATTATGTGCAATATTGAATGAGTCGTGCAACTCTGTTGAATGTGAGACGTCTTCTGTGTGTAATGTTGTGTTACAGATCCTGTACTATTTATTAGATTTGATTTTTTTGTCTCTTTTCGTTACACTATGCACCCAAAGGATTGCATTCAATTTCATTGTACTTGTACAATGACAATAAAGTTATTCAATCATTTTCTGCTTTTACCTTTTGTTGGGAGTCATTTATCTGCACTTTGTATCACTGTAAAGCACATAAATCTCATTCTCAGCATAGCATACTATAATACTGAAAAAATTACATTATCAAAGATTACAGCATTATAAATATTCAATTATCTAACTTGAATTTCACTTTATTGTAATATTGGTTGTAATGCGTTTATGTCATTTTAATTAAAGGAGGAAAACACTATGCATCCTGTAATGAGAATTATATGTATATATTTATGTTTTTTGAAGTGAAAAGCTGCATGTTTCTTTTTTTTTATGAGAATTGTATTTATTTGCATTAAGTTTTCTCAAGACGAACTTTGAATTTTGGCTTGTCAATGCACAGCTTGAAAGTAAAAAAAAAAACTAAGTTCAAAGGTTTATAGGCCTTAAAGATGGATAGATAGATGGACCATTAATTTGTGGACAAGGGTGGAAGAACATTTCCCAGAATGCATCACCTGTGTTGAATTTCTTTGACTTTGAAATTCAGTAAAATCCTGTTATTACAATGCAAATGCCAATTAAATTGCATAACCCATATCAAAGTTTAATTGTGCATGCTGCAATGTACACAGTGCAATGTTTCAGAAGTGAAAACCATATTAAAACGAGGAACCGAATCTGAAACTGCGATGTTTGACATCGTGATAATAACAACGCGGGACAAAAACAATCTTCAGCAGTTTAACTTCTAAAGCAGGGGTGCCCAAACTCGGTCCTGGAGGGCTGGTGTCCTGCAGAGTTTAGCTCCAACCTCAATTAAACACACCTGAAGCAGCTAATCAAGCTCTTACTAGGCATGCTAGAAACTTCCCAGCAGGTGTGTTGAGGCAAGCTGGAGCTAAACTCTGCAGGACACCTGCCCTCCAGGACCGAGTTTGGGCACCCCTGCTCTAAAGTATTATACATTCCACCATACAATTACCCTAATAAATACAGCACTGCTTTACCTGGCGCTCCCGAGCCCAGAGACCCTGTCCACGTCCCGTTCATCCGCCTCCCCTTCCCTCCGGCACACATCCGCAAGATCCTGCAGCAACCACAGCGGGACAAATGTGCTTCAGCAATGCTACAAATCACTGACATGTTCTTGTTTGGGATGTTTACAAAGGCAAACCTCTTTGGTTAGGCCAGTTGGTTGTCTCTTGATTGTTTTATGACCCCTAAAATAGACAAACATGCATAAGACATGAGATGTTATCTCCTTTTGTTCTGCACTTCTCTGATGAATCAATCACACTTACAGCGCTGCTAACATGGCCTCGTGCTCCGCCTCTCGTACCGCGGCCATCTCCTGCTCTTTAGACAGAGACGCGCCGTCCTTCTTATCTTTGGCGTACCACGTCAAATCCTTCCCTTTCTGCCACCGGCCCACCGGCGCCATGAGGGAATTCCCTGAAGAAATCAGTCATATTTCATCATATTTATATTCAGCTTAAGGAAAAAGAAACATATGACCTTCAGGACATTAGGATTTTTGCATTGTCACAATTTTCATGACAATTAAGCATTTGCCTGCACTTTCATCCCTGTAAAGCACATTAATATCATTCTCAGTACTACAATGTTGAAAAATATATATTATCAAAAATTAGACTGTTAGAATTATTACATTATTAAAATTGTATTTTTACATAATTGTAATATTGGTTGTACTGCATTTAATTACATTTTTGTAGAACTTAGAATAGAATAGAGTATTTTTTTAGAATAATAAAAATATAATTATTATTATTTATTTGCATTATAGTAATTAGAATTTAGTGGAAATTTTGCTTAACTGTCAAGAAAATAATATATTAAATATATTAAAACCTATTATTAATTTATATAAAAAAAACATTTTATATTTAATATTTTGAATCAGTTGTTCTTTTTCCATTTTTAATACATTTTAGTTCATGTTTTAGTGATTTTGTCATTTTTTATACATGTCTATGTAGTTTTTTATTCATTTATATTTCAGTTGTACTTATTTTTTACATCAAGTTGACTAATGACTAAAGTTAAACTAAATAAAAATGAGAAATGTTGCCTTGGCAACTAGTGGAAATAAAAAAATATATATTTCAGTTAACATTTATTTTATTTAAAGCAACAAAAAACATTTTTTTTTTTAATAGTTCTAATTTTAGTTTCAGATTTAGTTTCCTATAACAACCCTGCATGGAGGCGCTGAATCAATATAGCAAACTCATGCTGCCCTTCTGACTGATAGAGAAAAGATAAGCAGGCAACCAGGTCAATAAAAGGAAAGGTCAGTTGAATGCCTTGGCAAATACTGTTTTTTTTTTTTATGGTACATCAAATCAGGAATTCTACTATGACGAATATATTCTTATGAATATTAAACAGTTGCGTCACGTTTGCCCAGTAGTCCTCGCTGACGTCAGCACGGAATGTTAAATATTCATAGACCTGGCCTGCGCTTAAGGCAATATTAATGAGCTGCGCATGCGCTCTAGTGGGACTCCTGTGGGACGCTCCAAGCAGGCTACGACGCAACGCCTGCAAGCCCTTATTAATATTCAGAAGCTCAGCCGTCGCCGTAGTGAGATTTGTAAAGCACCGACCACGTCTCATGCCACTCTTGAACACCTTAACTAGAAAGTTCAGCACGTCCACAGCGGTGTCCGACACATAAAACAAGCAGACGATATAATGAGAGATCACACCAAGGGAAAAGGTAGGAATGTCTGCATTTACGCTACACATGCGAAAAACTTTATTCAGCGAAGAGACATGTATAGCCCAGAAGACAATCTGCCATCATGGATTAGTAATATCTGTACAGGAATGCTATTAAGCTACACAACTATCCACTATTACCGTTCTGAATACGTTTATCTAGCCTGTGAACTACAAAATGTTAGCACAAACCAGTTAACTTACGTTACATAAGCTCTTATAGGCAATTATTAATTAATTAAAGTGTGTAAAGTGCAAAATAAGTGTGCTTGTATGAATATAATCGAATATTTGGGAATCAGAGAATAGTGTAGACTGTGTTGCTAGCAGCGGCTAGTTAGAGCTGTTAGCTCCATACTCACCCAAATAGTTCTCTCTGTGTTTATCCCCCTTCACATCGTCCCAGTTGAACTGGTCCTGACCCCCTCGCACCCCTCCAGATCTCGATGAGCCAAACATGACTTCTGCTCCTCCAGACACACGTCTAGTCTAGCGCGGAGATGTTTACACGTGTGCTGCAGAACAATCAGGCCTTGGTTTTCCACAACATCCGGGAACCCGCTTGCTTTTAAATTATTAACATAACATGAAGCGCTTTTTTGAATCAGCACAAACACTATCGCGTCGACCAAGTTCTATTCAGTACGACATTACAAAAGGTCTCTTTTCTTTAAATTGGTCGCGAGGCGTTTAGCTGTAAGAATATGCGATGTCAACATCATGTGCGGTTTGGCGCGCGGATGTTCTAAAGATCCACGAGGCGCGCGTCGCCTTCTGATGACGCGTGAGTAATGGCTCTCACGCGAAACCCAGTCAGCTAAAGATATCACTAGTCACACGTAAAGATTAAATAATAACTTAGGAAGGCGTATAGCCTATTCCGCGCCAAGCGCACGTCTATCTTGCAAGGCAAAAGTAGGAAGGATTATGATGTTGGGGGAAAGCAAAATAATACATTTTAATTACGTTAATAAACTAGTGATTTCTCCCAGTGTCGTATTTGGTGCGACGCACTTAATAAAGAAATGCACCCCCGATGTTTGTTTTTCTTCTTTGAGGTGCAGGTGCGTATCGCCAGGTTTTTTTCGCGCCTATAAAGTAAAAGGATAAAAAAAAAAATAATCTAACACATTCTAATCTTACTGAGTTGAAATGCTTTCGAGCAAAATGGTGTATAGCTTTATTTTTGCTGTGCGCAATCATATGTACATGATGGTCGCGAATTGACCGCTCATCATATGATAAATTCCAACTTTTTGAAACGACGGTGCCCACTTTTCTTGACCTTCGGATACATTGTTGTAAAGCCTAATCAAGTGCACTAAAAACTCACAAGGAAACATTATAATAACACAACAGCAGCAGTTGATTCTTCATTTAGACGCTCGTGACAATTTAGTTTGTTGCTTGTTTTCTTTGCTTAAGAAATTTACTCTACAGCACCTGTAGAGCGTCTGGATCTAACGTGCGCACTTCCGCACGATGAACAGCGATCGTCACGTCCGTCACCGTCGGCACAACACCATGTCCCAATTCAAAAGTGGTTTTCATCCTGGTCTGGGGACCCTGCTGCTTTATGTCTCCCTTAGCTTTCAGTTCAATCTCTCTCCTCAGCTGGTATGCATGTTTAAATAAGAATACAAAATGTGCAGAGCAGTGGGTCCCGAGGAATGAAAACCACATCTACCCATGCTAAATAGTATCGAAAATTACCACATCATATAATTTGTGTACAAGTTTAAATAACAATACATTTTTTTTATTTTTTTGCGCATTAATTGATTTGGCACACCAGTTTTTTTGCACACCCAGAGTCTCCTTTCTGGCTAGTCATTGGGTTTGAATATATGGGATTTATTTCTAGTTGGGTTTGAAAATATGGGAGCTGCATGTGGATGTACTGTCCAGTCCAAACTACTAGAAACTATTAGTGGAACATGTTTCTGGTTTGCATTGTTCTCATTTAATATAAAATCAATGTAATAACAAAGCTTATTGTCAGACTAACATTTAAACATGACGAACATTCTTTTAGAATGTTAATGTGATGCGGCTTAATTAGAGAATGTTCCAAAGAGCATTGTGTGTGCTTCAGAGAAAGAATGAGTTAACGTTAGATCTCTAAATCAGGAAATATGAACAATGTTTCTAACCAGGCAGAGGAAATAAGAAAGATGACAGAAGTGCATGAGTTATCGGCATAGTCTGAAAAAACATTCAGCAATCAAACAGTTATAACAAGCAAAGGCAAATGAAAAAAAAAACGCCTCTATTTTCTTAAATTGTGCATGCTTGATTACTTTTCTCGAACTCGTCTCCTCCCAAGTAAGATGAAACTGAGCACTGAGGAATTGCAGGACAGTTTCTTTTGGATTATTCTTGATCACTTGAGGGATTTCTGCCCAAATGTTGTTTGTAAATAAATAACCCTTACTGGTTAATTCCTGAAAGTCATGAAAATCTGGAGATCTGGGCTTATGCATCTCCATGAATATTGCCAGAATTATACACAAATAAGGTCTTTTTCATTCAAAAACTGAGATGCGAGCTCCAATCAGTGAGGCTTATGAACAATCGGTTCCAAAAATATATATAAAAAACTGTGCTAATTGAAAGAAAACAAGCTGACAAAAATATTAAATCCGAGATTTGGTGATAATATAGCATAATGAGAAATTTACAAGCAATTTAGTCCGGTCATTTTTCACTGGTAACATCACAAGTGTAACAAGGTGATGGAAGATTCCCCAAAAAAGTCCAAAAAGCAAGCTTTAGTCCAATGCAGTAAGAGTTAAAATGAAATCCTCCTTTAACAGGACTGTTAAAAAGCGAGATGCCCCGTTGAAATATGTGAAATGGTAGGTTTAATTGAACAGCAAAGGTAAAACATGCATTCAAATGATTGTGACTGATGAAGGGGAGGTTATTCAGGTTCCTCGCAGTGCACTTAGAGAACTAAGAGCGTCTTTTAAGAAGAGTTCTGAGCATCACCTTGTGACCTTGAAGACTTTGAATCGTAGAGCATCTCTTATCTCTGACTGACGAGCACAGACGATACACGCATTAGATTCTTTCAGCTACTAGACTGGAACCGGTCACATGGCAAGAGGTCGCACCGTATGACTTGCATTACGCTGTGGATGTCACACGTGCAGCTCATTTATTAGGAGTATGTGTTTAATTAGGCATCTTATGACCATTTGTAATGGAGAGGCTGAAACAGTGCTGTTAAATAGTTTAGTCTAATATATTTTTTAGATGATATTGTCGCTTGCGTGTGATTACAGCTGTTCTGTGATGTCCAGAATGCAGCGATGTAGACGGTGCATATTCTTTGTTCAGGCTTCGATTGATCCCTATTTAACTGAATACTGTAATAGAAATGTTAATAGCTCAGAGTGTTAACGGAGAGGGTTTAATTGCAATGATACAAAAATGATTTTTCGGCAGATTTTTTAGGGGCTTGCATTGCTTTCCGAAAGCTATGAAACAAGAAAGACAAAGTGCAAGAGCTGCCTTGAAAGATGTAAACACTATCTTGTGACCGGTGGCGCTGATTTTGACACTGAAACGGAGCCGTTTGGATTTCCAAGCCCATTACCTTCAAGTGCTAAACTTGTGTCAGATTCAGTTAGGGCTAGGAGCTGTGTTTGCTCTGAGAGAACTTACGTCTTTAAAACAGTTTAAATGGTATTTTTATATTCATCTTGCGCTCGCTGGAATAAGACACAAGGCTATTTTAAATCAAAGATGCTATTTTAGCGGAACCAAGGAACGCTTAAAGCGCCACCTGCATGGCAGAGACTGTTGCGTTCTCATTGCCTTGATGCTGTTTTTTTATTAGTTATTAATTAAATGCAGTGGTGGACAAAGTACACAAATCATGTATTTAAGATGAAATGCCCCCAATGAAATATTACTCCAGTCAAAGTAATAATTTATCATAATCACTAGTAGGTTATGTTGATCAGCTCTGTTGGATATAATGACGATTAATTTATATCTGCTTATATTATTACATACGTTATCTTAATATTGGGTGTAATTTAAACAGAAATTTCTGCATTAATTGATTTAATTGATTATATTAAAATAAATATTGTCTAAACATTTCTTTCATTTAATTCTTTATTAATTATTTTAGTGGATTTCTATTGGTTCCCAGCAGGCTTTGCACAATGCTAATGTATAAAAATTGTTAAATCATGTAACAATTGCATTGACTATGTACAGATAAGTGTAATGTAATATATTATGATTTATTGTTCTTTAATATAACATGAATTGCACTAAAATGTTATACAGTTGAGTTTATTTATATAATAGTTTGTGGCCGCATATATATGAAAGCTCTTTTCCAAAACGTGATAAACGCCTATGCCATTTTGCTGTGTACTGAACCTATTCACTGCTCCATCAATGTTTCAGCCAAATCGTTATATTTCCTTGTTTAAAATACTGCAAGATGCAGTAGCCTAAATGTGATATGTCCTCTCGACCAATCAGAATTGTCCGATGCAATCCAACATGGCGACGCTTTGAAGCGTTTGTTTGTGCTCAGTCTTCAAAATGAGTGCTTTAAACTCTAATAACACTTTCGATGGCCTGGATGAGCCAGTGAGACCTAACCTGGGGGTAGAAAACGCCGTACTGGACAAAGAAAATCACACAAAAAAAAAAAAAGAAGGTTCGTCACTCAGGTGGCGTGTTAATACCCACTGTGGGATGTCAACACAAGGCTGGTGCGACCGGTTTATGTATGAGTCCCTGATGTCATGTTGCATGTATTTTTTTTTTTTTTTTTAGACATAAACCATTTTTTTTTGAAGAATTTATAATCCACAATATTGTTGTTTCATTGTCATTGTTTAACATATTCAGACTGAGCCCAGACCATTTTAACAGGATACATTTAATATTAACAAAATGTATAGGTCTAGGTAAAAAAAAAAAAAAATTCAGAAAACTATTAAAATGGATTTATAGCGTTTTGGAAAAGAGCTCTTCATATGCAGATTAATCATCTGCCAGCGGGATTAGCGGGAGAGCTCGAGGTTTCTGGTAACATGGACAGTAAACACTCAGACATTATATGCAAGATGAAGTGACATCCAACGTTTTCTGAAAACAGTTGGTTTCCATCAGAAATACAGTGAGTGATATAAAAACACCCGCACTGGGTTTGGATTTTGAAACGTGCAGAGCTCAACCAAGCGTTCTCCCCAACGGCCAACCAGTCGAATTACAGTAGGCGGGATTTACAATTTGTGATGTCACAAATACATGAAAACAACTTTGTAGTCCAAACGAATTTTTTTAAAAACGAAATATCTCCCTTTCTTCAGAGTGTTCTTTGTGTTCAGCAGAAGAATACAGGAGGACAAATAAATTGTGTATGTGTGGTCAAAATATATACAATGTACAATCTGACATTACATGGTGTAGATTTAGCAGTGAAGTCGATTCATGAAAATAAACGACTCTATTACAGTAATGATAACTTAATTTGAATAAACATTGAGAATAATTGGAATTTTGTCGAGAGTTTATTTGTTAAGAAAAAGTTTACAATGGAAATTAATAACGGACAGAAGTCATTTTCTTTTGATTTTAAACTAAATTGTAACCTGGACATGTTTGGTGTAAAATTAATTCGCCCATTTGTAGTTATCTTAGTTAATTATTTTGAATGAATTACGTAATTATTTGAATAATTCCGTAGCTTTATGGGAAATATCATAATGTCCAAGTGTTGGTGTTTTGTTTGTTTTTCCTAAGCGCTAACGAGTGTTTCAAATCGGTCTGAGAGATGCTAGTGTTTGAAAAGGCAGGATTCAGTCTGAGGGCTAGGAGTTTATATGAAGGCGGGGTTTGTATGCAGTGAGCTGATTGGGGGAACTTACTGTCTTTAAAACAAGGCGGGGTTTAAATGGTATGCAGTGAGCTTTGGAGCAGGATATTTTCATGAAGAAGGCGGGTTTTGGTTTGCAGTGAGCTGTATGGAGCAATGCATATTAAAGTTCATAAGTGCAGCACTTCTTTGTTTTCAGCGGAAACCAAGGAAAGGCTTAAAGCGCCACCTGCTGGCAGATACTGAATCTGCGTCTCATTTCGCTCGTCTGCGGTTTCATTGAGCTCATGGAGCTGATTTTTATGTATACAATAGTTTCACAAGTGAACTGATTGGAGTCAGATCATTCTGAAGAAGGCGGGGTTTGCTTCAAGTGAGCTTTGGAAATGATATAATCTGAAGAAGGCGGGGTTTGTAGATTGAAAAACTGCTCATGTTGTTTGTATGCAGCATCTTTGTTTGGATCATGATGCAGGGGTTGCCTCTCATTTTAAATGGAAGGCGGGGTGGGTTTGCAGAGCTGATTGGAGCAGACAAAGCCTTATCTGAAGAAGGCGGGGTTTGTTTATATGAAGATATTTATTTTATTTGTGCAGTACTTATGGAGCAGGATTATTTGAAGAGGCGGGGTTTGGATATTGCAGTGAGCTGTTATTTACATTTACATGGAGCAGGATATATTTGAAGAACGTTGTGCAGTAGCTTTAGCAGACGCTTTTATCTGAAGAAGGCGGGGTTTGGTTTGCAGCGACTGATTACAGGATATATTATCTGAATGAGGACAATGGAAGCAATCAAAACCAAACAGCAATAATATGCAATTATTATAGTGTTATATTTCAATTTCACAAAGAACACGTGCAGCATTTTTCCAAGGAATAATAAAAGGACACCTTTAATTTATAATTTGTCTGAAAGGGGTCCTATTATGCCTTTTATAAAGTCTTGATTTTGTTTTGGGGGTGCACTAGAACATGCTCTCATGCTTCAGTGGTTTGAAAATCGCATTATTTTTCATATTAATTTACATTATTACAATACATCTCTCCCCGCCTGACACAAACGCTCGATTAGTTCCGGTTTGATGAAGGCCCCCTTCAGTTTCTGTAGAAAAACTAAATGTGTTGTGATTGAGTTAGCTGTCCCAGTGCGTTGTGATTGTGCTAACAGCTTAGACGTGTTTCAGTACAGCCTCCGCCCCTTACCAAAACAAAACAGCACTGTAGTTCGTCAATATTGCCATATCAATTAAGACCACGGGAATATTGATTACAAGAGGATTGCACAGTTTTTACGGCACGCAGCGGATATTTTTCCGCAATCAACATAAAGTGGTAATGTTATTGTTGTTGTTTTTATGCTAATATGCAAGTTTTAGAAAATGTCAACAACAGCTTAAACATAACTGCATTGACTATGTACAGTTAAGTGCAACGGTAATATGTATTATGTGTATTCAGTATGCTTTTAATTGATCAAAAGTGACAGACATTTATTAACATGAATTGTTTCAAATAAATGCTGTTCTTACAGTTTGAATTTATACTATAGTCCTCAACAGACTGAAAAATGTACATGCTTTGTGTGGCCGCATATATATGAAGCAAAAAGCTCTTTTCCAAAATGCATTGATAAACGCAAATTTTAAAAAAAATGGAGTTTACCTGTCATGCCATTTTGCTGTGTACTGAACCTATTCACTGCTCCATCAAGAATAAATTCATGCCAAATTTTCGCTATATTTCCTTGTATTTTTTAAAAAATGTACTGCAAGATGCAGTTCCTTTCCAAACCGCTATAAGCGCCGAACCTGTTTTTAGCCTAAATGCGATATGTCCTCTTTATTCGACCAATCAGAATATTGTCCGATGCAATCCAACATGGCGACGCTTTGAAGCGTTTGTTTGTGCTCAGTCTTGAAAAATGAGTGCTTTAAACTCTAATAACACTTTTCAAGATGGCCTGGATCAAGAGCCGAAGTGAGACCTACACCTGGGGGTAGAAAAACGCCGACTGACAAATAAAATCACAAAAAACAACAAAAAAAGAAGGTTCGTCACTCAGGTGGCGTGTTAATACCCACGCCCCCCCCCCCCCCCCCTGTGGGATGTCAACACAAGGCTGGTGCGCCACCCCCCCCCCCCCCCACCACCGGTTTATAGTATGAGTCCCTGATGTCATATCGGTTGCATGATTCATTGTTTAGTTTACATTTTAGGCCCAGATTTCACAGCCATAAACCAGAAGAATGGGTTTGATTTTTGTGATGCTATGAAGATTTGTATCCACGTTTAACTTTGAATTTTAATCGACAGGGTCTTCTTATATTGTAAAAAGCCCTGCGTTTCATTTCAATCTTTTATTGCAGTATTAACATGTTCAGACTGAGCCAATCGTCAGACCATTTTAACAGGTTACATGATAAATTGTTTCCCCAATATTAACATAATGTATCAGCAAGACGGGCTTTTCTAGTAAAAAAATGATTTTTGACTTTCATGTTTATCGGTAAGGCCCAAAACTACTTTTAAAATGGATTTATAGCGTTTTGGAAAAGAGCCCCTCTTCATATGCAGATTACAGAAGATCATCTGCGTACAGCGGGAGGCATTTGATTTCTGTTATAGCGGGAGAGCTCGAGTTTCCCCCGTAACGCTGGACACAACACAGAGACTTATCAAGTGCTCACAAACGCTGCTTTATCAGACATTATATGCAAGATGAAATGAGTCGGGCAATGACATCCAGCCTTGACGGACTCCTCTGGTTCTGAAAACAGTTGGTTTCCATAGAAATACAGTGATATAAAAACACCAGCATTTGTGGTGTGTGTGTGTGTGTGTGTCCTCTCCTCTCAACCTGTTAGGAAGCAGTTCTCCCCAACGGTTTCCATCTGCCAGTCGCATTACAGTAGGCGGGATTTACAGCCATTTGTGATGTCTGCCCGTCTCAAATATCTTCAGAACAACTTTGTAGTCCGAACGAGCCTTTCGCTGTAGTTCTTGAAAAGGGACGTGCTTCTCAGTTTTTTTAAACTGTGAACGACTCTGCCAACTGTATCTCTCTTTGGAGTGGACTTTAAGATAGCATTGTATTTTACTTTGTAGATAGTTTTATGCCCAAAGTGATGTACTCGCTACTGTTTGATTTGTGCAGTGACTGATTGGTTCTGATGTTGTGATTCAATTCAAAATGTTAGTGAAGAATCGGAATAGCTCTGGACCCAGCTGGAGGAAGTATTTAAATCTCTTGGTACTGCAGGGCTTGTAAAAACTGAAATAATTGGGAATCATGCTTCAATGTTCGAATTTAATCTTTTTTGTGATCTTTGTGATAAGAGTGAATATTTGCATTCTGCCCTGCATAGGGAGCGAGTGGTCTAGTGCCGGTACGAATCAGTTTTAGAGCTCCATGAAGTCTCAATCGGGTGTTTGTCCCATTATTTCATGAGATTATGACTTGGGTTTGTCAGTGGACCCCACACCTCACTGCCATAAGTGCAATGGGCTCATTACTGATTTACAATGTTTAGCCAAGTTCTAAAGGATTTCTATAGGACAAATAAATTGTGTTTATGTGTGGTCAAAATATATCATACAATGTACAATCTGACATTACAGGTAGTTGTAGTGTGATGTGTGTGTTTTGTAAGTAAATATGTGTTGTGTTCCCTGGGAAGTCTGGATCTTTTCTGAAAATATATTATTCTGAAGAACCAGTGAGCAGGTTATTCCAGCAGGTACATTCTGCTCCATGCAGCTGATTTAATTTAACCTGTGGAAAAACATTGCAATAATTACAGATCTATCTGGAAGAAGGCGGGGTTTGTTTGCAGTGAGCTGATTGGAGAGGCCAGATATATTATCTGAAGAAGCGGGTTTTGGTTTGCAGTGAGCTGATTGGAGCAGGATATATTTTCTGAAGAGTTTGGTTTGCAGTGAGCTGATTGGAGCAGGATATTATCTGAAGAAGGCGGGGTTTGGTTTGCAGTGAGCTGATTGGAGCAGGATATTATCTGATCTGAAGGCAGGGTTTGGTTTGCAGTGAGCTGATTGGAGCAGGATATATTATCTGAAGAAGGCGGGGTTGGTTTGCAGTGAGCTGATTGGAGCACGCTCCTGGGATATATTATCTGAAGACCTGTAGGCGGTTTGGTTTGCAGTGAGCTGATTGGAGCAGGATATACGCCATTATCTGAAGAAGGCGGGGTTTGGTTTGCAGTGAGCTGATTGGAGCAGGATATATTATCTGAACCTCCTATTCCAGGCGGATTTTGGTTTGCAGTGAGCTGATTGGAGCAGGATATATTATCTGAAGAAGGCGGGGTTTGTTTGCAGTGAGCTGATTGGAGCAGGATATATTACTGAAGAAGGCGGGGTTTAGTCCTTGGATTGAGCAGGATATTATCTGAAGAAGGCGGGTTTGGTTTGGAGCAGTGAGCTGAAGGAGCAGGATATTATCTGAAGAAGGCGGGTTTGTTTGCAGTGAGCTTTGGAGCAGGATATATTATCTGAAGAAGGCTTGTTTGCAGTGAGCTGTCAATGGAGCAGGATATATTTTCCCTTTTATCTGAAGAAGGCGGGGTTTGGTTTGCAGTGAGCTGATTGGAGCAGGATATATTATCTGAAGAAGGCGGGGTTTGGTTTGCAGTGAGCTGATTGGAGCAGGATATATTATCTGAAGAAGGCGGGGTTTGGTTTGCAGTGAGCTGATTGGAGCAGGATATATTATCTGAAGAAGGCGGGGTTTGGTTTGCAGTGAGCTGATTGGAGCAGGATATATTATCTGAAGAAGGCGGGCTTGGTTTGCAGTGAGCTGATTGGAGCAGGATATATTATCTGAAGAATTGACTTCTGCTCAGCATTGTGTTGGATTTGCAGACTGAGCTGAAGTTGCAGTAGTTGACACGTTGATGAAGTAAGAGCTGTGTAGCTAATGCTACAGAAGCTGTGATTAACTTTCAGGTTTAATTTGCTGCTCACACAGTATTATGCCTCTGTAGTTGTTAGGATCAAATTTATCTCCGTTTTTAAGATTGGACATGTTATCTGTATTGAAATGTGTTTTCCGCTTGATTCCAGATCTCATGTCGGGGAAGTAACCTACACACAGGATGCACATTGAATGGTCTTTAGTTTTAGAAGGCTAATTGAGAAGTTGCTTGCTGAACACATTGACATTTGTTTTATCATTTCATTAATATCCCATCTGTATTGAATGTCCTGAGGGCAAATGCTTTTTGTTTTTGGAGGTTGGATTATTTAATTATCTTTGGGTTTTGGTTATCTTTTAAGGTTAACAGTTATTGATGGACATGTTGATTGTTGATTTTGCTTACAGTTCTTTTGTTCAAAATATATTATCTGAAAAATAGAATTGTTTTAACCGTTTATCGCAGCTCACTCTCGCCCTCTCTCTCTCTCTCGCTCTTCTCTCTCTCCTTTCTCTCTCTCGCTCCTCTCTCTCTCTCTCTCTCGCTCTCTCTCGCTCTCTCTCTCTCGCCCTCTCTCTCTCTCTCTCCCCCCCTCTCTCTCTCTCTCTCTCTCTCTCTCTCTCTCTCTCTCTCTTCCTCTCTCTCTCTCCTCTCTCTCTCTCTCTCTCTCCTCTCCTCTCTCTCCCCCCCCCCCCTCTCCCCCTCTCTCTCTCTCTCTCTCTCCCCCCTCTGTCTCTCTCTCTCTCTCCCCCCCTCCTCCCTCTCTCTCTCTCTCTCTCCCCTCTCTCTCTCTCTCTCTCCCCCCCCCCTCTCTCTCTCGGTGTCTGCTGTGATTCAGCGATGGCTGGACCGAGGCCTGTGGTGATGAGCGGACCGTCTGGAGCTGGTAAAAGCACTCTGCTGAAGAAGCTGCTCCACGAGTTTGATGGTGTATTTGGCTTCAGCGTTTCGCGTAAGTCACACACTGAAGTACAAAAGCTGAACAGCAGTTCTTTAGTGGAAACTAAAAGATTCAAAATAACCAAGAATGATCTTTTTTTCCAGATACGACGCGGAGCCCCCGTCCAGGAGAGGAGAACGGCAAAGGTTAGGTTTTGATCTGCTACAGAAACACAGTTTTTCTTGCAGTATCCTCTCTGAACAAAACCCAGCAAGCACGACATGCTTTCACAACAACGACGTGACTTCATTACATAAACAGCTAGTTATTTGAGTGAGCAGTCAAACACAAGCTCATCTGTTCACCACGAGACCATGTTTGGTGGAAAAATGTGGTTAAACGTTGAATTTGAATGAACGGCAGTTTATGTGACTGTTCAGGCCGACACAAACATTAACGATCTGTAAGTGCAATCATTTTTATACAATAACAGTCATGCATTTGGTTGCATGCCCAGAGCTGCTGCTATTACATCAACCCAGTTATTCACGAACACAATGTTTAGCCGTGGAAGAATTCAGACCCAGCTTGACTTCTCTGTGCTCGTGGAGTTAGACTTGTTTGATAAACACCATAGAAAAATATATATATATATATATATATATATCTGTGCTGTTTGACTTTTTTTTCTTCTCTGTGACAAGCGGGTGCCAGAAACAGAAAGTTACGCAGTGCTGCCATTGTTCATGTACTGAATATTAATGAAAGAAGTACAAATGCAAATAGGGTATATCAACATTTGGATAAGCAAATGATATGACATATATTTTCCATACAGAGTCAATTCATCCACATGTGTTATTGACGACGCTGTAAACAATTGATTGACAGACACACTGATGAGCTAAAAATGGGGCGGCGGTTGTGAATGAAGCACTCCAATACATGCTTCATGAGTGTGTGTCGTCAGTTTCTTGTTTCTATTGGTATTCTGGCTTATCAAAGCTCTGTCAATGAGAGAAAATCCCCTTTTTTTCAGATTATCATTACGTTACCAGGGAAGTGATGCAGGCGGCCATAGCAAAGGGGGAATTTATCGAAAATGCTGAATTTTCAGGGAACTTGTATGGAACAAGGTACAGTCCTCCTTATTAAGAGTCTTGTTCGTATGTGACGGTGCATCGCTGACATCCTCCTGTTGGTACTAACAGAGTTTCTTAAAGGTTTCTGTGATTACTGAATGGTCAATAACTAGTGATCGACCGATTATTGATTTGTACGTTTATGTACCCGATAACCGATATGCAGAACCGATATTTATTTACTGTTATAAAGTAAATAAATAACAGAGTGAAGTCCATTCTTCACTTTGGTTTTTCCTTCTTTCAGTCATCTTAACAACAACAAACAACTGTTGAAAATTAACATTTTCATGTAAAATTTAATCTTCAAATTATAAAATACAAAATATTTATAAAAAGCATCATCAGCAACACTGATATTAACAATAAGCAAAATAATGTCTAATGTTTTCAAATGGAGAAAATAAAGGACAGGAGTCATATCAGCTTTCACTTTCACTTTTACATTAAATATGATATTTTCAACAAACATGTCCACCTATGCAATCTTGATCATATTCCAAATGAGAAAATCATTATAGTGCAGCCAAATATATGAGGATATGATGTGACCGAAGCATCCATGAACACCTCCTCACTAATGTTTGTCCTCATATTCAAACTAGAGGAACACTATGCATGCAGGAATATGCATGTAATCATAACTAACCTCATCTTTGCCCCGTTCACAGTAAAGCAGCTGTGCAGGCTGTTCAGGCCAAAAATCTGATTTGCATTTTGGACATTGACATGCAAGGAGTGAAGAACATCAAGAGAACCGATCTCAACCCCATCTATGTGTCCATCCAGCCTCCGTCCATGGAGACCCTGGTGAGAAACCCTCCATCTCCATCCAAACATTACCTTTACATGTCCAATCTAAAACGTCATCTCTTCAGGAAAAACGCTTAAGAGATCGAAAAACTGAATCTGAGGAAAGTCTACAGAAGCGTTTACACGCAGCCAAAGCTGACCTGCAAATAAGTAAGAGTCCGTTCCGAATTATTTCAAATAAAATACCGCAGTAATTGTGTTCACGTCTAACTGTTATACATCCAGGTAACGAGCCAGGTTTATTTGACGTGCTGATTATCAATGATGACCTTGACTTGGCGTATGGGAAGTTAAAAGATGCTGTTCTTGAGGTAAGGTTTTCCAGACTCACCAGGGTCAGATTAACCGGACTACTAAACCGGACTGAAAGCGAATGTCCTACAAACAAACAAATTCAAATTAATAAAGCTTTAGTCACATACACAATATACAGATATAATGAGGAGTGAAATGTGTTCTCTGCATTTACCCATCAGTGGAATGGCAGATTGCGGCGCCCGGGGAAGTTGGGGTTCGGTGCCTTAGGGTCTCACCTGTCGTGGACACTTCCTGCCAGAGCCGGATTGAACCCAACCTTGGGTTACCTCGGTTCAAGTCCAACGCTCTATCCATTAGGCCACGACTCCTACAGATGCATATGCATTAATATCAGTCTCATGACTTGTCTTTGGTAAATGCTGACAGTATTTTTAATGCAAACGAGGGTTTGTGTCGTAGATCTGACTCCAGAGGTGCGTCCGAAATCGCATACTTCCCTACTATATAGTATGCGAAAAACAGTATGCGAGGCGAAGTAAATTCATAGTAGTAGTATGCGAATTCTGTAGTAGGCATACGAGTATGCGTAGGCATACGAGTGAGAAGTAAAGTAGTCATACGATGGATGAGGCCACCGATTACCATGTGTGTATGGTAGGCCACGGAGAGAGATGTAGGGTGAGGATCCCATGACGATGGCCACGGGAGAGGGAGAGGAGGCGTCTTTAAATTCGGCATACATGACACTTTACTCTCCCAATGGCCACCACGTCCGATGGACACTTTACTAGGCCACGGTTTGTAAATACTTTACTATTAACGTCATAGGCAACTACGATAGACGATGGACACTTTAATTTACGTTCCGAAGGCATACGATGGACACTTTATTTAGGCAAAATACCGCTAGGCGTCTTTAAATTCTGGTAGGATACGAGACATGCGGGAGAGGAGGCATTCGGGCGGAAAGGAGGCTGTAGTAGTACGATGGACACTGTACTATCCCATTATACCCAGGCGTCTTTAAGGCTTTACTACGGGAGAGAGAAGTCTCTTTAAATTCTGTAGTAGGCACGATAAACACTTTACTCCCATCCCACGCATAGGAGAGCGTCTTTAAATTCTGTAGTAGGCATACGATGGACACTTTACTATCCCATGAGGCCACGGGAGAGGAGGCGTCTTTAAATTCTGTAGTAGGCATACGATGGACACTTTACTATCCCATGAGGCCACGGGAGAGGAGGCGTCTTTAAATTCTGTAGTAGGCATACGATGGACACTTTACTATCCCATGAGGCCACGGGAGAGGAGGCGTCTTTAAATTCTGTAGTAGGCATACGATGGACACTTTACTATCCCATGAGGCCACGGGAGAGGAGGCGTCTTTAAATTTTTGCGCTGTTGTGACGACGCATGACACGTGACAACATAAACATGGCGGATGTAGTACGTCCGAATTCCATTCATACTACCCTCATTCATACTATATAGAACGTACTTTTTTAACAGTCGAGAAGTACGTTTGAATTCAAATGTAGTACCTACACAAGTAGTATGCGATTTCGGACGCAGCACAGGAGTGTAATGATACCAGATTTGGACACGCTGCTAATAACAAGTTTAATTTTTAGCAGACATCCCTCTGATAAACACAAACACATTCCAGTAAAACCAGTTATTTAACTTTTTATTTGGGACAGATGAATAAAATCCAGTTGAGCAAAAATGTAATATTTAGAAAACAAAATTGATTATTATCAAACACCAAATGCATTTTAAACTTTATTAATTGATTATTTTCCCATAGTTCAGTTGTTTTTGTTATTTACAAATAGGAGTGTATCATTAAAGTCTGCTTCCACCACTGGATAAAAACTTTCGTTTTTAATTTACATTTATGCATTTAGCAGACGCTTTTATCCAAAGCGACTTACAGTGCATTCAGGTTATACATATATTGTCAGTATGTGTGTTCCCTGGGAATTGAACCCACAACCTTTGCGCTGCTAACGCAATGCTCTACCACTGAGCCACAGGAACACAGTTTACATCTTGCATAACTCGCAGTTGTGAGCTATATTGTCAGAATTGTGAGATATAAACTGACAATTGAAAGAAAATGTCATTATTGTGAGCTGACGTTTTCCCCTCAGAATTGGACTCACAACTGCAAGATTATATCTCAATTCAGAGAAAAGAAGTCAGAATTGGATATAACTCACAATGATAAAACAGAATTATTTATTTATTTGCATTTAAGACGCTTTTTCCAAATACTTCAAATGAGGACAATAGAAGCAATCAAAACCAACAAAGAGCAACAACAGAGCCATTACAAGTCCTGGTTAGCCCAAAGTCAGATGTTTTTTTATTATGGGATATTAACTCACATATGCAATGATAAAAGTCAGAATTGTGAGATTAAATGTCACAGTTGTTTTGTATTTTTAGGGCATGGTGGAAATAAGCTTCCGTAGTGTATTACATGAATGCAAAACCAGAATCAAGACTTTCTTCATTTAGTCATTTCAATACAATGCATCTAATGCAGCGGTGGCCAGCCCTGCTGCTGGCGATGACTGTCCTGTAAAGTTCAGCTCCGACTCGAATCAAACACCTGTCGTTCATTTTCAAGCCGTCCTGAAGAACTTAGTTAGTTGCTGAACTGGAGCTGAACTTTACAGGACAGTCGGTCGGCAGCAGCAGGGCTGGCCACTCCTGATCTAATGCAATCTAATTCTTCTAAATAGATTTACGGAGGGGAAATGACTTTAAACACACGTATGAAAAGATGTTTAAAGCACAGAACCATTATAACATCCCTCGGTCTTCCTTCACCTGCGTGACCGCTAGTTTTATCTGTGATCTCTCATGTGAGTATATTCCACCCGTAAGCTCCTCACGGTTTCTCTTCCTCAAACAGGAGATCCAGAAGGTCCGAGACACCAACCGATCGTCCTGCTGACCACAGCGACCTCTGTCCTCACGTTCAGACCTCCACATTCCTCCAGGAAAGACTTCTGAGCTTCAGTCATCACGATACGGTGCAGGAGTTTAGTTATGACCACGTGCGTTACGTCATTCCTGGGCTAAAGGTCAGAAACATGAAGATTCAACCAAGAAACACTCTAAACTCTCAAGTCCTTGTTTTTGAAATGTTTGTTTTGATATTTCTTTTTCACATTTTTTATAACAATGGAAGAGACGATACCGATCGTATCTGTCTAGCTCGTTTACTAATTTATAGTTTTTTTCTATGCTGATCTTTTATAATAACTCGTTCTTTGCTGTTACAAACACAACGCAGCTTTCCATTGGCAATATTTTAGCATTCAGAGCTATTCTCTGCACACATGAGCATTGCATCTGAACGTCTGACGTCGTACAAGTCGAGCAAAGCTTGGTTTCTTAACGAACACCTCGTTCTTAAATGATGGAAATGGCTGCGTCATCATCTGCTGGTGTCTTGAAATGCGTGATCATTTTCCGCATGCACATTACACTTTGTAAATAAGGATATTTCACTTGAATATGTTTACCAGCTTTGAGCGTTTAATAGAGTTTAAAGCTGTTCGTTTAGCGCAGGGCATCTTATAAACACAGCCAGAAGTCTCTTAAGTGCGTTTAGGAGACATTATTGATGCGTTTAGTCTTATGCAGCTGATCTTTAATAGATTCAGATTGTTCCAGCAATTCTGATCTGTTCCTGTTAATATTAATTATGACCATCAAATAATATGGATACCAGAATAATACATCATTTTAAACTGAAGCTATAGATTACAAGCACAATTCATTTTATCTTCTTACCTAAATTACACCATTAGCATTTGAAACATTTATTATAATTAATTTTAACCAAACAATGGATTGGGTGATAGTACAGAAATTGATTTCACATGATAAAATACTAAATTTGGAAATCATGAGCTAAATGGTGGTTTCAGTCCACCTGGCATTATATTTAATAATAGTTTTGAGTTTAATATTTTTCTATTGAGCACATAAACTGCATCAGAAGAACATTTATAGTTGTGTCTCCCAACCTTCAAAGTACTGTGTTACTCATTGTCCATTGAGTATGAAAAATATGTAATATCATAACGTGTGATGTACAGGCTTACAAATAAAACATGAAGTTTATTCAAATGGAACGAAGGTTTTTCTAAATGGCACCGTTTGAAATAATCAGAAGTGGGCAAATGTGTGTGTGGCACATTTACAAGTTGACTTTTATGATTTTATTTTTTCATATGTTGCATGTCATGCCAGGCTGTAGATCCCATGGTTTGCAGTCTCTTGAGAATCGTATAAAACGGCAGTTTCATGTCAATCCTTGGTGCATCTTGAACGAAATCTGTCAAATGTTTGTGGTGTATGAAATCTGAGAAATCATTTTCTTTTTTTTATTCTAGAACTATTTCATGTACCGTGCAAGTGTAATAAAACTACAGCATTACAGAGAAGTATGTGACGGTCTGATTGATTAGTTATCAGTAGAAATATACATTGTAATATCTTATTTATAACATTGAATTCAGGCACTGATCAACGGCAATGGGTCTGTTTCAGTGCCAAATATGATATAATGCCCATTTGATGTAAATGTGATATGTACTATTAATGTGACTGTATTGTACTTGAAGATATTTATGTTATGTTAATAAGTTAACCCTTGTTTATTTTATTTTTTTCATTTTGGCTGTTAATGCAAACATACATTTTTGCCAAAATGTGTATTTTTACATTTCACCAACATTTCCATTCATAAATCTATTTCACACTAGGTAAAAAAAAGTTATACTCCGGACCTTTAGGCCAAATTTTCCCATTGAAACATTAAATCTGCAATATTTAACCCAGGTACCAATTAATCAGACAAAAACACACAATCAATATTTTCCATATATTCGATGCATCTAAATTCATCAAAAGTCATTGACGTATTAAAGACTATAATAGAACAAATCTGTTTAGCCTTTTTTTTTACATATGGAAGATAATTGTTTTAGTGTCAAACTAAATGTAATTTAAAGGGTTAAAATCCTGAAATCAATTTTTTTCATAAGTGAAAGCTGTAAAAAAATGATATATTTTTTCTATAATTTGTTTTTGCATGGATATTTAACTTTTTTAAGTTGGTGCACAAGGGTTATAAAAGTAAATGGATTACTTTCCGTCTTTTGTCTGTGTACTCGTGATTCATTGTAGATTAATATTCAGCCAGCGATTGAATACATCCGGTCACACTTTACTTTTGCCTCCATAAACTCATCATGTGCTGCTTATTGATAGGAAGGTAGTTGTTAAATGTAGGGTTAAGGGATCTAAAACATGATCATGCAGAATAAGACATTAATATGTGCTTTATTAGTATTAAACTGCCAGTATGCATGCTAATAAGCATCTAGTTAACTAAACTAAAGTGCTTTGTGAATGTTAGTTTCCATCGAGTCAGATACAGGAGTCAACGTGGAGTGACAAAACACTTTCTTTATTCCAGGAAATAGTCTCTTAATGAAATATTAAAGCTCTCAGCTCAACAAATTATAGTACTTGTATTAAATAAAAAATAATTAAGCATGTTTTCCACAAGCTTAAGATTGTGAGAAACAAACAGGTACAATACAAAAGTGCAAAATGTAACGTAAAACATTGAAATGAGAGGCAAGTGTGAAACGACTCGACAAAAGAAGCAAGCTGCTGGCTAATATTGACATCAGCAACACTGATGATGATGATGAAGAGCACAAACACTACACATACTGAATCATGTGCTGTACAGCGGCTGTGAATCTTCTGGCTGTCTGCTGGTTAGAAGTGCTGTTATACAAATGTTTTAATTGCTCTCACAGTGTCTCAAAACACACACGTGGTGTAAAAAAAATAAAACCTCACCTACAGACTAACATATGAGACCGATATCCAGTGTTCTTCACTCATTTAAAAATGATAATAAATTAGACACTGTAAAATCAGCTGGAGTGAATATGTGGCCTATCAGAGCACAGCTACACCTCCATCACAGCGGCTGGTGATCATGTTACCGATCTCCGTCCACGAGTCCAGGTGGGGGTCATAGATTTCCACCGAGTCTACAGTGACCGGCGCTGAGAAGTCCCGGCTAGAGGTCCGACCTCCCACCGCATGTAACAAACCATTAACAGCCGCAACCGTTACCCCAGCGCGCGGGACGGCCATCGGCGCCACCTCCACCCACTTCTCCTGGAACAAGAGTCATGTGCTGCATTAAACCCAGAATACACACTTATGCACTATTAACTATGACTTTGCCCTCAATACATCCCTAATTTACTGCTTATCAATAGTAAGGTAGTGGGTTTTGGGTATGATTAGGGATGTAGAATAATGCATTAATATGTGCTTAATTACTACTAATAAATGGCTATTAATCTAGTAATACGCATGCTAATAATCAACTAGTTAAAAGACCCTAAAATAGTTAGGTTTGACACACACAGAGACACACACAGACATACAGAGACACACACACAGAGACACAGAGACACAGACACACACACACACACACAGACACACACACAGAGAAAGACACACACAGAGACACACACACACACACACAGAGACACACACACACAGAGACACACAGAGACACAGACACACACACAGAGACACACACACACAGAGACACACACACACACACACACACACACACAGAGACACACACACACACACACACAGAGACACAGACACACACAGAGACACAGACACACACACACAGAGACACACACAGAAAGACACACACACACACACACACACACACACACAGAACAGACACACACACACACAGACACACACACACAGAGACACACACACACACACACAGAGACACAGACACACACAGACACACACACACACACAGAGACACACACAGAGACACAGACACACACACACAGAGACACACACACACACACACAGATGTTTTGCATAAAGAGTTACATTTTTGGAAATGTCAACAGCATTGCATGTAGGGCTGCAACTAACGATTGTTTTGATAATCGACTAATCTGTTGATTATTTCTTAAAAATCCAAATATTTATTACAATTTAATAATTTAAATAAAAAAGTTTTTATTAATTATTAAAAATGTTATTCTACACATGCCCAGTGTTGTCCCCTCTTGAAACAATGCAATTTGACATCTATGAAAACAAATACTGAATGCATCTGTGTAGGCTATGAACGGGGCTAATATAAAAGCATCATTCATTCATCAGTTAAATACTCAAAAATATTTATTTTTTCTTTCATCTCACGATTGAGAGTTTATTTCTCACAATTCTGACTTTTTTTCTCAGAATTGCGACTATTTCTTGAAATTGCGAGTTTATAGGCTCCTTCGCAACTAACTTTTTCACAGAACTGAGAGATATAAACATGATATTGCGATACATAAAGTCACAATTATAAGAAAAAAATCTGAATTGCGAGATGTTTAAATCACAATTGCGATTTTATGACTTTAAATTGCAAGACATAAACCTGCGATTGTAAAAAGAAGTCAGATTTGTAGACGTAAAATCACATTTACGAGACAATGTCAGAATTGAGAGAAAAAACAATGACTTTATTCTATGGCAGAAACAAGCTTTCATACTTTACTGTTACTGGTCTGATAAATGTTTTTTTGGCGTTACATGTCCACCACTACACTTGTTTAATGTCTAACAAGAAATATTTGAGTAAAATGTATTAGGTCAGAATTATTGCGCGCTCGTCTGTTTGACGCACATGACAAGCTGCATTAAATGATATGTTTATGTGTTTGTTTGAATGCGTTATTCACTTCTGTAAAGTAACGTGACCGGCAGATGTTTTCAGTGCATAGTCGAGATGAATCAATAATCACATTCATCCGGTTATTTCATTATTGATTAGTTGTTGCAGCCAGACTTTATGGGTTTCTAACCTCCTCCAGGCAGTACTTCTCCACTGTGTCTAATGATCCCAGAGCCTCGTTCCAGCCTCCGACAGCGTAGATGCAGTTATTGAGGCTAGCTACACCCACGTACGCCCGTCGGGTCACCATGACAGGCAGGGCGCTCCAGCGGCGAGAGATGGGGTCGTACACCTCCGCCGAGCGCAGCTCCGTACCCTCATCACTGATGCCACCGATCACGTAGATGAAGCCTGGAACAGACGCTCAACACACTGAAGACAAGGGCCTGCGTACTTCATTCATATTTACACAGAGCTTTAAAAGCATGCACTGGCTTGTTATTGGTTAACATTATTTTCCTTGCCTACAGCGATGGTGTATTTTTGTAGCCAGTGCTGGTTAACAACCGATTACATAAAAAGATTCCAGAAATTAGGTACTTGTAATATAGATTACAGTTACTTTTCTATAGATTACATGTGCAGACAATGGTAGTACATTATTCATCATTTATTGATTCACCTTAATCTTAATTTTCTCCCTTAAATTCTACACTTTTTGATAAATAAAATCAGTTTAATTTGATATTTTCGCTTTTCATCAACTCACAAACTACAGTTAGGGAAACCCTGGCATACTGTAATGTTTAATACATTCATCACGTTGATAAGTGTAATGAGTAATGTCAAAAGTAATCAAATAGTAGTTAGAACAGTGGCGGCTGGTCAATAGGGGGTTAACCCCTTCAAGTTAGCCCCCTTTAACATGTTAACAATAAGTTAAAAAAATATATCGCAAATATTAACTAAATAAAATCATTTAGTCATAGTATTCTACTGTTAGTTATATTATAATTTATTGAAAATCAAAAAATCTAAACTATATTTCTTTCATATTTGTGTGCGGGGCGCCGGACTAATGAGTGTGTATGTAGGTACACAAACTTTTCAAAAGCATGTGATTTGAGGCTAAGCTCTAATTGGCTTGTTTCAAATTGTCCTTGGGGCGCAGGCTCCTCCCACTTTTGTTGTTAGAGCGAATCAATATTGTTTTTATATGTTTGGCCTCATGTGATTGGACCGTTCTCAACGACTCTCGTTCCACTCAGCAGCAGCTCGTCAGTTGACAGACAGGTACTAATTAATGTGGAAGCAAGCGCAATATCTCCAGATGAAAGAAAAATTCGGTTTTATCTTTACAAAAATACCCGTTCACAAGGCGTTCGGATGAAGAAAAAAAAGGATCAAGGAGCTTGGACCAGATCACTGATTCATGGTACATTTATTGCATTATTTAACAGTTGACTTTAACATCTTCAATATTTTATCTAGCAATAATATACATAATCGCCTAATAAATGGCCATTTATAGTCCTGTATTACTAACGGTTTAATTTTTCAGTTTGTTTGCGCCCCCCAACATTTTTTTAGCACCAGCCGTCACGGAGTTAGAATACATTACCTAATGTGTGTAACCCAAAAGATTATGTTAAAAACTATAATCTCCGTCATGTAATCTGTAATCAGTAGCACACTATGATTTGTAATCTACCCAGCACTGTTTGTTGGCCCGAACCCTGAAACGAGTTCGTATTGATGCCATCTTCATCAAGTCAGAGCGGTTTTTAATGTGTTTTTGGTTAAATATAAATAAGAAATAAGGTGTGTGGTTAACACAAGCTTTAACGATTTCATGATTCATTCTACAACACAAAACACATCATTGTGATTTGGCTTCAAAATTCAAAACATTTGTGTTTATTTGTGAAGATCATGATGAACAAATGTGTAAGAATCATAAACATTTGTTGGTTGCAGAGCTGAACGCTTGAAATGCACGCTCAAGTCCAATTAATTAAACTGTAAAAAGTCATTTATTAAAGGAATAGTTGACCCAGAAAAATAAAATTGTCAGCATTTGCATTTATTCACCCTCGCGTCATTCCAAACCGGTTTAAGTTTTTTCTTATGTTGAACACAAATGAAGATATTTTTAAGAAAGAAACGGGTTTGGAACGACACGAGGGTGAGTAAATGATGACAAAATTGTCATTTTTGGGTGAACTATTCCTTTAACAAGATTGGGTTCTCCATGAGGACTTACGTACCTTGCAGCTCACAGCAGCCAAAATAATATCGAGGAACAGCCATGCTCCCAATAACCTCCCATTTATTTTCTTCTGGGTCATATCGTTCCATGGTCTTCCCAATTTCTGAGCCAATCCAGCCACCTGAAGCCATAACCATTTACATTCAAGCCAGACGTTTCCATGCAAAGTAGCATCTATTGCCATCAATGTGTGCATTTTATCATCGCATGCATTGCCAGGGAACACATGACCTTGGCAGGAATGTGGCTAAAAGCGTTAACAATTCAATGGTGTTCCAGTGCGACTGAACAAAACCCTGAAGAGCGAAGCAGACTGACAGTGCCTAAACTAAATGTGCGTACCAAGTGCGTAAAGAGCTCCGTGACAGGAACAAACTCCAACCCCACAGCGTGGATAGGTCAGAGACGCCACTGCCGCCCACTGCTTGGTCACTGGGTCGTACCGCTCCGTGCAGTCAAAAATCATGGAGTCCTTTTCTCCTGTGCAATACAAGACGGCTGTGTGTTTATTATTTCCTCAATTAGTCAGTTTGGATAAAAGGAATACATGTACTGTAAATATAAATGTAGTGCAGCATTTGGGATGCATTTAGTGTGTCCCGAATCAAAATAAGTTGCAATGAGTTTTCCAGATAGTCTGCTATTGCAGATAAGTGCATATTAATATTGCTCAAAACCCTCTGTGCACTGGATGAAGATTTGATTAGAACAACAAACATTAATAAAAAAGTGTTAAAAAACTGAAACATGGTGGATGGTTAAGTAGAAAGGTTTAGAAATAATATCATAACGTTCAGTTTCTTGCACAGAGTGATCGTTTCGCTTCACAAGACCCAAATATATCGTTAGTAGCCATTGACTTGTATTTGATTAACTCTTTCCCTGCCACACATCTTCTGGAAGAGTACTGAACGTCTGTATCAAAACACGGCGAAGAAGAAGAAACCAGCGACGCAGATTCATATTCATATGTCAAACGATTAATCGCGATTAATCGCATCCGAAATAAAAGTTTTTGTTTACATAATATATGTGTGTGTGCTCTGTATATATAAAGACACACACATAGCCTACAGCATTATATTCACATGTATTTTACAGTACATGTAGATATTTATATTCATATAAATTATATCATATAAATATATTTAGTATATAAACAACATATTTTTCTTAAATATATATACACATGCATGTGTGTGTGTTTATATATACACATTATAAATATACACAGCACACACTCATATATTATGTAAACAAAAACTTTTATTTTGGATGCGATTAATCGTGTTTAATCATTTGACAGCACTAAAAATAACGCATTCGTCACACATTAAACAGCATATCAAATCTGCCTAATGTTAGTTTAGGTCTGTGCAAGCTTGGGATGCATGTTTTTGATAATCGTTCAGGATCTGATCCAGAAGTCGTCTCTTACAAAACATGATTTTCTCAGCTTTTGTTCACAATGTTGCTTTTTCCATGAAACTTACCCACAGAGGCGCTGTTCTTTGTTTTGGCATATTGCATGTTCAGATATTCATACAACAACATCTTCTGGGGCCATTAAACTTTTGTGAAAATGATCAACAATGCTGACGGTGGCTGGCAACTTAAAATAAAAATGCTTAAAAGAGTTAATGACCAAGGACCATGTTTCAGCAAAACATCTTCTTACGGCTCTGTTCTACTGAAGAAAAAGTCACCTATATCTTGGATGGCCGAGGGCGAGTGAATTAACGGCAAATGTACATTTTTAGGTGAACTATCCCTTTAAGTCTGCAGGGTTTTCTAAATCCACCTTCTCAAGTATAAATTAGACTACTGATATTACTACAAGTACAGATGTTTGCCTTTAAAAATCATATTTTATATGGGGGCAGCCAAGAAGTAACATGGGTCCTAATATCGATACACGGCAACACTAGAGAAAATACACACACTTACCCCCCACTACATATATCATGCCTTCCAGGACAGTCACCCCGAGTCCGCTGCGGGCCTGATGCAGGGAAGACACGGTGGTCCAGTACTGACCGAACGAATCGAAGCGTTCAACGCAGCTCAAAGCCCGACTGTCACTCCATCGGCCGCCCTGCAGACGAGTGTAACCGCCTGAGAGACAGAAGCACAAAGATGATGAATTACACGAGCGATTAAAGGGTTAGTTCACCCAAAAATGACAATTCTGTCATCAATTACTCACCCCCGGGTCGTGCCAAACCTGTAAGACCTCCGTTCATCTTCAGAACACAAATTAAGATATTTTTGATTAAATCTGAGAGCTCTCTGACCCTCCATAGACAGCAAGGGTAATTACACGATCAATGCTCAGAAACATAGCAAGGAGATCAGTAAAATAATCCATGTGACATCAGGGGTTCAACCATTATTTTACAAAGTTACGAGAATATTTTAGTGCACAAAGAAAACAAAAAGCATGACTTTATTCAACAGTTCGTCTCCACCGCGTCACCCTATAGCGCCATTTTTGGAGATTATCACATACATAACCGACGTATGCTGTTCTGTGTCAGCAGCACCGTAACACGGATACATTGTTTACGCCTTGATCTGAACGTAAACAATGAATTTGCGTACATCCGTTGCATACGTTGTTTACGTATGTGATATTCTCCAAAATGGAGCTATAGGAAAATGCGGTGGAGACGAATTGTTGAATAAAGTCATTCTTTTTGTTTTCTTTGCGCTCAAAAAGTATTCAAGGTTCTTTTATTCGTCACATACTCAATTATACAGGATTTAATCAGTAGTGAAATGTAAATCAGGACAGGTCCGCTCAATGGACAGTGCAAAAAATGTAACACAACACGAGAATATATATAAATATAGGAAAAAAAATTAATAAAAAAAATATATATATATTTTTTATGTGCAATAAAATAAAATGTGCAATACAGTCTACTGTGGACTTAATAAATAATAATATAAACAGGGATGTGCAAACAATTCTTGTAACTTTGTACAATTACGGTTGAACCCTGATGTCACATGGATTATTTTACTGATCTCCTTGCTATGTTTCTGATGTCATTGATCGTGTAAGGACCCTTGCTGTCTATGGAGGGTCAGAGAGCTCTCAGATTTAATCAAAAATTTGTGTTCTGAAGATGAACGAAGGTCTCACAGGTTTGGAACGACATGAGGGTGAGTAATTGATGACAGAAATTTGTATTTTTTGTGTGAACTATCCCTTTAAGATGAGTATCACATGTGCACGCTCGCAGAAGAGTTCCCGTACCAATGGCATAGAGGTACTTGCGGGCTTTCCTCCGGGGCCGGGCCTTGGCCGTCTGCAGAAGGCTGAAAGGTTTGCTCTCTTTAGGGGACTTGTTGACTTCAGTGTACTCTCTCAGAAGGGTTTGCAATGCCACTCGCAAACTGAAGTCAGAAATACCTGTAGGAGAAAGTCTGGTTACCAATGTGTACACAAAACCAAACATCAGAAAACAGATCGTTCCAGCTCTAGATGAGCCACACTGTAAAATATACAAGATATGTGCAGTGCATTCATATCTAAACGAATACCTCACCAAACATAAGCAGTATGATTGTGCTAATGCACTTAAAGTCAGTTTTGAACGGTGTACATTAGATTACTGGACTAATTACTCTCTTTAAAAAGTATTGCATTACTAATTAGTTTCTAAATCCCATATCTAACTCGACAAGGATAGACATGAATCTGCTCTTTTAATTCTTTCAAATAAATAATATAAATGTGCATAACTTTGACTTGAACTGACTAAAGTGTTAAAAGAGAAATAATTACATTACAATTAGTTGTTAGATGTTTAATTGTAATGATAAATCCACTACTGCTTTATAGACAATTGTTTTGTAGTTTATACAGTATTTATGCAATTTGCAATTACATCAGAAGTAACTAATTAAATTCCAGAAAAAATTTACGTAATCTTTTACTTTACTTAAGAGACAATTAAATTACATTAATTAGCTACTTAGTAATACATTATACCCAACACTGTATACAGTTTATATAACCTTAAAAACCTTTTATTTTTGCTTACTTTTTTATACATTTTTAATTGAAACCTTTTTCTTTTTGTCCTTATGATTTTTTTATGATCATAAATTCTCTTGAAACGTATTTTGAATAACCATTGTGTATGAATTTATAGTTTAACATAACCTGCATTGCCTATATTATTAGACAGAGGAATATTTTTTCAGATTATTATTAATAATGAATGTAATAATTTATTGATCAATGCAGTTAGCCAGAAATCAACGCTTCAAACAGCAGAGCCAAAACAAAAACCTTTATTGTAGCTTGTCAAACACTAAAAAATGATATCAATGAGACCTTATGAAATTTAAGACTCCAATGTTACTCTAAATTTAAGACTCAGAATCATCCAAGAAAAGAAAAAAAATAATAAGTTTTTTGATTTACCATTGTGTATGAATATATATTTTAACATAACTTGCGATGCCTATATTATTTGACAAAATAATATTTTATTCTTATTCTGTCCTGATTAAATTTTGTTGCTCTTAAATCCTCTTAAAATGTCTCAAATGTAACATTCCTGTAAATTATAACCTCGTCAGACTACGTGAAAGTTTCTTCATCTAATCAGAGATTATACATACGGAGCCCTTTAAGGGACATTGTGGTGGGAAACATTCGGGGTGGGAGGAAAAAATATTTTTCAAACGTTTTGCGTTCCCTCACATAAACTTTTTTCCGTTCTGTGTTCTCTCGTAAAACCAGTTGAGTTCGGACAAACTCTTCAGCTTGCAGTAGTCCCGTGTGTTCACAATGGAGCGGTTCATGCCATTTTATTGGGGAGAAAAACGTATGTACAGGGCGTTGAATTCATATTCTGGGCATCTGCTTAGTAATATTACTAATAAGGTTATTAATATTACCCTAATAATTTGATTACCTTTTAGTATTATCGAATTTGGTCCTCAGTGTCACTGTTTTAAAACATTAAGCGACATAAAGCGTTTTAAAATGTCCCAAAACCGTGCCTTGAACTAAGCACTGACGTATTTCTTTATTAATACGAGTTCAAAATAAAATGGTATGAACCGCTCCATTGTGAACATACGAAACTACTGCAAGCTAAGTAAACAGGAAGAGTTTGTCCTAAAACTGGTTTTGCGAGGGAACGCAAAGTTTCTCGAGGGAAGGCAAAAGCTTTACGAGGGAACAAAACATTTGAAAAATATTTTTTCCTCCCACCCCGAATGTTTCCCACCACAATGTCCCTTAAAGGGCTCCGTATATCCAGGAATCCTGATGGATGAGGAGCACTACAGTGAAGCACAGCATCTCTCTCACCCTCGATGCACTTGTAGAGTCTCTGTGGAGACAGCAGCGGGAAGCGCACCGGCTCCAGGACCTCCACCACATGCTTCTTCCGGTGCGGCACGTCGTGGTGCAGCCAGTCCATAGCAGCCGTGAACACCTGATACTCGTCTTCGATCCGGAGCTCCTCGCTGCGCAGCAGCTTCACCAGCTGCTCTTTAGACAAGCTGGAGAACTCTTCTGAGGCGCACACCTGACCCCAGACAAGGATGCAGATGTTTGCAAAACCACAAAATACTGACAGTCATGAAGACTAAATATTGGGAGCCCTACATAATTCACAGTAGAACAAAAGTGGGCAATACTCATAACAGTGATAAGTCATTCATCTTGGTGCCTTGTAGACTTACTACAGGTTCATCCTACAGTTAAAAACCTTCTGTTGGTCAGTTTGACCTGCCTTCGATTTTCAAAGTGCTTGAAACAATTATTAAAGAATAATCGTAAATAGGAATGTGCTAGTTACAAATTGCATATGAAAGCAATGTGAAGTCGACCGCTTGAATTTATCAAGCTCATAATCACATAACGGACTTATAGGGCCTTATTTTAATTATCTAAACACATGGTCTGAAGTGCACGGTGCACTCAGGCGTGTCCGAATCCACTTTTGCAAGTTTAACGACAGCAAAAACAGTCGGCGCATGGTCTAAACGAGTTATCCCTATTCTCTTAATGAGTAATGGGTGTTTTTTTTGGGCATAACGTGCAATAAATGAATCAGAGTCTCATCTCCCATTCCCTTAAAGAGCCAGTTGCGCTCGCTCCAGGGCGGATTCACTATTTACACGGCAAGCTTAAAGACTGAACTCGTCTCCAGAGAGCAAACGGATCTGCTCTGCGCGAGCAAAAGGAACTAATTCGTCTGCAATGACATGTAGCATTTTTAGAGCCTCATAACACCAACGTATGTCCCCCTGTTGATCTGTCCCCCAATAATAGGCGATTTTTTATAATATGTGACATATGATACGAACCCTGGTTATAGCTGGATCACTCAATTTACAAGGGAAAAATAGGTAACCTAGGTTGAGCCCGTTACGCGGTCGCGGATCGTTTATAATGCAGTCCGATGACTTAAATGAAATGAATGTAAAAGAAAAAGCAGACGAACAGGCCATTGTTTCAGACGTAAGCAATAAGACCTAGTAGCCTTGATAATGTACACGAAAGGCTAATACAGCTATAGCTAGCGATACCTGAAAATAGGCTGAATAATGCGGAGTCACAGACCATAACATGATAACTTATTCGTTGATGGACTTACGATTTGCGACCTTGAAATAAAATATCTGGTCACATTGGTTTCATGACGCCCTTGTGCCTACACAATAATAATATTTTACATTGTAATCCTTCAATTTGTATAGTTCATGTTTGTGTATCTGTGTGTGTAATAAGCAAAGCGTATGCGTGTTGTGGACTCGCCTATAGGCGCATATTACTAACGCGCTCTTTAAATAACTAATAATACTGCACCATTGACTTTAGACCAGGTTTTAGTTGGTCAATGGCGCAGTCTATTTCAGTTGCCTCAAAATAGCAACGTGCCTCGTTTTCAGACCAGCACGCCCATGAGCGCACAAATGCATTTGCTATTTAAACAATATGTCTCAGGACGTGAAAATGATAACTGCGTTGAACTGAAACTAGAAAAAAAAACTTGTGTCTTGCACCGAGTGTATCATAGTGCTCATAAAGTTTGTGATAGCAGCTAAGGCAACATGAGACCAGCTGTCGTTATTTTTATCACACCGAGCTCCTCATCTATGTAATTCATAAACAATTATTTATTATGCACAGTACAATCAGATGATTGACTTTTAAACCGAGTACGTTTTTTTTTGTAAAGATAACAAGCTTGTACTAGTGGAATGTTTATTTGTATGCGCAGCTTGAGCTCTTTAAGCTCCGCCCTCTTCTGAAAAGACCAGCTCATTTGCATTTAAAGGGACACACACAAAAAAACGGCGCGTTTTGGCTCATACCCTAAAAGTGGCAATTTTAATAAGCTATAAAAAATTATCTGCAGGGTATTTTGAGCTAAAACTTCACGTATACACTCAGAGACGTATACACTCAGGGACATCAGAGACTTATTTTACATCTTTTTTAAAAAGCGCCATAATAGGTCACCTTTAAGTTTTGAAACTTGCAGGATGGTTTAATGATACTAAGACCTCTTAAATGTCAAAGGATCAAGGAAAATTTGATTTCTCATACCATGACACATTTAAACCCATGAATCAGGGTTAAAGGAACAAAAACTCAATGCTGAGAATATTTGAACCGGAAAACTTGCATCAATAAGCCCACCTCTAGAAAGTGGACGTGGATGTAGTCTTGAGTGAACTGTAACAGCTCCACACAGGCGATCTGCTCCAAAAAGCGAAAGACCCCCACACAGTTGGATGGGTCCATATGAGCCCGCAGGAACTCTCCACAAATATCCACCACCTCACTCAACTGCAGCATGTCTGCAGCCACCATCAGCTCCTGCACAGTGTCCACCGTCACGTCAACAGAGCCTGTCCGGAGCCAAAGAAGCGCCTTTTAAATATGTTTGCCATTCATACACAGGGAAGAGTTTGAGAAATGTGGAGTTTTTACATTACACTCTTATACACACGGAAAAAAAGGTTTATCTTACTTAGAATTGTTGTCTTGTTTCTAGTCAAAATATCTAAACATTAAGATGCATTTACTATATCTTACTCTCTATAGCTTTATTATTATTATTATTTCATCATTACCACTACTATTACTATCATTATTAGTATTATCACTATTACTATTTGTCCTCTTCCTGATCTTCCAACTTTCCCCTCATTTCTGACTAATTGAGTCAATTACTATTATTTTTGTTTTATTGTTATTATTTATTTATTAATATTATGGCTGCTACTATTACTATTATCACCTTTCTCACCCTCCATCCTCTAATTTTTGTTATGAATGCTATTATTATTATTATTACCACTGTTATCATTACTATTGTTTTCTTTTTATTATAGTTATGTCTGTTGTTATTTTATTATTTATTTTTTTGTTTATATACCCCACCCCCAATACCAGTCACACTTCACACATATTCATACACACACACACACTCATATCCACACACACAAATCACGTTGGCTGACATGTGTTTTATTTACTTTGGTTATTTTTGTATTTGATTTGTCACCTGTAAATAGTATGTTTGTTTGCATAATAATAATAAGATATAAATTTATGCATTTACTAGATAAGCAAAATTACATAATATATGTAGTCTTGTTTCCAGGGGCAAAAACTAAATTAAGTGCATTTTGCTTAAAATAAGTAAAATGATCTACCAGTGGGGTAAGTAAAAAAACTTGTTTTAAGAATATTTTACTTACCTACTGGCAGAAAATGTGACTTGTTTTAAGCAAAATGCATTTAATTGAATTTTTCTTTTCTTGAAAAGACTAAATATCTTTTGTCATGTCATTTTGCTTCTTAATTTAAGAATTTTTAGATTATTTTGACTAGAAACAAGAACAAAATAGTCTCATTTTGGTCTCGTACTGTTTAGTTGTGAAATGTTGTTGTATGCATTTGTCATTTTTATTTAATTTCTTAAATGTGTATATATAATATTTATAGTTTTAACTTTTAATTTTAGTTACTTTTTCTTATTTGTAAGTCGCTTTGGATAAAAGCGTCTGCTAAATGACTAATTTTGTCATGTCATTTGTAATTTTGCTTCTTAATTTAAGAATTTTTTGATTATTTTGACTAGAAACGAGAACAAAATACTAAGTAAGATAAGCCCATTTTTGCAGTGCACTAGACACATTTCCATCCAAAGAAACTTACAGCATACATATCACAGGTTCAGTCCTTCTGGACACAATGGACATAAAAATTATGAAATGTTTTTAAGATTATTTTCGATAAAAACTCAGAAAAATTAAGCGGAGACCTGGCCTCTAGCATTAGGCACATAATGGTCTCCATCTGATGTTACAAACTTAGCCTGGAGCATCCACTGGGTGTAAATGAACTGGTTGACTATTGAATGTAGAAAATGTGTCTTTTTCCATGTAGTTTGTTTTTAACGCAGTGGTACCTCCCTTGACTGCTTAATAGCCCGAGACAAAAGAGCACAAGTCTCTATTATATTCTGGTCTCTCAAAGTAAATAGTCAAAGGACAGCACACCTCTCCTTAAGACGTTGGATGATTTGAGGTATTGTTCACATAACTGGTTCAGTTACACCTCAACGTTTAAAACTTCTTGTTAGAGGTTTGTTCATTTGAGCAATACTAAAGGAACAGGTCGCCCAAAAATGCAATTTTGGTGGAAATGTACTCACCCTCAGGCTAGCCTAGATGTAGATGAGTTTGTTTCTTCAACAGAAAAGATTTGTGGAGATTTATCATTACATCACTTGCTCACCAATGGATCCTCTGCAGAGCTAATGATAGCCGAGCATTTGTGGTTAAAAAGTGTATAAATATTATTTTATTTTTAAGAAAATGACCGATCGTTTTGCTGGATAAGACACTTATTCCTCGGCTGGGATCGTGTAGAGCTCTCTTTAAAGCAGCATTTTGACGTTCAAATCATTGCCACCATTGAAGTTCAGTATAAGGAGAAAAATCCTGAAATGTTTTCCTCAAAAAAACTTCATTTGTTTGTGACTGAAGAAAGAAAGACATGAACATCTTGGACGACATGGGGCACGTCCTGATATTGCTGAGTTAGATGTGTTCCTGTGTCAGCATATATTGTTGACCCTGGAACAACATTTTAATCCAAAAATGTAATCTTGACCATTTCCCTACAACTAAACCTAACCTTACCCACTAGTCATCCCTAAAATAAGAGGAACTGATAGATGAATGACACTGGTGTACAAGTAACAAACACTGATTGTAAGCCTACACTTCACAAAAATTATGAACTTGTTCTTCAAATCTGATTGGGCAATAACAATCTTTGTTGACCCAGGAACATGTTGCACTTGGTAAAATCAGGTTCTGCATGACATGGGGGTGAGTAAATGATCAGGACATTTGTGAACTTAACCTTTAAGATGAACATATCCATCAGTAAGATGCTTTTAACTTCAAACTGTTGCTTACAGCTAAAATACAGCTCATAATTCATAATAACACTTCCTCCAGTGAAAACGTCATCTGGTCTGAATCAGAAGAGAAATCTGCACAGATCAAGCCCCGTTTACAATTATGTTGCACTATTACGGATTATAGACAATAGTTCAAAGGTGCCACAGAATGGAAAACTGTATTTATCTCTGCATAGTTTAATACGATTTCTCTTCATGGAAATGACATACCGTGAGCCTCAAACAACACTGTTTCCTCGTTCTTATGTAAATCTCGTGATTAAAAAAGAGCACTGAAAAATAGGCGAATCAGAATATAACACCAATTGTGACGTAACAGTCGGGATCACTAATTGTTACGCCCCCAACATTTGCATAACGTATACCAGCCCATGTTCTAGGCCAGACGCCAGCCGAATCATCAGACGTTCTGCAGGTGTTGTGAAGAAGTGAGGACAACAGTGAAAATGGCAGATGATGGAAATAAATGTAATGTTCCAGGCTGTGCAGGGGATGGGTTCGTGTCTTTATTCAGAATGGCACGGAAAGCAAATAACACGTTCTAATAAAATAACGCGAGCCACTAAACGCACATTGTTAGCTCCTTGCTAGCTGTAGCTTGTAGTGATGGGTCGGTCTTGAACGATTTGTTCATTTTGAACGAATCTTTAATGTGACTCGAGAAAAACGAGTCGTCTCGGGGAGTGATTCGTTCAGTCGTGCATGCGCACCCCCCTATAGGTTCTGTACTGGATTTAGTTCACCTTTTTCGACTTTTCGAGTCGCTCGTTCATCACGTGACAGTCCTGTGAGCCGCACTGTGAAGCAGCCAATCAGAGCAGAGCTCAACATTGAGCTGCAATGTGAAGCAGCCAATCAAAGCAGAGCTCAACATTGAGCTGCAATGTGAAGCAGCCAATCAGAGCAGAGCTCAACATTGAGCCGCACTGTGAAACAGCCAATCAGAGCAGAGCTCAACATTGAGCCGCACAGTGAAACAGCCAATCAGAGCAGAGCTCAACATTGAGCCACACAGTGAAACAGCCAATCAGAGCAGAGCTCAACGTTGAGCCACACAGTGAAACAGCCAATCAGAGCAGAGCTCAACATTGAGCCACACTGTGAAACAGCCAATCAGAGCAGAGCTCAACATTAAGCAGCACTGTGAAGCAGCCAATCAGAGCAGAGCTCAACATTAAGCAGCACTGTGAAACAGCCAATCAGAGCAAAGCTCAACATTATTATTCATGACCCTTCCAAAGCCAATAACAGACCGTTTCATTCTGGGGAGAAATCCTAGGGTTGTAAATGGACATGTAAAACTGTTTCTGGAGAATGTTTGCTCTTACCTAAGCCACATACCTTCTATGTAGATATCAGAGAACTATTTAAAATATTGTATCAATGCATTCTATGACACCTTTAAAATGTGTTAATGATGGATTTGATTCTTACAAACATGCAGCTTTTCACTTCTTTAGATTATTGATGGACTGGTGTGGATTATTGTGATGTTTTTATCAGCTGTTAGGACTCTCATTCTGACGGCACCCATTCACTGCAGAGCATCCTTTTCTGAGCAAGTGATGCAACGCTGCATTTCTCCAAATCTGATCAAGAAACAAACTCATCTACATCTTGAAATGTCCATCTCTGGGTGAACTATTCCTTTAATAGTGATGCTGACCATTATCAAACACCACTAATTAACTTCCTACAGGTAACTTTTAACTCTGAGGCACTCGAAAGTTTAGGGGAAAATAAAAAGCGTTTACTCTCACATTAAAAACAACTTAACGCATTTATGAGTTGTTTTAAGCCATGTGAGAATAAAGGCTTTTCATTTTTTCCCTATATTTTCGAGTGCCTTGGAGTTAAACATTGTTTTGATTAATTATTAAGGAATCCCACATCCAAAAAGAGCACCAATTTATATACCCCAGTAGCAATAAGTGATGCACAAACACATGTATGAAACATCATACCAGTGTAAATAAATTCTAGGAGGATCTCAAAGACGTCAGCTTCCACTCCAACAATGCGAACCTCCTCCTCACGGGCTTCGCTCATGGCTCCAGAGAACAGAGCCGCAAAATACGGGCCGCTGGCAGCCAGCACCAGCTTATGGACCCCGAACACCCTTCCGCCGACCAGCAGACGCACATCGCAGAAGTCAGACTGCAGGCGCATCTTGTTCATCTGAGCTAGCAGCAGCCCAGCGTGTCTGTCTGAGGAGAAGACCCCACGATCGCTCGCTGCCCCGGTCTCAGCTCCCGCCGCAGAGTGCCGAGGGTGCGACAGAGATGGACCAGCGGAGGACATGATGATTCCAGCTGGACTCCACAACAATGCTCTTTCACCTAACACACACAGAAACAGGAATATTTAATGCTTCTATAAATGCACTTACTTACTACAGCGAGCCAATCCAGTCACAGCTGAACGGAGAAGGCCTATTTAATAGCAATGCAGTTGTAAAACTGGAATATTTAAAATGTTATATTTGACTGCATTTATAAATTATCTCTAATTTATGAACTATGCTGGAAGAAAATTTAATTGCACAAAATTATCATCATCAATATTTATAATTAATTTTAACACCCAAAAGGGAACATAAATTTGAATGTGTTAAATGGTTATATCTTTATGTCAAGATTTACATTTCTGCTTAAAAGTTTACATACCCCTTGCAAATTATGCAATATTTTATCTAAATAATTGGATCATAAACATTTCATGTTATTTTTTATTTAGTAATGTCCTGAATAAACTTTTTTCACATCTGTTTACATGAAGTGAAGACAAAATAAAACGTGAATTTACACAAATTAACTAGTTCAAAAGTGTACATACCCTTGATTCTTAATGTGTGTTGTTACCTAGATGATCAATGACTGTTAGTTTTTTAAGTCCTAAGCAGTTCAACTGCCCGTTATTCTTCAGAAAATACTCCAGCTGCACTTTCTTTAGTGTCCCAGCATTCTCTGCATATTTAAACTCTTTTCAACAGTGACATCCATTCTTTCACATTGAGGACAACTGAGGGACTCATGCACAACTAATACAAAAGCTGCAAACACTCACTGATGCTCAAGAAAGCAATAAGGCGCATTAAAAGCCGGGTGTAAACTTTTAAACAGGGCGATGATATGTACATTTTTATCAGTTTCCAGCCCAGGCGTGTAACGTTAAGCCACCACGCCTCAAATAATGACCGTTAGCATCGCCCTGGACTCCTGCGTGGACTGCAGTGTCTCCATGTTCCTGTGACAGCAGCCCAGTTCAAACCACAACAAACCGCACACACGGGATTCTCAAACTACAACACGAGCGAGAACCTACAGCCCAGGTCCACATGCAAAACAGTCACGAGCCTCGCGGGATTTAGCCAACTTACATTTTCATTTGGATGTTTTCTCTTGTGTATTTATCCAGATGATCAGGACAGGGCTACTTCCGCGTGAGCATCGAGTTTTCCTTCATCGACATCTCAGACCCTGACAGACCTGACTAATCAATCGTGAACGTAAACGTGAAGATTTACATTTAAAATGTACAATTAAATATTCACGTGACATGGAAAAAACATATAGATAAGATGATGGGAAACTATAAAATAAAGTATTTAATACATTAAACGCTATGTAGCCTACTGTATGTCGGGACAGGAGACAGAATTTAAGGCCCTAAAAACAAAACAATAGCCTAACGTTATATATCAATGATAAGATCTACATTTTTAGAGCCTAAAAGAGTGTATTTGGCTATAATACGAAAAAATCATATATTTAAACATGCTCCAGGAAATTCAAATGGAGGTTTAGTAGGAGCTGCAGTTAGTATTCAAAAGAGAACGATCTCAAAAACAAACAAAACGCAAGAATAACTGGCAAGATATCAGTATCTATATCCAGGAGAGCTAATGGCTATTCAAAATATTAAAAATTATATTGGACATTCTTCAAGAAAGTGGAGTTATGTTTCAATCATATTGCAATTAAAGAAAATGACAATACGGATAGTTTACAATCGGTGGAAATAGAGGCGATGGCAACTGAAATATGTCATTGCAGATCAGAAATTAACTTAATAATAAAGCAAAAATTGCAACATCATTGGAATAATGAAAGGAAGGCCATTGCATACATATATGTGACCCTCTCTGTGAAAATGTGTATGTATATGTGACCCATTGGGGGGGGGGGGGGTTATTTGCTGTTTTTAACAAGAAAATCATCCTTCATATGGTAAAGACCATTCTGTGAACATTTCACCTTTATATCTTTAATATTGACTGAGTAAGGCCATGTCAAAGATTGAAATTATAGTGAAATGAATGGAAATCAAACTTTGATGCTTGTAATTCGATTTGGAGACTTTAGCCTGGATTTCACAGAGAGGGTCACATATGAATAAGACTAGGGCGTACAAGTTTAAAAAGCATTATTGATTATCCGACAGGGTCGTGTGAATGGTGTGGAGAAACAGAATTAATAATTAGAAATAGTATTAAGAATAAATCCAGAGGGAGAATATCTGCTTTGATACATTTCCTGTAAAATGTGGATCTAATACGTAGAGTGTAAGGTATAGATAGACAACGATATGAAGTAAAAGTAATGTGAACAGAAATGCTGTGATATCTTAAGTCGTTGTTTTCTCTCTAGTTTGTGGCAGGGTTTGGTGCAAGCTGGGGCTGAAATGGACGACTTGTTAGACTCGTTAGACTAAATCATGTTCAGCAGGCGTGTCTGTGCTAACAGCCCAATTGTTCGGTGTTTGAAGAACAATAGTGTTTATGATTATGACTGCAGACACAAAGCATGCACAGAGCAACTGCTAAAACTGTCATCACAGACACTAATGCTGAAGTGGGCTAGTCATGATCACAAAACCTGGAGCACTAGATGAACTTCATCGCCTCCTGCAACATCTCTGAAACAAACGCTAGATGTTTTATAGTGTTCAGTGGCACTATTGAGCAGAGAAGCTGTGTGAATCTCGTGTAGGGCTGGAAGATGCGGAGGAGATCGGATGAAGTTTAGATCCAAACTGCCAGGAGATGTCTGTAATGCACTGATCAGCACCATCTATAAACAGATCAATGTTACCTAACACATGGAAAAAATGCAGTTTTAAAAAGTGCACTTTGTAGTAATAACTGATTAGTTTATATTAACCCTCTATGCCTCCAGGCAACATACTTTATTTGAGGGGTTTTTAATAAAATGAGACACCCATATAATTGATAAATGCTCTCTCAGGTAGAACTCAGACATTAACACTCAATGAAAATGCCCAAAAGTGGTCACATGACCCACAGGGGTCCGTTTTGCTTCCAATTTCAGGACACGTGCAAATGTCACATGACTCTCTATTTTCTCTTATGAAAAGTGCTTTAATCATCAATTTGCATCCATATAATTGCCTACAAAAAACCTGAGCCACCTTCATTTGTAAGTAAAGAAGTGTTTTCAAAAACTTTACATTATATATCATCAAATGTATTTTAGGAAATTATAAAAAACTTTAATTGTACCAAAATCACATGAGGCCATGTGGGCCTGCTTATGGCAAGCCGTTTTTACTTTTATTCTTTCACAGGATATGAATTTTTGATATCAATAAATCAGTTTATACAAGTTAAAATGCTGATTCTTGATATCAGAAATTAGATTTCTACTAGTAACAATGGCCATTTTTTTATATCAGCAATTGCATTTCCACTAGTAATTTTTTTTAAATTTTTTATATAAAAAATTCAATTTTCACTAGTAAAAATGCCAAATCTTGATAGCATTTTTTTGTCAAATACACAATTATACAGAGTATAACCAGCAGTGAAATGTGTTCTCTGCATTTAACCCATCCAAGAGCGCGCACACACACAGGACACAGATGTGCGTGTGTGTGTGTGTGTGTGTGTGTCTGTGTGTGTGTGTGTGTGTGTGTGTCTGTCTGTGTGTCTGTGTCTGTGTGTCTGTGTCTGTGTGTGTGTGTGTGTGTGTGTGTGTGTGTGTGTGTGTGTGTGTGTGTGTGTGTGTGTGTGTGTGGTTTCAGTTTTAATTACTATCCTGAAACAAACTGCTCATATATGTTTTATGCTCAACTTGTTGGCTGTTTTAAAATACAAAAATAAATTAATTTAAATTAAATTAAGAATTTGGTACATTTTGAAGTAAAATTGAAATGTAAAAATAATTGAACAACATCAGGAAGTGATAATAGTGATGGCACTGTTATATTCAAGTTGATCATTCATAACAGATAAATGTGGATCAATTAAAACAGCACACGATGCTACACTTTGGCCTCCAATGTTTCTTTCCTTATTTAAAGAAAAACATAAAATTGCAAAAATTTAATTAAAATATAAAAAATAATTTTTAAAAATGAAACCTATATATATATATTTATATGCTATATTTAGTTTATTTATAAATAAATGAGTATTTAGTGATGTAAATCATAAGTCTATATTTATTTTATAAAGAAAAGCTGCAGTAGGATTCTTATGTCATTATAAATGTAGTTTTTGTGGAGTGTATAAATTAATCTGGGTTGACTCACTCCTGCACACTTGTTACAGGCTGTCCTTGCGTGATGTAATCGCTGCTCTTCACACACACAAAGCTTTTAAGCCCGTCCATAGTGCTGACGCGGAGACCGAGAGCTAATCTCAAACCCCATCTCACGTCCAAGCGGTTACATCGTCCCACCTAACACCAGACTTCCCTTCGGCACACGGTTCTTCTGAATCACAACCCATAAACCAGAGTCACCCGTTTAACTCCGTCTCATCCTCCCCAAACCGTGCCATTAGTGAGGAAAATCAAAGGGATTTATCAATTAATGAAGAGGTCTTTGTTTTATTAACTATAACTAGTCTACTCTAATGACTAATAGTTAACATGTTGTTGCAAAGTCACTCACAGTCAGGAGATTTTCTAAGACCATCAACATGTGTAATGAAAACGGTTTAATAACTCAGACATGAGCTCTGCATTTATTCTCAATCATTTTTGTTTTTATTTAAGAAGCATGCAAGAGAAAAGACCGTATCAAAAAAATAAGCTCCGCAAAAGAAGGGGAAACGTTCCCTTTGTGCGGTCCGCTGCTGACAAATAAAAAGAGTTGCTCATTCATCTGAAGAGTAAGCAGTTTGGCCTTGTGTGGTGAACCAGACACACTTGTGTAGTTCAGCCCGGAAGACAACTACACTGTCCTGCTTTAGTACAAGTACTAGCATAGTACAAAAGAGAAACCTTAGAAGTGTGCCAGAAACGCAAATTCAACAAATACATTTTCTGTGCAAAATGGATACATTTTTCAACCATTCTCTAAAATTGTATTCAAATTTCATAAACTAAAACCGGTTTTCAAGATGTTGCTCTCAAACAAATAAACCATGCATCAAAAAAAAAAACATAAAATCCTTACTTGTGTGCGAAAAAGAGCACGAACTGCAGGCATCTTGTTTTAGTTACAAGATTTGAATTGTGTTTTTCAATAACGGTGTTACATTCACAAAAGTAAAAATTTGGGTGATGAATGAATCGTAATAAAAGATTATAATCATTCATCCCCACAAAAACTACATCTGTTTGCTTAAAAGAGCACGACTGCATCACAAAACCCTTTTTTGTGAGTGTCTGTAAACATGTCTACAAAGGGCTCATCAAACACTTGTTCAAGTACTGGAGTATCTTTATGACCATGAGGAATGCTTTGGAAAGTGCCATATACAAACAGTCGCTTCTCTCTTCGCACATGTGCATTGTCCAGACGGTAAGATCGAGCGAAGTCTCGTTCGGTCTAAGTGCAGTTAGTGAGCGGCGTGGACCGGATACGCCAGCCGGACGTCCAGAGCCTGGTTGTGCTGTGCCAGGGAGGTGTGATGGTAGTGCATGACCAGATCCTTCAGAGACTTGTGGAGATCGAAGGGCTCGACGAAGCCGTAGCCGCGCTCCGTGTGGCGAATCACGCAGTGCCTCACCTGGCTGCCGACGCTGTGGATGAAGAGACCAGAGCAGGGTTAGGGAAGCTTCAAACAAATAACCCAAGTCAATTAAAAACTAAAACATGATGCATTGCTATAAAACTAACCAATGTTTTTATAAACCAGAGCTGCGTCCCAATTCACCTACTTATACTACGCCTTACTCTTTTTGTGCAGAAAAAGTCCTGTCACGGTTTAAACTGCCCCGTCAATCATCTTATCACGGTTAACAAAATTCACATTTCGTTTAATTTAATTTCCTACTGTATTGGAGAGAAATGAAGAGGCACGTTGATCTGCGAGTCGCGGGTCTATCATGACGAGAACGCTCTTCATATGTAATGTAAAACTATAGACGTTTCAACGGCAACAACATAAACAAACGTTACCGTGCATGCGCGTGTTTGTGGCCCTAACGTAACTTCCGGTAGACCTCCAAATAGAATCAATAACAACAGCTAAGTCCCTCTGGAGCAGATCATTTTTTTTATAACAAGCAAAATGTGTTTGCTTCATAAATCAGACGGACTGAGAAGCAGTGATAACTACTTGAACGGACTTATTAAACATGCGAATTCACTCTGCCAGCAGGAGACGCTTAAAAGCGGGAGAAATACCGTCGGCTGTAAACTGAGCTTACAAACGCTGCTTTATCAGACATATAACATGCAAGATGAAATAAAAATGACATCAAGACAGTGTTCCTTCAGAAATACAGTGATATATCACGTTTTGATTTTTAAACGTGCATTACTTGCTCATGTTTATTCAACAAAACCTTTTTGGAAAGTGTTGATATTGTGGCGGGTCACCACAAATAAATGTATGTATGTGAAACACATCCCACAACACAACAACCTGAGCCCAACTTCATTACTCATCACTTTAACTGTGTTTGTAGCCTGCGCCGCTAACAGCCCGATATACAAACACAGACCGGAAGTTACCTTCGGTCCGCGCGCGTGCGCTCGATGAAACCGTCTATCGATTGATTGCATTCCACAGCTAATAAGAATCCAATACATACGGATGCATTTAATAGTTAATAACCAAACGTATCATTATAAAAGTCCACAATGTTGCTGCAGATTAAATATAATGTGCATAACATTAAATAAATATTTTTAAATCAAGTTAGACATTGTCTATTTATCACGTAAACCCTTTCACTGCCTGTCAGTCGGTCTCGCATATCCGCCATGTTTGTAGTTTCTAAACACTTTATGCATGTTTGTAGTTCTAATAGAATCCTCGTCCACCGCGCAATGTGTTGTGGGCAATATTAGCCGTTAGAGTGCACGTCGATCTGCACTTTGAATTTTAATCTCAAGTAGAGGACCATCCGGGGAACTTTGGCATACTCTTTTCAACATACTATGATTTGGGACATATAATTATATTTCCGAATACTATTTAGGATGGGTAGTATGTGAATTGGGACGCAGCACAGATATGGACAGCTCCAGACACCCCCAAAATGTAATTGGCCACCCTAGGTGCCATTGTGAAATTCTGCGCTATGATTGGCTATCTCCCAGGTCAGAGGCGGGGCTTTTAATAAAGCCATAACTTTGATAGATCAATGACTGACAGTGAAGGAACAATCAGTGACTGGTGGAGAAATACCACTTTAACGCTGACTTTGAACTTTTAAATGTCAATTTAGTTGCACTTTTTGTCTGGCAGAAAAAAATTATGATCTAAGCTCAACAACTGTATGATAGCATAAAGCAGGCATCCTGAAATCTGGCCCCCTCCTGTAGAGTTTAGCTGTAACCCTAATCAAACACACCTGAGCATGCTTCAAGATCATTAGTAAATCACAGATAGAGTTTGATCAGGGCTGGAGCTAAACTCTGCAGCAGATCGACCCTCCAGGGAAAGATTTGAGCAACCCTGGCATTAACGATTGAAGCGCTCCATTTGTACAAATATTTATGAAGATTATTAGAAGCAAACAATCACCGTTACGTATAATTAGTCTATAAAATATGGACAAAGGTGTTCTAATATTTTGCGTTGTTATATTTGAAGTTATTTAATGGTGTTATACAGCAGGAGGAGAACAGCAGCAGTGGAAAAATACTATGAATACGGTTTTTATTTGCCCATTAGCTTTATCAATACATATATCTAAAATTGCTGAATCAAGATACATTTTCTTGAAAAGCAAAATGACAAAAAATGTGTTACTTTTGCTTAAAATAAGAAAGTAATCTGCCAATGAAAAATAATCTTAATTTAAATGGAAAACAAGATTGTATTGCCCCACTAGCAGATATTTCTCATTTTAAACAACTTTATTTTAATACAAAACTTAATATATTATGCTATTTTGCTTCTCAAGTAAATGTATCTTGATTTTAAAAATGTTTGTACTAGAAAAAAAAAAAAAATTGCCATTGTAAAGAGTCTTTAGACTAGTTTTGCAATGCTTGATTGTCTCGTGATATGAGGGTATGAATATTAAGATCTTTATTTGATGTTTTAATAGCATCTCTTATTAAAATGTTGACAAAAAAAAAAAACTCTTACCCCCAGTTTCACAAACTAGGCTTGAGCCTATAGTCCCAGACTAAAATGTAAGTCTGAGCTGTTTCAACTGAAAGAAACTTGCACTGACTGATCTTCAAATATATCAGTGCCTTTGTGTTCTCTCAAGATGCACACCAGTAATGTTTTTTCTTAAGGCACGTTTATCAAAATTGATCTAAATGTCCTAATTGAACAATGGCCTAATACCGGCTTAACCCTGTCTGTGAAACCAGGCCTTAAAATTAATTCATTTCAGTTCTTTTCAAGAGATAGTTCACCCACAAATGAAGATTATGTCTCTCTCTCATGACATTACAAAACTGTATGACTTTATTACCTCTGTGCAACACAACACAGGATATTTTAACCATACATTGGAAGTCAGAGCACAACAAATCTGCTTGGTTAAGAATGTTTTTTTAAAATGTCTTCTGTGCTTTGCATAAAAAAAAAAAAAAAAATATGCATATTTGAAGGAATATGAGGGCAAGTAAATGACAGAATTTATTTTCTGGGTGAACTTTCCCTTTAAGGTTGATTAATATCATGAATCTGTTCAATCTAATGAATGGGTTTATTGAAGAGGAATTCAACAATCGTTACATAATGCAAACTGTGATTGGCTGCTTTACTCCGGTCTAAAGGTGCGTTCACACCAGACGCGAATGAAGCGTTACGCGTGAATGATTTACATGTTAGTCAATGCAAAGACTAACAATCCTGCAGGGCTATTCGCGCGAATGAGGTGGCGCGAATTGCGGATATTCGCACCGTGTTAACCAATCAGGAGCTTGCTCTAGCAGTGACGTGATTACGAGCGGAGGCAGAAAATCCAAAACAACAATGGAGGACAAATTAATCGTGGTTGTATGTGGGTACCCGGAGCTGTACGATACTACTTCCTACTTTTACAAAAACAGGAATACATTTTGCAACGAGACTGGAGCTGCCTGGCAGAAGCCCTCCCATGACGCGAATTCGCGTCTGTTGTGTAGTGAATTTCACGCGCGAATGAAGCGAGTAAACTCAAAATGTTCAAGGGTCCAACTACACGCAAATAGCGCGATTTATTCGCTTCATTCGCGTCTGGTGTGAACGCACCTTTAGTGGATGGTTTTTGGCCAGAATAGGATGCAATGTGGAGAAGACGCCACTGAATACGAGACTAGACTCTAAAGATGAGGACATTTCTATTTTGTGCAAATTAAGATACAAACAGGAATGCATTTGAGTCATCCTATGATTAAGGTATTATGATGACTTACACCACAGAGCAGGCGTAACAGTCCTTGGTGCTGCTGTTGCGGATGAGGAACGCTCCAGACGGTTTCCCACAGAGAAGCTCCTCTGCCTGCCGTCGACCGAGATCTCCTACAAACCAGCTCTCCTCCTCCAGCAGCTCTTTTACTTCACATTCAGACCTGAGAAAACAACCACTCAATGAGCAAACCGCTCAGATCTGTTTGTTTTTAGCTCAACCCGCTCCCCAGCCATCGTGCCTTTGTCTGTACAGACCTTATAGACCTATAGCACCAGACAGCAGCCAGACGTGTCCCCACTCGCTCCCTTGACTTCATTAATAAAACACGGAAATTAAATGGCTTCAGCAGGTGCCTTATATTCTCTAAGAGGCTTTGTTTTAATCAAATCAATGGTGACAGGTAGAATGTTTGTAGAAATACAATAAAAATCATAATTACTGGTATTTTTCTAAGTCTAGTGTCACACACCTCAATGAAGATATTTTTAAAGAAACCTGAGAGCTTTCTGTCCCTCCGTTTAAAGTGCTTTCACACAAAACTATGATCCATTTAGCCTAAATTTAAAAGACTTACATTAAATCACTTCATTCAAATGGCATTAGTTTAAGGCCTTTTAACGAACTCATCGAAGTGTTATAATTTTGTAGGGACAGAAATCCCTCGGGTTTCACTAAAAATATCTGTATTTGTGTTTTCGCTCATTCGACAGAACTTGCAGACTTTATATTTAACTAGCAGTATTTTTGAGGGTTTAATATTCACAGACACTAGTCCAGATCATGATTTGATGAAGTGTACAGCCCTAAAATTGCATGTTATACTGTAAATGCAGCATTATGATGGAGACTTGGGACTCTATTAACTGCATAGGAATGCACTAACAACCCCCGAGTACAGTAGAAACTATACATATAATAACATCCTGATGTTTCCCTGGCAAGCCACATTCAGCAATCACGTCACCAGCCTTCATTCCTCTTTCAGTACGGCTGTGATCAAGTTAAACACATGGACACTCACTCTTTCAGCTCTCTGTGGACGGTGTCTGGGAAATCCTTGCAAGCGCTCTCGTGAGAATAACACTGTTCTTCACAGACCTCGGTCATGCAGACGGCCTCGAATGTTTTTCTCCTTTGGATTTCCTGCAAAGCAACAGAGACAATCTTAGAAAAGCAATGTATCTGATATGCTTGATATACATTTATTCTTCCTCTTTTTAACAATTAGATGAAAAAAAAAAAGCAAAACTGAAATCATTGCCTTTAAAACTAACTAAAATAAATATAAAACCAAATAAATTAGCAAAATGTAGTTTTCATATTCAGTTCCCAAGCGTATTTGTGTGTGCACACGAGCGGTTGAAGCACTGAGCATTGTAGCCAATCACAGACGTGTCTGTTGAAGGCGTAAACTGCCAATGGCCAATCAGAGGTGTTTAAATTATTCATAAGCTCTATACTGCTCAAAACAGTTTTATTAAAGCGCAAGCTCACTAAGCAGCTTTATACACTTGCAACTCTCATTACACTATATTATAAATCAGTGTTGAGGAATATGCTTAGCTTTGAAATCCTCTACACCAAAAAACACTTTTGTTCATAGCCGACAGTGATTATAAATACATTTATCTGATGTGAAAATGTTGCATTCTTTAAATAATAAATCAGTTAAATCTATTCTATATTATGCATTTCTATATAGTTATATATAAATATACAGTCATGGCCAAAAATATCGGCACCCATGGTAAATATGATCAAAGAAGGCTGTAAAAATTAATCGCTTTGTTAATCCTTTTGATCTTTTATAAAAAAAAATAAAAAAAAACACAAAACTCTAACCTTTTGTTGGATAATACGAATTTAAAATATCATTATGGGGAAATATCATTATGGTCATATTATCATTTTGATCATATTTACCAAGGGTGCCGATATTTTTGGCCATGGCTGTATATAGATTAGTTATTTGTTTTAGCAATTATTACTTATACTTGTATATACTTAAACAATTTTTTGTTTTAAGGATTTTTTTATCATCATTACTGTTTAATGTAATTAAGAAAAATATAAAAATAACTAAATAGTATCTTATTTTTTAATATAAAAACTAATACAAACTCCAAAAGAAATTGAAGCAAAATACTAAAACTAAAACAGAAATTCAGTTGTGAATTGAAAACAATATAAAAATAACAAGCAATACTATAATAAGGCTGATTTGAACCTTTTCCATGGCTTACCTGTAATAATGTAGTGCAAGCATCATACAGCTGGTCATACTCCGCCGTCTTTTGAAACAGTCTTAAACATTCATGGAGCTTCTCTCTGGTGGCGCTCAAAAACTCCTCCTTCACAGGTAGATCCTGAAAATGCATTGCGTGTAATCACTAAAGGTGTTCTCATGTTGGAGGAAAAACATTGCATAAACAAAAGATGCCTTTCAACTAAGACGGTCTTCCCCGTGAGACTCACACAACAGGTTCGGAGCGGGTCACAGTGGGACACGGGATAAGCCAGCGTGACATCCAGCGAGCTGTTGTACTGGACTAAGCTCCGGTGCCTGTAGTAAGATATCAGCTCCGGCACCGAGCTGAAGGTCAGAGGCTCGGAGAACCCAAATTTCCCATCTTGATGGTGGATCCGGATGAGTTTGTTGGTGCCATTGTTCCTGTGGGGATTTCGGGAAAGTGCTTTCTGTAAATACAATGCTATTTCACCGTGTCGAAGTCACCCTTTGGTGAAATGCCAACAAATCATATCTGGCAACTCGCAGTCTTATTTAACAGCTTAAGAATCTGTAATATTGTTGAAAACATTTTATAGTGACTATTTGGGAACTACGCCATGAGATGAACTTGATAGCAAATTACATTTAAATCAATTCAAGGTTAGGATGCTCTGATAAGTCCACAACTAAAGAGTCAATTATCTATACAGTGCAAATAAAATGCTGTAAAATTAGCAGCAAAGTATTTGAGTAACACTACTTCTCTACTATAGTATTATTTTGGGGAATCTGTCCTTTATTCGAGTTCTGTTAAAACTGAATACTTGTGGCATTTACATTTATACAATAATAGTTTTTACTCCATTACAATATCATGCAGACCTAAACGTCCAAAGACCATATGACGCGTGTCATATTTGTGACTTTAGAAAACAATAATGACAGAATATTCATTTTTGCATAAACACCTTTCAGACACTTTAAACTATAGTGATGTGTTTTATAATAACATCTCTGTAGATTGATGAACTTGAGTCAAGTGTGAACAGAGTACATGATTAGTCTTAATTATTAGTCTATAAATAACTATATTCAAATGTCAATCCAGTGTAAAATCATCTGCTGAAAACACTCAAGGAACAGCTTTCAGGATATTGGGTTTAACATCTGCTGTGTCCTGGAGTTATATATGAGTAAATCATGGTCATTTTTGACCAGTTTCTGCATCAATAATACTAAAATGAGAAAATCTCTACTGCTGTTTTCAATTTAAATAGCTTTAACTCTTGAATATTTAAGTATAATTAAATGTGGATGCGTTTTACGTTCACTCAAGTATTTTTGGAAAGGGTACAAGGAGAAAACATCTTCCATATCTTTAACTTAAGTGCAGTTTTTCAGTATATTTTACACCCCTGATGCTAAAATACTAGCTAATCACATCACGGTTTCAATGACATGTTGGGCTAATGAATCCTGAAACATGCAATCCTTACCTAACGGTTAAAGTATATTCTCCCTGCCGCTTGCAGGAAGCATTTCGGACCAGGAACGCACCATCGGGCATGCCGTGGAGAATTTCATTCACCTCCTCCCTAATGGTTTCGACACAGTGGAGTTTGATTGTAAGTGGGAGTAATTGAATAACAAGCAAACAAACTGATAAAGACGTAAATGCTAAGACTAAATGCTTTTAAAAAACTCAATCTTACCTCGATATGTCAGCCCAGTACCACTCGGCCTCCTGTAATAAATCATCGGGCTCCATTTCTCTGAGGAGATGATGGATTTCTGCTTGAAGAAACATTAATAAAACATAAGCGTGAGATGATAGGCTACTAAACAGTTCAGCAAGGGTTACATTTCTAGCCTAGCTTTACTGGAAAACCTCCAGCTTTTTACAATAAATTGCCAATTTGTCAGGTTTTGGTTACTGGAAATTAACAATTTAAATGTTTTGCCAGTATTTCCTTTCAAAAATATTTAAAAGAATGAACAGGTTTATACAAAAATATTTAATATTCTGAGGTATTTAGATTTAAATATTCAAACTATTTTGCACATAAAACATAATTAAGCGCTAACAGGAATATTTATTTTCGGTGTAAAAAGATTGTATTATAAAACGGATACATTTAAACTAACTTCACACGGAAAAATATGATTAAGCATTACAATGTTCGCCTTTCATCTTTTTAAAGTTTCATTTTTGTCAGTTTATATACATGTCCATTCATTATCATAATACAAACGGCAGTTGCAAATTGTTGAATAGAAACTATAGAGCACAAAACAGTAATATAATAGGGTAAATATCTAAACGTGTAAGCATCCGGAGAGGAAAGAAGCAGCGGCAGACACGACTTCTTTGATGAAAAGCAGATGGTGAGCACACGGACATATTCCTCTGGCCTACTCTCTCATGAGATACTGTTAAGCAGGTACATTTCGCCTGTCCTGGGCTATGAAGTGACAGCTGTGGACGCTCAGGATTTTCCTGGGATTCCCGCTGGAGATTTTACCACTTCTACTATGGAGACGGTTCAGATTAGTGAATATTTACAACATTAACATGACATTGACCAGCGGACCTCTACGATTGGCTGAACTAAAGACGTCGCGAGACTCGTGAATTCTAATCGAGTTAGGTGATTGGACGCTCAGGGTCTGTTACCAAGCAAACGTCATCATTGGCTATTTAATATTCATGAGCTAACGCTTCGCCATAGTAGGGTCGCTAGTTCGGTGGCCCGATATTCCTGCTCCGCTGACCTGAATGAACTCGGCGATGACATGTTGAGACATGCACAACTCAACGAATCAAAAGCCCAAGACTGGTTAACTCACTTTTATATCATACGAAGATAACGAACTAACTTTCACAAATGCTACGATGAACACTGATGGGTTGTCGTTCCCGCGATTAACGTTCACGCTTGACACTTAACGTTAGGTTGCGTTTGAACCAGAACAAAGGCAGAGTGACTCAAACACCAAATATAAATCGATGAGACGAGAATAATACAGAAATAAAGTTACTTACCAGTGCCAGCAGCGCTGACTCGACTCATTTCGATGTAGGAAAACGGTTCTGCAGACGATGACATCTTTTCTTCAACAATGGATCGTGTTGCAGAAGTGAATTAAGCCCTTTTAAATAATGTAAATCGTAACGTCGAATAATTATAAACGACTGTCCGGTTGTTAGATCTAAGATAACGAAGTAAAAAACGGCTTAACAATGTTAAAAAGGCGAAAAATGCCCGTATTTCTTGTCTTAATCCAAGTGTCCAGTTGTTATAATTTGGCAACCAGTCATTCAAAATAAAACTTAGCAATAAAGATTATAATCGTCTGCCAGAATAGCATACACGATAAGCAGATTCATAACAGCACGTACTCATCTAAATATCCAAATGTGAACTGCGTGCTGTACGTAAATCAAACTCTTATAAGGTTTGGGACGATTTAAGTGTCTGAGGACGATACCATTTATCTACGCGGGGGAACCTTTAAACAGGATGTCGTTGTGGTGTTGTTATTATTACTTTGTTGATATTATACTCTGCCTTTGCTTTTATATGGATATTATCTGAAATATGTTTTATAAATTGTGTATTAATTATATCCACTTATTTAAAGCCACTCTTGTGTTAATGTTAGGAGTCCCCCCCCCTCTCGCAGCATTTATGCTACGGTCCGTTTTTTGTCCTGCATTGTGCCGTTGGTACTTTTTCCGAACAACTTGTTTAAAGTCACAATTCTGAGTTTTATGCACACAAACACTGCCATTTATGAGGTTTGATAAATTATGAAAATGTCTAAACGTGTAAAGAAAAATGCCATGATGATTTTGAAGCTCTTAAACGTTTAAAAGGTCACGGTGCGTTTCGTGCCAGCTGCACATAGGGGGAGTTCCTTCAGTGAAGGGAACATTGTGTACTGTTGGCTTTGTCTGCCTTCTGAGTGAAAGTTGCACACTTAGATAACTAGTGTTCAAACACTAGTCCGGTTCAGCTCGCAAAGCAGCATACTTCTCAAACACACAAATAAAGTGAACTGTGTTTGCATGATGATATCTCAATGTAGTCGATGACAGAACAGCTCAGAAACGCATTTTATAGACTGTTAAATAAGACAGTCCGCAGTCTAGGATTCACTTTTTGATTGAATTGTTCAGTGTTGTGTGTTTTAATATCAATTTTAATATGTAATAGGCTACAGAACTGCAAGACAAATATGACCCTGGACCACAAACCCAGTCATGAGGGTTTCCGCGTTTGAAAGCTGAACAAATAAGCTTTCCATTGATGTATGGTTTGTTATGATAGGACAATATTTGGGCTGAGACCAAAATTTGGGCTGAGCTTCTTAGCATTGCATATTACTAATCAAAAATTAAGTTTTTATATATTTACGGTAGGGAATTTACCATATATCTTCATGGAACATGATCTTTACTTAATATCCTATTGATTTTTGTCATAAAAGAAAAATCACTCTGCACCTATAATGTATTTTTGGCTATTGCTACAAATATGCCTGTGCTACTTATGACTGGTTTTGTGCTCCAGGGTCATAAGTATGTGCACAGGCCTGGTTTAACTGGAAAGGCCTTATAAGCAGTTGCCAGTTTTCTCTTCTTCCAGTTCCTTCCATGCAAGTATTGCAACAATGACTGTAATAATAACTAATGCATCAAATTGGTTTGTTTTAAGTCTATTCCATCTATTCTGCATAATCTGTGAGCAGAAACTACATAACTAGCATCTCTTGGCAGAAACAGTGAATGAAGTTGTAACCAGTTCCTCTCATCAAACCCTCATTAATGCAGAAATGCATTTATAATATGTTTGATTCAATGTGATTATTTTTACCAACCTGTTATCATTTACAATTTTTCAAATGTAATCCATCACAAACAAAAGCTGACCTCCTCTTTAGGGTCAAGACATTTTGTTATGTCTGGAATGTTATCGCTCATAATATCTAATTTCAATATTTGATTTCATGTCAATAAACTCCTTTACATATTGAGATGTCAGAATAGAATTGATGTTTATTTTTGCACTCTATGCAGTCTCTACTGATAACATCAGTTTCAAACACATCTCTAGGTCAATTAACATTTGCCTTCCGTTTAATACAAACAAATGCATAATACAAACATAATACACACGTATAATACAAACAATCCACTTTAAATGGAACAAAATATCATGGCTTTAGCTCTTGGCAGGATCACAATGCACTTTTCAATAAGCACAAGTGATACTGGGTCTATTTCTGGTCGTTTATGGAAAACTATGCCAAGATCAGGACGTGCGTATCCAGAGCCATGGCCATTGTGTTTCCGGCTTCACGGCTTCATTTAGTCTGTGTTAGCACGTAAAGATTAGAATATGAATCATTATGTGTGCTTTGACCTCCATTGCAGTGCATTTGGTTGGTTTTAAGAGCCAACCTCAGATATGCTGCAAGCAGTAGTTTCTCTTGCTCTGGTTTTATAGAAATATGGTCTATATTTCTTGATTTAGGGCATATTAAATATGAGGGAAATATGTTGGAAGACAGTATTTTGGTGAACTCTGTCTTCCAAACTCAGATTTCACTCGCATCATATTTTGTTTGCTAAAAGAAACACAATAAAATCAACTGACATACTGTAAATTAAGATAACGGTCACATTATTTTGTGTTTCATAACAATTATGTGTGAATTTGACTGTGAAGTCACTAAAAAGCATAACGCTGAACAAAAAATTATTCATTTAATTTACTAAGGTAAGTGGTTGCAATCAATCAATTTATTTTAATACATTTAAACGACTAATCTGACTAACTTTCAACTAAATGTGTTTATTTAAATGTAGCTTAAATAATTTGTTTGCGACCACTTACCCTTAAAATTATAGCATAATTTTTTTCAGTGCATATTTATCATAAATCACTGTAAATAAACAGCAGGTTGTGTGATAAGTAATGACAATGTCTACTACTGGGTCATGTGCACTATTTTTTGACAATGATCTGAGCTGATTATATTTATGTATTCATTTATTTCTTACATTTTTTTCTTCATAAAAATAAAATTTTCTCTGGCTCTGATCAATTTAAAACATAATTCCCTTGAATTTAAAAACATAATAATAATTATCCGCTGGTCAGAGTAACCCGCATGGCTAAAAACTATAGATTTTCACATGTATTTTTAAATATGTTTTAAAATATACAAAAAATGGCCTAAAATACATTTTCTAGCAATAAACTTTTGTTGCATTTTTTGTGTATTTTTGAAAATATATTTAAAAGATATATATGTATTTTTCAAGCATTTAAAAATATACTTCAGTCCAAGAAAATACATTCATATATGTTGAAAAACTGTTAAAGAAAATCTCTATTTGTTGTCTAACTCATGTGAACATATACATTTGAGCAAGGAAAATATGCCACCCCCCCCATCCCCCAAAAAAGAAAGAAAGAAAATAAAAAAATATTACAATTTATGTTTCATTCATTTATTGTGAATCTAGTTTTGATCTCTAGTAGGCTAATCCATCCACATTTTGGCTGTAATGTAAAACTGTAAATGTATTTTCTTGCCCCTGAAATACATTTAAAATATATTTTGGTAGGTTGAAACTAAATGTATTTTCCATTTAGAAAATATTTTTTCTTTTGGGCATCCCTTTGTACAACATATTTTAAATGTTATTTATATGCTATTTAGCATATTTAAATGCAAAGCCTATTTAAAACATATTTTGGGCAGTTTTTTGTATGGGAAGCATTGTAATACTGATAAAAAGAAAGCATAATCACAAGTATAATCATGAAACAACTAAGTTTTTATAAAAGAGCAATCTGCAATATAATTGTCACAATAACAACATTTTGCAGAGAAACAATTCGATGAGATTTAATATTAGTAATTGCATCAATTGTTATTTTTTTGTCTATATAGTTGTCTATATATATATATATATATATATATATTATATACAGTGCCGTGAAAAGAGTTTTGCCTCCTTCCTGTTTTTTTGTTTTTTTCACACTTTAAATATTCACATCATCAAACTAATTTTAATATTACACAAAGATATTGCAAGTAAATACAAAATGCAGTTTTTAAATGATGATTTCATTTATTAAGGGAAAAAAGCTGTCCAAACCTGGCCCTACATCAAAAATGTATTGCCCCCTCCTGTTAAATCATGAAAGAACTGTATATATATTTTAGGAAGCAGTTAAACTTCACTGACACACCCGTGAACTGCCAACCTGTTGAATCAAGAAATCACTTAACTAGAGCCTGCTGACAAAGTGAAGCTAGAAATCCGTTGTTAAGGAGGCAGCTGATGACAAATTATTGGGCTAATTTGCAGGGTCATAATGATTTCCACCCCACAAAAGAAGTGTTGCAGGAGACATGGGAGAATGCAAGATACAACGGAGATAATTTTAGTAGAATAGGCAATGAGGTAGCAAGAGAATTTGGAGTATTTTATATGAAGATGAGCCCTACTGTAGTATATCCGATGGTGGCTCCATGGTTACTTGTTTGGCCTGATATTGACTGGTATTTGTTAGAATTAAAAAGGAAAGAAAAAGATCAAATAGATTTGGTAAATGCATTTAAGTACCTTATAAATAAAGATTATAAAGAATTTGTACATGTGTTACAGATTTTAAGAAATGAGACAGGATGAGGGTTGGGGTCATACCGGCTAAAGGAATAGGAATTAATAGAAGAACAAGATTTTTTAGGGTATATAAGTGGAAATGGTGGCAGTGTTGTCGTTAAGGTGGGTGGAAAAAACAAACAAGAAAAGGTTCTGATATGCTCCGATTCATCCTCATCTTGAGAGTTTAAGATCTTTTCACTCAAAAAGCCGTCAAGATGTATTATATGAAGTCCTTCAGTCAGTAACAAGGATTACAAATCAAGGAGGACAGGTACAATTTATGTGGGTTCCAGCCATGTAGGGGTGAAAGGGTGAGCAGGTGGATGAATTGGCAAAAAGGGCTTTAAAGAAGGGAAATATAGAAATGCAAATTAAAAAAGTAAACAGAGGTCAAAAGTATCATCTGAAAAAACTAACCAAATGGCAAGAAAGGTGGGACAGAGAGGAGAAAGGAACATTTATATCAAATTCAAAAGAGTGTAAAAATAATTATTTTGGGCACAGGAAGAAACAGTAATGACAAGGTTAAGGCTGGGGCACGGTGTTAAACAAATCAATGAAAATGATAGGAAAACACGAGACAGGCTATGTGAGTGGTGTCAGGAAGAGGACAGTGGAACATATAATTATAAGATGCAGAAGGTATGAGGTACAGAGAGTGATAATGAGGAATAATTTGAGGGAATTAGGGGTGCAGGAATTAACATTAAAAGGAGTGTTGATAGGTGACAGAGCACAGGTTAGGATATTGTTAACTTTCTTAAGACTGGTTTGTTTAATAGGTTATGAGGATAAAACAGGGATATGGGAAGTGTGTGTGGGTAATGAATGAATGTGTGTTGATTAATTTTCTTTTATTTCTTTTGTTTCTTTTTATGTGGAAATTGTAAACCATTGTCTGATTAACTCCGGAGCAGAAGGGGGCGGTAAGCACCAAAAGCTGTCTGCCAACCGCCGTTAAAAACAAAAAAGAAGAAGAAAAAAGTGAAGCATGCTTAAAGAGCAACGCATCTAAAGAAATTCAAGAACAGATGAGAAACAAAATAGTTGGCATGTATCAGTCTGGAAAGGGGTATAAAGCTATTTCTAAGGCGTTGGGACTCCAGTGAACCACGGTCAGAGCCATTATCCACAAATGGAGAAAACTTGGAAGAGTGGTGAACCTTCCCAGGAGTGGCCGGCCTACCAAAATTACTCCAAGAGCTCAATGACAAGCATGACATTTACATTTATGTGTTTAGTAGACGCTTTTATCCAAAGCAACTTACAGTACATTCAGGTTATAAAAAATGTTTGTCAGTATGACAAGATGGCACCGCTCATGGCAGCCTCAACTCGTTGTATGCAGTTGTTTTTAAGTTTTTGTTAGTTTGTCCTGTCTTTAGTTATATCCCTGCAATCAGTTTCACCAGAGACGAATTGCTGGACATTCGGCAGCACACACCACGTGATGTTTCACCATTTTTCAATTATTCTGATGTTTTGCTGGACATAGTAGTAGGTTGGAGTGGCGGTGTTGACCAAACGCAGGGCGTGCAGATGGGGGAAGCGAGCCGTAAGCTTGTGAACCTCAGACAGTGTGGATTTCGAATGCCGTTGCCTAGCATCCATCCAGCAAATCTCTGCTCTCTACCCAACAAAACAGACAAACTCCTTCTGCTCTCCCGGACAAATAAGGATTTCTCAAACTCTGCTGCTCTGTGTTTCACATAAACCTGGCTGAACAACGCCATTCCCGACAGCGCGCTTTATCTGTCGAGCTTTCAGCTGACCAGATCTGATCACGACGCAGAATCAACGGGGAAATTGCGTGGAATTTAGTAGTAAGAAATTATCCGTCATCCGGTTTTTATATCGACTATGCATTCCATAAGTTTCTCAATTTGTTGTGTTTCACCTGGCCGTGAAGAAATATAGAGCTGAGTATCATCAGCATAACAGTGAAAGCTAATCCCATGTTTCCTAATGATATTTCCCAAGGGTAACATGTAAATGCGTGAAAAGTAACGGTCCTAGTACTGAGCCTTGAGGTACTCCATACTGCACTTGTGATCGATATGATACCTCTTCATTCACTGCTACGAATTGATGGTGGTCAGATAAGTACGATTTGAACCATGCTAATGCACTTCCACTAATGCCAACAGAGTTTTCAAGTCTATTCAAAAGAATGTTGTGGTCGATAGTGTCGAACGCAGGACTAAGATCCAGGAGCACTAATAGAGAGATACAACCACGATCAGATGATAAGAGCAGGTCATTTGTCACTCTAATGAGAGCAGTCTCAGTACTATGATACGGTCTAAATTCCTGACTGGATATCCTCACAGATATCATTTTTCTCTAAGAAGGAATATAATTGTGAGGATGTTACCTTTTCTAGTATCTTTGACAAAAAAGGGAGATTTGAGATCGGTCTGTAATTAACTAGATTTTTGGGGTGAAGTTGTGTTTTTTTAATGAGAGGCTTAATAACATCCAATTTAAAGGTTTTGGGGACATACCCTAATGACAATGAAGAATTAATAATAGCCAAAAGAGGATCTATGACTTCTGGATGAACCTATTTTAGTAGTTTAGATGGAATAGGGTCTAACATACATGTTGTTGGTTTAGCTGATTTAACAAGTTTATACAATTCTTCCTCTCCTATAGTAGAGAATGAGTGGAATTGTTCCTCAGGGGACCTATAGTGCACAATTTGATGTGATACTGCAGCTGGCAGCTGCATGTTTACAGTTTGATCTCTAATAGTATTGATTATGGTAGTAAACTAGTTCAGAAAGTCATTACTGCTGTGCTGTTGGGAAATGTCAACACCAGTTGATGTTTTATTTTTTGTTAATTTTGCCACTGTATTGAATAAACACCTGGGGTTATGTTTTTTTTTAAAGAGATGGGGCTTTTCTTATGTACTTTTTTTTTTTTATTTTCCTCCAGATTTTCCGGGCTGCTCTCTTTAATAATAATAATAATGAAAAGTAATCCAGATCTAGCAGTTTTTGCGACGGCAGCCAATGCGGTGGAGAGGAGTTTGAAGCCAATCTGTAGGATAGGAGGCCAGGGTACTTTCCCGTTACACCCCTACTCCAAGCCATACGAAATACCTCTAGTTTTGTTTTCCTATATTGGGGTGTTAGGACCCACGCAGACCACAGGGTCAGCTGTCTCACTAACACCTCTTCCAGCAGCTCCATGCTCTCTTTAGGCATATCACCCTGCATATCTTTGCGAGTGTGCTGATTATACCACGGTGTTGGACTCTTTTCCTTAATCTTCCTTAAGCGTAAAGGAACAGCCATGTCTAAAGTGCTAGAAAAGAGAGAATCCATAGTTTCTTTTAAATCATCAAGTTTTTCTGTGCTGTTGGATATGCTGAGGAATTGAGATAAATCAGGAAGATTACTTACAAAGCAGTCTGTTGTGGTAGAATTGATGGTTCTACGATACTTGTAACAAGGAGTTGAATTTACAGCTTTAGCTATATGGAGTTTACACAAGACTGGATAGTGATCTGATATATCATCGCTTTGCTGCAGAACTTCAACACCATTAACATCAATATCATGTGACAGTATTAAATGTAAAGTATGATTTTGACAATGAGTAGGTCCTGACACGTGTTGTCTAACCCCGATAGAGTTCAGAATGTCTATGAATTATCAACTACAAGACACCATCCCCAGCACTCTGGAGAATCAACAACTGGCAGAATATCTGAATGAGTTCTACTGCAGGTTTGAAAAAACACCCCAAACCCGCCCTGAACACCTCTCCACACAACCATTAACACCTCCAGCAACACCTCAGAAGAGGAAGAAAGCACCAGGCCCAGACAGTGTCACACCAGCCTGTGCTGACCAGCTGACCCCCATCTTCACACAGATCTTCAACAGAACATCATCCCCATCCCAAAGAAATCCAAAATTACTGGGACCTGTGGCTCTAAAGTCTGGTGTCATGAAGTCATTTGAAAAACTGGTGCTGGCCCACCTGAAAGACATTACTGGACCCTTACTGGATCCTCTTCAGTTTGCCTACAGAGCAAACAGGTCTGTGGACGATGCAGTTAACATGGGGCAGCATTATGTTTTGCAACATCTAGACAGACCAGGGACTTATGTGAGGATCCTGTTTGTGGACTTCAGCTCGGCCTTTAACACTATCATTAACAGCACTGTGACTGCAGTGGAGTCATTCAGATTCCTGGGCACCACCATCTCTCAGGACCTGAAGTGGGACAATCACATGGAGTCCATTGTGAAAAAGACCCAGCAGAGGTTGTACTTCCTTCGCCAGCTGAGGAATTTCAACATGCCACAGGAGCTGCTGAAACAGTTTTACTCTTCCCATCATTGAATCCGTCCTCTGCACATCAATACCTGTCTGGTTCAGCTCAGCTACCAAATCTGACCTCAGAAGACTACGGAGGGTAGTCCGGACTGCTGAGCGAATCATTGGTACAACCCTCCCCACTCTCCAGGAACTGTACTTATGCAGAGTGAGCAAAAGGGCTGGCAAAATCACTCTGGACCCCGCACATCCAGCACACTCACTCTTTGAACTGTTACCGTCTGGTCGACGCTACAGAGCTCTGAGCACCAGAACGACCAGACACAGAAACAGTTTCTTCCCTCAGGCAATCCATCTCATGAACACTTGACATTAAACGTGGAACACACACTATTTATACACTTGATTATCTAACACACACTTAGTCTACATTTAGAATTTGCACATAATACAAAACTGTCGACTGTATTACACCTGTACATACAACTGTCAATTTGTATATTGTAATTCCCTATTTACTTGTTCTATTTTAATTCTTTTATTATCTGTTTTTTTCTGTCACTGTCATTCTGCTGCACTGCGGTAGCTTCTGTCACGAAAACAAATTCTTCGTATGTGTAAACATACCTGGCAATAAAGCTCATTCTGATTCTGATTCTGATGACGACTCATCCAGGAGTTCATAAAAGAGCAGAACAACATTTAAAGAACTGCAGGCCTCACTTGCCTCAATTAAGGTCAGTGTTCATGATTCAACAATAAGAAAGAGACTGGGCAAAAATGGCATCCATGGGAGAGTTTCAAGGCAAAAGCCACTGCTTACCAAAAAGAACACAAAGGCTCGTCACACATTTGCCAAAAATATCTTGATTATCCCCAAGACTTTTGGCCAAATATTCTGTGGACTGATGAGACAAAAGTTGAACTTTTTGGAAGGTGTGTGTCCCGTTACATCTGGTGTAAAACCAACACAGCATTTCATAAAGAAAACATCATACCAACAGTCAAACATGGTGGAGGTAGTGTGATAGTCTTCAGGACCTGGACGACTTGCCATAATAATTGATGGAACCATGAATTATGCACTCTATCAGAAAATCCTCAAGGAGAATGACCGAACATCAGTTTGTGACCTCAAGCTCAAGCACACTTGGGTTATGCAGATGGACAATGATCCCAAACACACCAGCAAGTCCACCTCTGAACGGCTCAAGAAAAACTAAATTAAGGTTTTTGTGTGGCCAAGTCAAAGTCCTGACTTAAATCCGATTGGGATGCTGTGGCATGACCTTAAACAGTCCATTCATGCTCGAAAACCCTCCAATATGGCTGAATTAAAACAATTTTGCAAAGAAGAGTGGGCCAAAATTACTCCACAGTGATGTGAAAGACTCATTGCCAGTTTTTGCAAACTCTTGATTGCAGTTGTTGATGCAAAGGGTGGCACAACTAGTCATTGGATTCAGGGGGCAATTACTTTTTCACGCGGTGCCAGGCAGTTTTATTCACACTTTTTCACACCACTGTGTTTGTGTATATATACATATACATTTACATATATATATTTCATTTCAGTTTTAGCTAATGTACATCAAGGTAAAACAATTTTGCCTTGGCTACTAGCTGCAAAGCTTCAAGGTTTTAAATTTCATTTGATTTCATAAAAAGTTTTTATATTTTATTTGAGTTAGTGTAGCGAATGGGGAAAAAAGTAATGGGGGAAAAAAGTATGCTTTTAATTTAGTTTTAGTTAATAAAACTAGCGTTGTACGTTTATGTTTAAAAATACATACTGACTCTTTTATGCATTTGTTTTGCCTACAAGCCAAGCTCCCTCTAAACTATGCAATAAATACACTGACTTGAGATATAATTTAATGTGCGTCTGCATCTGCTCCATCTGAGCTGGAATATGGCATTTGTATTGGTGTTTGATAAAGAAATGACTCTAGCACAGGTCACAGTCTGCAAATGAGGACATGCTATTCCAATACAAACACTGCAGGAATAAAATAACCGTCCGGGGGCTTTGTTTGTGGCTCATTCTGACGTAAGTTTAGCACCACAAATCACCTTCTTTTGCGGGTTTTTGTTAGGAAAGCATGTGACCTGCTCTCTACAGTAGGTTAGTTGTTTATGATAATTACTCAAGGATCCTAAACACACCTCTGATCCTAAACACACCTCAGGAATGATGCTTCAATACGCTTCAGACACACTTTATTTGGGAAGCATTGAAGTTTTATCACTGTTTTAAAACACTTTTGGAGTTACTGGTTGAAGAGTAACAGTTTTGTGGTTCGAGGTGATGTGGAAAACATGAGGTTTGTGGTGTAATGAGTCTATCGTCATTGGGTCAGCATCAGATCTGAACAAAGTGTTCTTTAGGATCAAAGTTTGAGAATATAAATAGGGCTGTGCAATTAATGTGATTCTCATGGTCAGTAGTCGGTTCTGTGATGGCGCTAAATCTCCATCACCTGTTTTCAAAAGCGGCATCTGACATCATCATTGGTTCATAATCGTCGCTTCATCTGCAGCGATAGCTCTGAGAACTATGGCTCTGTGTAAAGTGTTCAGGTGATGGAGATTTAGGATCACGGAAGTTTGAGATGCGCATGAGAATCGAATTCGATATGCACAGCCCTAATGTCATATTTGTTTTAGGAATACAGATCCAGAGCCAGTAAACAGTGTAACTAAATAAATTGACAATTAAACATGCCCTAAATCAACACAACATAAATAAGTTCTTGACACAAATGCATGACAGAGGGCAAATAAAGCAGAATATCTAATATCCAAGTCTATATGCAAACACTGACAGAATGTGATGACCTGAAAACAACTACACAACTATGCATTTATATCAACATTTCCTGACACAAATATAGATACTTGAGAGTTTACAGCACAATCATGAGTGCAATCAGTGCAATCATAATTTAATATTGATAAACAACCCCTGACAAAACATACAAAAGCATGCAACACTTTGTACTTGAACATATACAATACTTGTGGTATAAAAATGGCCCTTTTGGAAATATTTGGATATATACACAAATAAATGACATATAGTTCAAAACATATATAGTAGGCTCTATGTATTATAAGTATATATCCCATATGGAAATAAATAAAGAAATGTGTGTTTCCAAATATATTTCAGAATATGCTAAACATGGGCAAAATTTATTTTCTACATACAAAGACATACATAGTATATTTTACACACACACACGCACGCACGCACGCACGCACGCACGCACGCACGCACGCACGCACACACACACACACACACACACACACCACACACACACACACACACACACACACACACACACACACACACTCACACTCTCTCTCTCTCTCTCTCTCTCTCTCTCTCTCTCTCTCTATTTAAAGCATTTAAAATACATATTTGGCCTATATATTTTAAATATATGGCACATTTCATCCACATTTGCATTTGACCTGAATGTACAGCTACTGTAAGACTGGAAATACGTTCCTGAAATAAATTATAAAATATATTTTGGTATATGAGGGTTGAAACTAAATATAGTTTCCATTTAAAAAATATTTTAAATCCATATTTAGAATATATTTGCAACACCTTTCGCCCAGATAATTTTTTTTACAAGAAATACTAGGCTATTTCAGTCTTTCTACTTCAAAATGTCAGTTTTATTTGCGGTTTCATAATTATTTATGAAATAAATTTGTCAAACTAACCAATTCTGAGTAAAAATAGTTTCAAAGTACTTTTTTCCCCAATGTATATTAGATTTATTTTTAAATATCACTGTCATTCTTTACATATATTATGAAAGTGGAGGTTAAAAGCAAGTTCCCTTTTTAAAAGTACTGTTTTATTGCAACATCAAAACTAACAGTACTAATCAGTATTTTAAATAAATTACAGTGGTATTTGTTGCTAAGGCAGCATCCACGTTGCGTTTGTTATTAATGTGCTGCCCGCAGTCCTTATAATAGAGCGGCTTTGATGACGCTGCACAAGCAACCAATCAAAAGTCTGTGCTCTGGGCTTCTGCAATCAGAAGACACGCCCACTACAATAAACAGCCGCGTACGTCCCCAAAGACACGCCCACCACGCATGACCAGATGTCAAGTTTATTTCACGTTGCTCGTTAGTTTTTTAATGACAAACAAACAGAAAACGACAGTTGCGCTGAGAAACTCTCAACTGTACGCAAACTGGACTAGCAGTACTCTTCTTTCTTCTTCCGAGAATAGCTGTTCTTTAAGAGCTCAGCGTTAGCTGCAGTAATAAGATTATTCTCTAGAGGATAAAACAGGCCCGTATGCTTTACACGAGCTAACTCAACTCATCACGTCTAGAATGGTGAGTTACTTTATTTAATGCTCACTAATAGACTACACGGCGTGCGAGAGATGAAGTGATTAAATACTACTTTACAGCGGGCAAGCTTGATCTCTGATTTAACTTTTAAATAAAGAAAAAAGATCACGAGCCATATGATACATCATGGTATTATTAGTTCCTCTAGGTGAAAGGAAAATTTGCATGCATTTATTACTTGTAATCTTTCAGTTCTTTGTACAGCGTTTTGTGCAAATAGCAACTGTGCAGACTATACCACAGAATAATATATATATATACACTTATCTAAACCTTCTCTAAGACCATTTAAAAATATATATTTGCCCTTGATGTATTTATTCCAAGAAAATACAGTCACATGAGGTAAACTTTATTTGTTGTCAAAAAGTCAAAAAAAAATCAATGAATAAAAAATTATAATGAATAAAAATAAATAATGCATATTTTGTTATATTAGGTTGAAAGTAAATATATTTTTATTTAAAAAATATATTTCATTGAGCTTCAGTGTTTACAACATATTTAGCATGTATTTAAAATACATTTGGGCAAATTAATTAACTTTCTTACTTATTTTTTTATTTTATTATTTTATTTTATTCTTTAAAAAAATTGTAGATCTGTTATTATGGTATATTATCTCCAAATCTTGGATTCAATTGTTTTGTCAACAGTTTGCAGTCATTTTGTAACTGATTGTTTATTGATCTCAACTTATGCTCATCAGTTTTTGAGGTCTATAATAAATACCAATCAGGTCAAGGATTTTCCGAACAGCACAAGGATTAAATGTATTTGTTTAACATGGGTATGATTTGAATACAATTGCCTCAAAAGTATGCAGACGTGTCTAAATTAACATTGCATAATAAAACATTTGACTTATTATTTTACTCTTGATTTGATATGGTTCATTATAACTCATGCAGACTCATCTCTATGAGTCTAGAAAACATCTGCTACACTGTATAAGACAACAGAACAGACTAAAGGCGTCATCAGTATAATTCATCAGGAGCAATATTATACATATAGTTGTTGTTTCAGGATGAAGAGAGTCCGTCCTCCCTGACTGACATTAGCATGGCCTGGGTGTGTCACAACGTGGAAGTGCTTTGTGTCGCACAAGAGGACGGGTCACTGCACTTCTGCCACTGCCCTGTGTTTCCTCAAGAGCTGGCCGATCAGCTACTGCACAAGATGACTGATGAGGGTACGATTGCTCACTATAACCCGTGTAGATGCATGCGAGATCTGTGACCTGATGTTCTGATTAGTGCTGGGCAACGATTAATCACATCCACACTCTCAGAAATAAAGGTTCAAAAGCTGTCACTGGGCCGGTACCTTTTCAAAAGGTGCATGTTTGTACCTAAAGGGTCAGTTTTGGTACATCAAAGGTACTTATTAGTACTTAAAGTGTACATATTTGAACCTAATAGGTACAAAAGTGTACCTTTTGAAAAGGTACCGCCCCAGTGACAGCTTTTACATTTATATTTACATTTATGCATTTGTCAGACGCTTTTATTCCCAAGCGACTTACTGTGCATTCAGGCTATATATATTTCTTTGTATGTGTGTTCCCTGGGAATTGAACCCACAACCTTTTGCACTGCTAACACAATGCTCTACCACTGAGCCACAGGAACACCGCTTTTGTACCTTTTATTTCTAAGAGTGCAAAATAAATGTTTTGTGTACGTAATATCTGTGTGTGTGTGTACTGTGTATATTTATAATACACAAAATGCATGTATATATTTAAGAAAAATTGTATGTTTATATATTAAATATATTTATATATAATATAAATTATAAGAATATATATATACAGTGCTGCTTGAAAGTTTGTGAACCCTGTAGAATTTTCTATATTTCTGCATAAATATGACCCAAAACATCATCAGATTGTCATATAAGTCCTGAAAGTAGACGAAGAGAACCGAATCAAACAAGTGAGATAAAAATAATTTCTTTGTCATTTATTTATTGAGGAAAAATGATCCAGTGTTACAGATATATGCATTGCAAAAGTATGTGAATCTCTTGGATTAGCAGTTAATGTAAAGGTGAAATTAGAGTCCATCTGTGCAGAGGTGTTTTCAGTCAGTGCAATGACTATCAGATGTCAGTACGTGACCTGTTTTATTCAAAGAACAGGGATCTATCAAAGTCTGATCGTGTTTGTGGAAGTGAATCATGTCACGAACAAAGGAGATTACTGAGGACCTCAGAAAAAGAGTTGATGTTGCTCATCAGACTAGAAACGGTCACAAAACCATCTCTAAAGAGTTTGGACTAATCCCCAGACTGTGTACAAATGGAGGAAATTCAAAACCACTGTTCACTTACCGAGAAGTGGTTGACCAACAAAGATCGCTCCAAAGCAGAACATGTAATAGTCTGCGAGGTTGCTAAAGCTCCCAGGGTAACTTGTAAGCAACTAAAGGTCTTTCTCACATTGGCTAATGTTCATGAGTCCAGTATCAGGAGAACACGGAGCAACCATGGTGTGCAAGAAGAAAGCCACTGTTCTCCAAAAAGAAAATGTCTTGCTAAAGATCACGTGGACGAGCCAGAGGACTAATGGAGAAAGATTTAATGGATGGATGAAACCAAAATAGAACGTATTGGTTTAAATGATAAGCTATTATGAACACACAAGACTCTTATCCCATCTGTGAAACATGGGGGTGGTAGTATCATGGCTGGGGCCTGTGTTGTCGTATCATGACTAAGACGGCCTGCCATCATTGATGGAGCAATGAATTCTGAATTATAGAGCAAACTCTAAAGGAAAACATCAGGACATCTGTTTAAGAACAGAGTCTCAAGAGTACGTGGGTCATGCAGCAAGACAACAACCCCAAGCACAAGTCATTCTACCAAAGAGTGGTTAAAGAAGAACAAAGTTAATGTTTTGGAACGGCCGAGTCAAAGTCCAGACCTTAATCTAATTCAAATGTTGTGGAAGGACCTAAGCAAGCGGTTCATAGGAGGACACATGTTATTGTGCAGGACTGATCAGCATTTACAAGAAACTTCACCTTTAGTTACTGCAGCAAAAGAGGTCACACCAGATACTGAAAGCAAAGATTCACATACTTTTGCAGCGCACAGATATGTAACACTGGATCATTTTTCCTCAATAAATAAATGACAAAGAAAATATTGTTTGATTCGGTTCTCCTCATCTACTTTCAGGACTTATATGTAAATCTAACGATGTTTTGGGTCATATTATGCAGAAATATAGAATATTCTAAAGGGTTCACAAACTTTCAAGCAGCACTGTACACAATTAAATACATGGAACTATTTTCAAAATATATAGGCCTACTGTATGTGTGTCTTGATATATACATAATAAATATACACTGGGGCTGTGACGATAAATCGATGCCGAATCGATTCGTGGATCAATTCTGAGATCTTATGAATGCATCGCGATTCTGAGCTTAGATTTTAACAGCAGATGGCGCTCTAAAGGCCCGTTCACACCAAGCACGATAACTATAAAGATAACAATAAAAACATAGTTCTAAAAATCGCTCTCAATATAAAATGATAGCAGAGTCCACACCACAGCTATAACGATAAAGGCACAGAGAAACGATATCATTGGAATCACTTTCAGAATGATTTTTTTCCAATCAGAGCCAATCAGAATCCACCCTGCTGTAACGAGCTCGAGAATTAAAGCGGCAGACGCACATGTGCTTAAAATAAACAGATTATATCGCCCGCTGGTGTGGACGCTAATAACTTTATCTTTATCATTGTTGGTGTGAACGGGGCTTAATTTACTTTTTATCCGCAAACTCAAATGCTCATGAAGAAGAGCACTAAAGAGCACTTTTGCGTTTCGGCTGAGTCTGTAATTTCACCTCGGCTCAGAATGCTTTTATGACGCGAGATTAATGTAAACAGCCTACTGTGAACACCAGGGGCGTAGCCATCATTTCAAAAGTGGGGGGGACCTGAATGTCTAGTGTTATACATGTTGTTGTTTTTTCAGTTAACCCTTGTCTAATTGACATGTTTTATTTTGAATCATACATTTTTGCTTAATATGCTTTATGATTTATATTATTATATATGATTATAAAACAGAAGGAAATAAAGAGAGGAAAAGAATGAAAGAAAGATGTTATTCCATGCAGCTTTTTTTTCCCTCCATATAATTAACACCAAAACTTGCTAGTTATTCAACAAGAGCACTTGAGTCACTCAACATTGTGCAACACTATTCGGATACCACATGCCAACTTACGCTGCTTGACTTTTTCGTAAAAAAGGAGTGAAGAGTTTTTTTTGCCGCTTTGCACTCATCGCGACCTCTATGAACGTTGGATGCAGCGCGGGACCGCGGGTGCGCGCTAGGGCGTGAGTGACTGATTGCCATGGAAACGTAAACGTCATTTATAGACTATCTTGTCTCTTTGAATTTTAAATCATTCTGCATTTATATACATTGCTCCATTAAAACCTCAACATATTGAGAACACAACTGTCAAATAAAAAAGTGCGGGGGACGAATTTACTTTTTATAAAAAGGTGGGGGGGACATGTCCCCCGCGTAATCTACGCCCCTGTTGAAAACCCTTGTGATTTTCTTCAACCTCTTAAAATTTTTTGAGTTTTTGATTATTTTAGGTTCAAGTGTGTGTAAGGATTTGGAAACAAGCAGAGTACGATTGCAGCACCATCTGCTGTTCAAAACTAAGCTCGAGTCGAGAAAGAATCGCCAAAATGGTTGCTGAATCATTTCTCGACACGCGATGCATTGATTTATTTCCCCGGCCCTAATATACACAGTACACACATATGTTTTAAACAAAAGCTTTTATTTTGGATGCGATTAATCGATGCCCAGCTCTAGTTCTGATCTGTTTTTGTCTCAGGAGTCCTCAATGACAGAACCGTAGGCATCTTCCAGAATCCGGAGCACCTGCGTTTGCGCCGCGCTTACATCCGGTCCTCGCAGCTCTCAGCCGAGGCCTTCAGACTCTCGCTCTGTCCTCACAAGCTCCAAGAGCTGAACGCTTCACATATACACAGCGACCTCACGATCTCAGATGTTCTCCACAATCTTACATCCAACAAGCTCTGCAGACAGGGCCTCCAGACGCTGCTGATGGACGGCTTGCGTCTGTACGGGGAAGCGTCGCTGCAGGCCTCCTTCAGCATGCTCCGGGGCTTGAAGAAGCTCTCTCTGGCCTGGACGGACCTGGATGACAGGGGTCTGGAGGATATCTGTGCCATGCCCATGCTGGAAAGCTTGGATGTCTCCGGCACGAACATCACGGATCTCACACCTCTGTTGAATTGTCAGCCACGGCTTACGTCGCTGACTGCGCATGGGCTTCAGAAATTGGAGATGCCAACCTCCAGCTTCATCTTAGTGCTCTCCAAGCTGCAGTCGCTGAGGCACCTGGACATCTCCAATGACAGGCTGGTAATGGATAGAGACTGTTTGGTGCAGCAGCTGCTGGAGCGCCCAGGGATCCTTCCGCAGCTCGTGTCTCTGGATGTGTCGGGCTGGAGAGGTGTGAGCGACGCTACCGTTCAAGCCTTTGTGGAGGCTCGGCCAGGGCTGAGGTTCATCGGCCTGCTGGCCACTGGAGCAGGAGTATCTGAGCTGCTGTGTGGAGATCGAAACCTGAAGGTAAGAGTTTTCTTTCACACTCACTGACTCAAAATCAGGGGTCATGAATTGACCGTTTGCAAAGAGCTTGATTGACAGGCAATCATAATGCCGAATCTTGCCCAACAAACAAATCAGACAGGAGAGTAGATTAACTTCGGTGACTTAAACTTAAAAAATTGTCAAAGCTCTAACTAGCTTCGGAGTTGACTTCAAAAATTGCTTAGATTACGATTCGAGACCCGTTTCGATTCCAATGTGGAATAAAAAAAAAAGACAAACATTTAGATATCAAATATATTTATTCTGTGTCTTTTTTCAAATCATTTAATTGCTGCTGAATACCACACTGTAAAAAGTTGACTTAACTTAAAAAAAATTAGGAAACCTGTTGCCTAAAAATTAAGTAAATAATAATAATAAAAAATTTTTAAGTGAATTGTCAGCTACATAAAAACACGACTCAAATAAGAGCTGTTTGTGTGAAAAATCGAGTTGCACGATTCTAGATAAATTGAGACTTTTTTTAATGGTTCCTTCACAATTCTGAAGAAAAAATATTAGGTAACTAAACAAAATCTCATGGAATTTATGAATGGAATGATTCAATGACTCACTCAAGATTTACTTGGTTCATTATTGGATGAATCAGTGTTTTTCAATGAATCTCTTGAATGCATGATTCAAAGACAAATGCATTTTTAACAGCCAGCTAAAAAAAAAGATGCACACACAGGATTGAATTTTTAATTATACAAGCATCCGATTCCTGACCTTAAGCATCCGATTCTGGAATTGATTTTCGATCCCCAACCCTACTTCAGAAGCAGCATTCCACGGCAGGAAGGCATCAAGGCACGTCCCAATCCAAATTCTGCTTCACTTCCTGTCTCGGGAGGTACCTTCTTCCATGGCCAAGGGAACTAGGGGTGGGCTGGGCCTGAGATTTTCAATGTGCCCCTCGATCATCCCCAATATACTTGAATGTGTGATAGTTTTGTGATTAATTATATATTAAACTGACCAGAAATATGCTGCATTTTTTTTTCTTGCTCACGTCCAGTGTTGGGTAAGTTACTTTAAAAAAGTAATTAATTGCAGTTACTAATTACATCATCAATATGTATTTAAATTACTTTACTAATTACTCTTTCTGAAAAGTAACTTAGTTACTCAATAAGTAACTTAATTATTCAAATCGCTAATTAGGCTACATCTTAAAATAAACCTTTATAGAAATTAAACTCTTTATTCTTTCAATTTGAGTCAAACATAGAATAGTTTAGCCTTTAGTTTAATTTCTAAAGCAGTTGGTGCTCTTTTTCGCACCCAAGTAAGGATTTTACGTTTTTTTTGGATGCTTAAGCGTAAAGGAGCAACCGTATCTAAAGTGCTGGAAAAGAGAGAATCCATAGTTTCTGTTACATCATCAAGTTTTTCTGCGCTGTTGGATATGCTGAGGAATTGAGATAAATCAGGAAGATTACTTGCAAAGCAGTCTTTTGTGGTGGAAGTGATGGTTCTACCATATTTGTAAGAAGGAGTTGAATTTACAGATTTAGCTATATGGAGTTTACACAAGACTAGATAGTGATCTGATATATCATCGCTTTGCTGCAGAAATTCAACCCCATTAACATCAATATCATGTGACAGTATTAAATCTAAAGTATGATTTCGACAATGAGTAGGTCCTGACACGTGTTGTCTAACCCCGATAGAGTTCAGAATGTCTATGAATTATCAACTACAAGACACCATCCCCCAGCACTCTAGATAATCAATAACTGGCAGACTATCTGAATGAGTTCTACGGCAGGTTTGAAAAAACACCCCAAACCCGCCCTGAACACCTCTCCACACAACCATTAACACCTCCAGCAACACCTCAGAAGAGGAAGAAAGCACCAGGCCCAGACAGTGTCACACCAGCCTGTGCTGACCAGCTGACCCCCATCTTCACACAGATCTTCAACAGAACATCATCCCCATCCCAAAGAAATCCAAAATTACTGGAGTAAATGACTACAGACCTGTGGCTCTAAAGTCTGATGTCATGAAGTAATTTGAAAAACTGGTGCTGGCCCACCTGAAAGACATTACTGGACCCTTACTGGATCCTCTTCAGTTTGCCTACAGAGCAAACAGGTCTGTGGACGATGCAGTCAACATGGGGCAGCATTATGTTTAGCAACATCTAGACAGACCAGGGACTTATGTGAGGATCCTGTGTGTGGACTTGAGCTCGGCCTTTAACGCGATCATTAACAGCACTGTGACTGCAGTGGAGTCATTCAGATTCCTGGACACCACCATCTCTCAGGACCTGAAGTGGGACAATCACATGGAGTCCATTGTGAAAAAGACCCAGCAGAGGTTGTACTTCCTTCGTCAGCTGAGGAATTTCAACCTGCCACAGGAGCTGCTGAAACAGTTCTACTCTGCCATCATTGAATCCGTCCTCTGCACATCAATACCTGTCTGGTTCAGCTCAACTACCAAATCTGACCTCAGAAGACTACGGAGGGTAGTTCGGACTGCTGAGTGAATCATTGGTACAACCCTCCCCACTCTCCAGGAACTGTACTTATGCAGAGTGAGCAAAAGGGCTGACAAAATCACTCTGGACCCCTCACATCCAGCACACTCACTCTTTGAACTGTTACCGTCTGGTCGACGCTACAGAGCTCTGAGCACCAGAACGACCAGACACAGACAACAGTTTCTTCCCTCAGGCAATCATCTCATGAACACTTGACATTAAACGTGGAACACACACTATTTATACACTTGATTATCTAACACACACTTAGTCTACATTTAGAATTTGCACATAATACAAAACTGTCGACTGTATTACACCTTTACATACAACTGTCAATTTGTATATTGTAATTCCCTATTTACTGGTTCTATTTTAATTATTTTATTATCTGTTTTTTTTTCTGT
>CM049805.1:21613386-21630886 GCA_027422405.1 Ptychobarbus kaznakovi | reverse complement strand
ATGAAGAGGGTCCGTCCTCCCTGACTGACATTAGCATGGCCTGGGTGTGTCACAACGTGGAAGTGCTTTGTGTCGCACAAGAGGACGGGTCACTGCACTTCTGCCACTGCCCTGTGTTTCCTCAAGAGCTGGCCGATCAGCTACTGCACAAGATGACTGATGAGGGTACGGTTACGATTGCTCACTATAACCCGTGTAGATGCATGCGAGATCTGTGACCCTGATGTTCTGATTAGTGCTGGGCAACGATTAATCACATCCACACTCTCAGAAATAAAGGTTAATCACATCCACACTCTCAGGTAAAAGCTGTCACTGGGCTGGTACCTTTTCAAAAGCTGAATGTTTTACCTAAAGGTACATGTTTGGTACTTAAAAGGTACTACAAAAGTGTACACTTTTTTGGTACCACCCCAGTGACAGCTTTTACATTTATATTACATATTTACATGCATTACATGTCAGATTTTTATTAAAGTGTACTTACTGTGCATTCAGGCTATTTGAACCTAATAGGTACATTCTTTGTATGTGTGTTACCTGGAATTGAACCCACAACCTTTTGCACTGCTAACACAATGCTCTACCACTGAGCCACAGGAACACCGCTTTTGTACCTTTTATTTCTGAGAGTGCAAAATAAATGTTTTGTGTACTTTAATATCTGTGTGTGTGTGTGTGTGTGTGTACTGTGTATATTTATAATACACACAAATGCATGTATATATTTAAGAAAAATTGTATGTTTATATATTAAATATATTTATATATACTATAAATTATAAGAAAATAAGTTAGAAAAGTTTGAAAAGTTATAGAATTTTCTATATTTCTGCATAAATATGACCCAAAACATCATCAGATTTTCATATAGACCTGAAAGTAGACGAAGAGAACCGAATCAAACAAGTGAGAGAAAAATATTTTCTTTGTCATTTATTTATTGAGGAAAAATGATCCAGTGTTACATATCTATGCATTGCAAAAGTATGTGAATCTCTTGGATTAGCAGTTAATTGAAAGGTGAAATTAGAGTCCATCTGTGCAGAGGTGTTTTCAGTCAGTGCAATGACTATCAGATGTCAGTACGTGACCTGTTTTATTCAAAGAACAAGGATCTATCAAAGTCTGATCGTGTTTGTGGAAGTGAATCATGTCACGAACAAAGGAGATTACTGAGGACCTCGGAAAAAGAGTTGATGTTGCTCATCAGGCTAGAAAACGGTCACAAAACCATCTCTAAAGAGTTTGGACTAATCCCAGACTGTGTACAAATACAGGAGGAAATTCAAAACCACTGTTCCTTACCGAGAAGTGGTTGACCAACAAAGATCGCTCCAAAGCAGAACATGTAATAGTCTGCGAGGTTGCTAAAGCTCCCAGGGGGTAACTAACTGTAAGCAACTAAAGGTCCTTTCTCACATTGGCTACCTATGTTAATGAGTCCAGCATCAGGAGAACACGGAGCAACCATGGTGCAAGAAGAAAGCCACTGTTCTCCAAAAATAAAATGTCTTGCTAAAGATCACGTGGACGAGCCAGAGGACTAATGGAGAAAGATTTAATGGATGGATGAAACCAAAATAGAACGTATTGGTTTAAATGATAAGCTATTATGAACACACAAGACTCTTATCCCATCTGTGAAACATGGTGGTGGTAGTATCATGGCTGGGGCCTGTGTTGTCGTATCATGACTAAGACGGCCTGCCATCATTGATGGAGCAATGAATTCTGAATTATAGAGCAAACTCTAAAGGAAAACATCAGGACACGAGTACGTGGGTCATGCAGCAAGACAACAACCCCAAGCACACAAGTCATTCTACCAAAGAGTGGTTAAAGAAGAACAAAGTTAATGTTTTGGAACGGCCGAGTCAAAGTCCAGACCTTAATCTAATTCAAATGTTGTGGAAGGACCTAAGCAAGCAGTTCATAGGAGGAAACATGTTATTGTGCAGGACTGATCAGCATTTACAAGAAACTTCACCTTTAGTTACTGCAGCAAAAGAGGTCACACCAGATACTGAAAGCAAAGAGTCACATACTTTTGCAGCGCACATATATGTAACACTGGATCATTTTTCCTCAATTAATAAATGACAAAGAAATTATTGTTTGATTCGGTTATTTTCATCTACTTTCAGGACTTATATGTAAATCTGACAATGTTTTGGGTCATATTTATGCAGAAATATAGAATATTCTAAAGGGTTCACAAACTTTCAAGCACACTGTACACAATTAAATACATGGAACTATTTTCAAAATATATATAGGCTTACTGTATGTGTGTCTTGATATATACATAATAAATATACACTGGGGCTGCGACGATAAATCGATGCCGAATCGATTCGTGGATCAATTCTGAGATCTTCCGAATGCATCGCGATTCTGAGCTTAGATTTTAACAGCAGATGGCGCTCTAAAGGCCCGTTCACACCAAGCACGATAACTATAAAGATAACAATAAAAACATAGTTCTAAAAATCGTTCTCAATATAAAATGATAGCAGAGTCCACACCACAGCTATAACGATAAAGGCACAGAGAAACGATATCATTGGAATCACTTTCAGAATGATTTTTTTCCAATCAGAGCCAATCAGAATCCACCCTGCTGTAACGAGCTCGAGAATTAATGCGCTTAGAATAAACAGACAATATCGCCCGCTGTTGTGGACGCAAATAACTTTATCTTTATAGTTATCTTTATCATTGTTGGTGTGAACGGGGCTCAATTTACTTTTTATCCGCAACTTAAATGCTCATGAAGAAGAGCGCTTGTGCGTTTCGGCTGAGTCTGTAATTTCACCTCGGCTCAGAATGCTTTTATGACGCGAGATTAATGTAAACAGCCTACTGTGAACACCAGGGGCGTAGCCATCATTTCAAAAGTGGGGGGGACCTGAATGTCTAGTGTTATACATGTTGTTGTTTTTTCAGTTAACCCTTGTCTAATTGACATGTTTTATTTTGAATCATACATTTTTGCTTAATATGCTTTATGATTTATATTATTATATATGATTATAAAACAGAAGGAAATAAAGAGAGGAGAAAGAAAGAAAGATGTCATTCCATGCAGCTTTTTTTTCCTCCATATAATTAACACCAAAACTTGCTAGTTATTCAACAAGAGCACTTGAGTCTCAAGAGTCACTCAACATTGTGCAACACTATTCGGATACCACATGCCAACTTACGCTGCTTGACTTTTTCGTAAAAAAGGAGTGAAGAGTTTTTTTGCCGCTTTGCACTCATCGCGACCTCTATGAACGTTGGATGCAGCGCGGGACCGCGGGTGCGCGCTAGGGCGTGAGTGACTGATTGCCATGGAAACGTAAACGTCATTTATAGACTATCTTGTCTCTTTGAATTTTAAATCATTCTGCATTTATATACATTGCTCCATTAAAACCTCAACATATTGAGAACACAACTGTCAAATAAAAAAGTGCGGGGGACAAATTTACTTTTTATAAAAAGTGGGGGGGACACGTCCCCCGCGTAATCTACGCCCCTGTTGAACACCCTTGTGATTTTCTTCAACCTCTTAAATTTTTTTGACTTTTTGATTATTTTAGGTTCAAGTGTGTGTAAGGATTTGGAAACAAGCAGAGTACGATTTCAGCGCCATCTGCTGTTCAAAACTAAGCTCGAGTCGAGAAAGAATCGCCAGAATGGTTGCTGAATCATTTCTCGACACGCGATGCATTGATTTATTTTCCCGGCCCTAATATACACAGTACACACACATATGTTTTAAACAAAAGCTTTTATTTTGGATGCGATTAATCGATGCCCAGCTCTAGTTCTGATCTGTTTTTGTCTCAGGAGTCCTCAATGACAGAACCGTAGGCATCTTCCAGAATCCGGAGCACCTGCGTTTGCGCCGCGCTTACATCCGGTCCTCGCAGCTCTCGGCCGAGGCCTTCAGACTCTCGCTCTGTCCTCACAAGCTCCAAGAGCTGAACGCTTCACATATACACAGCGACCTCACGATCTCAGATGTTCTCCACAATCTTACATCCAACAAGCTCTGCAGACAGGGCCTCCAGACGCTGCTGATGGACGGCTTGCGTCTGTACGGGGAAGCGTCGCTGCAGGCCTCCTTCAGCATGCTCCGGGGCTTGAAGAAGCTCTCTCTGGCCTGGACGGACCTGGATGACAGAGGTCTGGAGAACATCACAGATATCTGTTGAATTGTGCCATGCCCATGCAGAAATTGGAGATGCCAACCTCCAGCTTCATCTTAGTGCTCTCCAAGCTTGGATGTCTCCGGCTGGTAATGGATAGAGACTGTTTGGTGCGAGCTGCTGGACATCAGCTCGTGTCTCGGATCTGGAGAGGTGTGTCACACCTCTGTCGGCCAGGGCTGAATTGGAGCAGGAGGTCAGCTGTGGGGGATCACTGAAGGTAAGGATTTATTTCACACTCACTTACGTCGCTGACTGCGCATGGGCCCAACAAACTTCAGGAGAGTAGAAATTGGATATGCCAACCTCCTTTGGAGTTGGGTTGGGTAGCTTCATCTTAGATTCTTATTGCTCTCCAATGTGGAATAAAAAAAAAGCTGCAAATATATTTATTCTGTGTCTCTTTTTTGCAAAACATTTAATTCGCTGAATACCACACTGTAAAATGGACTTAACTTAAAAAAATTTAGGAAACCCGTTGCCTTAAAATTAAGTAGATAATAATAAAAACTGGACATCTAAAAACACGACCAAGCTGTTTGTGTGACAGGCTAGATAAATTGGACTTTTTTTAATGGTTCTCTCACAATTATAGAAAAAATATTAGTAACTAAACAAAACTGAATTTTTGGTGCAGCAGCTGCTGGAGTGCGCCCGATTCAAAGGATCCTAAAAAAAAAGATCCGATTTAATTTTTTAATTATACAGCTCGTGTCTCTGGATGTGATCCCCAACCCTACTTCGGGCTCCACGGCAGGAAGGAGAGTCCAATCCAAATTCTGCTTCACTTCCTGTGTACCTTCTTCCAGCGAGGGGTGGGCGCTGAGATTTTACCGATCATCCCCAATTCTTGAATGTGTGATAGTTTTGTGATTAATTGTATATTAAAGCCTTTGCATTTTTTTTTTCTTGGAGGCTTTAAAAAAGTAATTAATTCGTTACTAATTACATCATCAATATGTATTTAAATTACTTTACTAATTACTCTTCAGGTTACTCAATAAGTAACTTAATTATTCTGAGCTACATCTTAAAATAAACCTTTATAGAAATTAAACTCTTTATTCTTTCATCATAGAATAGTTTAGGTTTTAAAACAACTATAATACTTATAAACATTTACTAATATACTAATACTTTATAACATTTTATAAAAAATTAACCTTCTGTTGGTTAACTGAAAATACTCTACAAAATATCTGAATAACTAAAAAGCTTAAAGTTAACACTGGAGCAGGAGGATCTGTAAAAAATAACAGCTAATGTAGGTAAGAATGAATGAAATTATCTTCTCTGTGTGGAGATCGTAAATCCCTCAAACCAAAAATGATGAAAATTAAATGAAGATTTTATTTAAATCTATTTTTATTTTTGTAAGAGTTTGCGCAGAGGTCTTTCACACTCACTGACTCAGATAATAAATCAGGACACTTCAAGGTCATGAATTGACTAAGGTTTCTCTGGTGCAGGAAAATCTAATGAACGCGCCGACGCGCGAGAGTAGGCATTCAATTATATCCGGTAAATTTAGATTTAATCTATTAACTGTTGAAATGATTTACTGTATGTAATGCACATCTGTAATTAAATAACGTAATCCTTTACTTTTTAGGTATAATTAATCAAGTAGCCTAACAGAGCCGACCATCTGGGGCCCTACTGTGTGTGTGTGTGTTTGGGGGGGGGGGGTTATGTCGAATTAATGTAAAATTTGTCCGTGTTTATTATCGCGCTCGTGGAAAATAAGAGTGTCTCTTCCGCGGCTCGCTGAATTTGTATCGAGCAAGAGACTTAACCTGATAGAAAGGGCGACAGCACGTTTAATAAAGCCGCTGGCCAATCAAAACAAAACTAAAATGAAATAATTTTATGTTCGGGGGCCCTAAGCTTGCGTATATAAGCCGCATGTTACATCCAACAATCCGCGATTATTCAAACAATGATTCCAACTTATAAAAAAACATTGTTTCTTTTTAAGGCCGTCTTAAGCTTTGTTGCTTCTACAGTCAATCACACCGAGCCAAGAACATTTACATTATCAAAGATATCATTGAATTCAGTCTAGCATTTTGCGCTGTTGCAAGCTCTACCACTAGAGCACTCAAACGCGCTAAAAAAGCTAATCTATTAACTACGCACGTTTTAGGCAGCCTACCATATTAGTCATATAAATATTTTAATAAGCTGATTTGTTTGTATAATAAGTTTAATAAAAATACATTTTATGTTTAATAATAAGCTGTCAAACAACGAACTACAGCGAGCCAAGTAATGTATGATGAATTAATCTCTATATTTTCATCGCATGTACATTTGCTCTTTGTTGTTTCTGATGAGAGAATTCGTCAAAGTGCACTGACCAAAACTTTAGCATATCAACGATGTTATTATTTATTAAAATCCCCTTAAATAATAGACTTATTAAATAAATGATTGAACTAAAATCTCAAAAGCACAAATATATATTGTTCGCATATAACTCTGTCTTCATTCACTTGTATGTTAATCTATAAGAGTTTGGGCTGTTTAATATTAGTATTTTGTCTAAAGTTCCCCACCGTGGCCCCGCCCTACATCAAGCCCCGCCCACCAGCACCCCCAGATAAAATATGTTCCCGCGGCTATGCCGTCTTCTGATTGAATTCTGAAGGCAGCATAGATGTATCCTTCGCTGCCTTTGATATCCCACAATCCTGTGCGTTCCATTCCATGATGGTTGAGCTAAAAAAATAAAGATGGCGTCTGAAAGTTGCCTTTGGTGGTCAGTTTCAATGTAAATGTATATTTCTGACTAACTTTTTGCACTTTTGATGTTATTTCTGGTGAGAAATCAGTGTAATAGTAATTCAATATTTTTTAGTTATCACCAAAACTCGTTCTATTTTGTTGTAGATCATTAAACCGTTGCGCGTCTTCAGAAGCCTGTCCGAAATCAGTTTTGTGAGATGCCTTCGTGCAAAAACACTGCCTGCAAAGTCATTGTCTGATAAGGCAGCGAGGCAGTAAGTCAGCTGTTTTTGGACAGAAAGTGTGTGTATTGACGTCTTTCCGCGGTTAAAATAAAATACCTTATGATGTCCATTACTTCATGTTTATTTTCGTGCTTTAAGTAAATATGAAAAGACGATCGGTTCACGTGCAGCTTGAACTGAGGCCATACAGTGATCTGTCATGACATATTAAAGAGCCACAAAACGGTATTTATTGTTTGAATTTCCTAAAAACTGACAAAGTTTGAAAGCTGAGACCTTGTTTCATACCAGAGGTAACCTGCTCTGTCTTGTCTGTCCTGTCTGCACATTGTCAGTTTCCTCTTTTGCTCCGTGGTGTATTTTTCACTGCGTGAGAACATGATGTGTGGCATGAGCTAGGCATGGCTTGTCGGACATAGCAACAATAAATAATGATGGCAGGTTTTTGCATAGGGTCAATTGAGTAAAAAAAGATTATTTAGTTTTTTAGCATATAAGAATCATTTTGTAGGTTTCAGAGCTCAAAACATCTTTCATTGCTTGTCTACGGACTGTGCTTAAAATAGGTAGCATTTGCAGCCAAAAATACTAAATGTGAGAGATATTTTTGCATGTAATGATGTCAAAATTTGTGTTTGACAGGGATTCTGCGAGTCTTAAAAAGCCTTAATTCGCCCTTCCACAAATTAAGGTCTTAAATCGGAGCATAAAGTCTTAAATTCATGTAAATGTATATTTTGCTCAGTATTTTTGTTTTGTTTTCCAGTTTATGTATCTAAACATCCTAAAGTCAATATTTATTTACTGGAGATGTCTTGTTTTCTGAGAAACTGAACAAAATTAAGCGAGTTTATGCTTAAAACAAGAACAAACATCTCTCAGTGGCATGTGAAAACATGTTTTCTCATCATTTGTTGTTTTGTTATAATAAATTGAGACATAGTGCGCAAAGATTTGGTGAAAAAACAAAAACTGTTTTAGTGCCAAAATGCACACAGGGGAAACAAATATTAGCTTTCCGCCTCAGAAAGCCATGTCAAAACGTAAAAATGTCTTTTTACCAATGCTAATGGCACAGCTGCTGAGACAAAAGCAGACTCCAGTTGTGTCTTAAGAGATATAGAAAATGACGGAGACACAGAGAATCGTTTTTCTGTGTCAGTCAATGAACACTCAAGTAAAGATGCAGAAAGGCATTTCATAGTCAAGAGTTGGCATGGCTCAGGTATGATCATCGTAAACAGAAAATGCTTTGTTACTTTTATTATTTCAAATAAGTTTTCTATTTCTATTTTGTTTGCTTTTTGCGTTTTCATTTTAGTTAAAGTTTTAGTTTTTTTTTCAGTTATAGTTATTTTAATACAACAAATTTGAGAAGAGAACAGTTACTTTGGCTACTGTCTGAAAAAAAAAGTTTTTTACATTTAATTTTCAGTTAACATTTATTTTATTTCAAGTAACAAAAATGATTTTAATGGTTTCTAGTTTCTGTGTATATTTAAAACGTCTCAGGTTACTCGCGTAACCCTTGTTCTCTGAATAGGGAACGAGACTCTGCGTAAGCTAAGACGCTTTGGGAACGCCCCTTGGATGTGCCGATTGTCTTAAGCCCTATAGAATCACGCCAATTCATTGGCTGATGGTGAGGAAGCCGTCATCGACATTCTTACGTCGCCTCCTTATACTGGCGAACGTGCCACCTGCTCCTCAGGTTTCTCTGGCAGCAAACGCAGCGCCAGAGATTAAGGGTTAACGTTCTCTTTCAAGTTCACTCAACGTCCCTGTTGGATATACCAAATACGGCTAAAACCGCTGCCCAGCATTACGAACACAGCATACACGGCTGGTTCAAGCAGATAAAACATGGGAACCCGGAGCCGTGTCAAGATCCAAGTTATAGAACCTGATAAAAGTGTGCGGAGAGGACTATCCTGCCGCTACACAAATATCCTCTAGGGGGACCCCTCTAAAAAGAGCTTGAGAGGAAGCCACACTCCTAGTAGAATGCGCCCGAACACTGAGAGGTGAGGAAAGACCACGCAACTGATAAGCCTGCAAAATAGCGTGCCTCACCCGGTGAGAAATTCTGTTATTCGATTTGGCAAGCCCACGGCAGCCAGCACCAAAACATACCAACAACTGGGGAGATTTCTTCCAATGGCTGGCACATAGATTTTCAAAGCTCGGACAGGACAGAGCATGTGAAGCCTTTCATCCTCGCCTGAAGCAAAGGAGGAGGATGGAAAGAGTGAAGTGTGACCACCTGAGAGCGAAACGATGCGGATAAAACCTTGGGAACATAGCCAGGCCTAGGCCGTAAGGTCAGCTTGACCAGACCCGGGGCGAAGTCCATACACATCTCGCTGACAGAGAGAGCTTGCAAGTCCCCAACTCTTTTCAAAGACGTTCTGGAGCTGACTCTTTAAGGGCTCAAATGGGGCTACCATTAGACCCTCAAGAACAGCTGATAAGTCCCAAGAAGGAACTCCAATGGGGCGTACTGGTCTCAGACTCCAGTACTGGACCAATAGGGCTGCTGACTGGGTCCACTGCATAAGCTAAACACCAAGACTCAAATAATTTCCATTTGGAAGAGTACAGCTTCCTAGTGAAGAGGGCTCTGGCACTAGCGATAGTCTCTTGAACCCTAGATGGGCCATACCCACATCTTCCAGATCGGGTTGAGGGTCATCTTGCCCTGAAGTTAGAGAGAGCTCCTGGTGAATCTCCCAGGGGGCCGATCAGAAGAGGAATCAGCTCCGAGAACCACCTGGGATGTCAAAATGGGGTTAAGAGAGCAGCTCTCCTCCTGCAGAACTGCCGGATGACGGGCGTAAACACGTACATCTCCGGCCAGGGAACCAGGGAAAGCCAAAGGGGCATTGGGACGACTCCTGCTACAGAGGTCCACCTCCGCTTTGAGGTTCAACAATCCCGACCAGCTCCAGATGAGTTCAAACTGGGACACGTCTCAAGGAGGGACTTGTCCTGGCCAAAGGAGGAACGGTGTGCATGCCTGTTTAGGGTGCGCGGGGCTAGGGGTTGCACATCGTCAACTAGTAGTGCTCTGCCATGAGCTTTAACATGAAGTACAGTCGCTGGTCCTTATGCAATAGGATAATAAATCCACATTTATGCTCCGTTTCCAAACAGTTAAAATTACAAACTAATTCATACTCTGAATGCGCTCCACAAAAGACATGTGTGATTATATTACTGGATGCTGGAAATTAAATGGCAGAATGCACGTTTTAAAACAGCTTATTGTACAGGTAAGTTAATCACGTTCTAATCTAATGCGCTGCTGCACTGTAACGCACACACATAGGCTACAGACAGTAGCGCGTACAATACATCACGACAATACATCACGCGCAGATCGCGCGCACAGAATCATTCAGCGCGAAAATTATTGTTAACACTGTTCTGTGATTTCTCGGTAAAATAGCTTAGAAACTGAAAAGTTCAAGCATATATTTCTTAATAACTAAATCCCACAGCTTCACTACTAGTAGAGAGACGCTGCCAGGTAGAATTAATTCACACACGCAATTGCTCTCACTAATGCATTAATTCATATGAATGTAATCTTCACTGTACTACTTATCTGTATCTGATTTAGAACGAGCAGGAATCTGTGAGAAATATAACGACCCAAAGACTAAAGAACTGATACAAATAAGCTGTTATAGGTGCAATAGTCAATAATGTGGGGAGCGCTGTCATATTTCATAGCTGTGCACAAGGTGTTTGTCACAGCTCCGGACTTATTTGTTCATTAATCAGCGACGTCGACTTCGACTTGACTTTCATCACATAAAAGTCGATTTAAAAAAATCAGAAGTCGTTCAACCCCTACCGTGAATCCCCTTGCCGATTTATATGGGATACTACCACCATGTTGTCCGTTCTGACAATCACATGACACCCCCTGAGTGAGGGGAGAAAGTGAATCAGTGTCAGGAAGACGGCTCTCAGCTCCAGGCAGTTTATGTGCCAGGAAAGGAACTCCCCTGTCCAAACTCTGCATGCCAGTCTGCCCTCGAAGACCACGCCCCAGTCTGTCACGGATGCATCCGTCGTGACCATTTGGCGACGGTGAATCGCACCCATTCTGACTCCACTCAGGAGAAAAATGGGGTCCCGCCATATTAAAAGGGTGCGAAAGCAACTGTGCGACACCCTTACTAGGCGAGTGGCTGGTCCTGTGGAGCGGACCCCTAAAAGTTTCATCCACCAAAGGAACGTTCTCATGTGGAGCAACCCCAGGGGCAGCACAGGGGAGGCCGCGGCCATGAGGCCTAAGAGCCTGCGACAAGTGCTCACGGAGACATGATGGTCTAGCTTGAAGCGGGCCAAACATGTATTGAGGTTGGAAATCCGGGCAGGAGCCAGACGGGCCTTCATTTGAACGGAATCCAAGTGAACTCCCAAAAACACAGTTTGTTGAGAAGGGGAGAGAACACTCTTCTTGGTGTTCATTCTGAGGCCAAGAGCACGAATGTGGCGGAGGACGACATCCCTGTGATGGCTCACTGACTCCCTGGAGTGGGCCAGAATGAGCCAATCGTCCAGGTAGTTGAGTACACGAATGCCCTGGAGCCTCAAAGGGGCCAGAGCAGCATCCATGCACTTTGTGAACATCCTCGTGCCAAAGCCAGGCCAAAGGGAAGAACCTTGTATTGGTAAGCCTTCCCTCCAAAAGCGAACCGAAGAAACTTCCTGTGCCGCCGAATGACCTGAATATGAATATAGGCATCTTTCAGGTCGACAGTGACAAACCAGTCTCCCACTCGAATCTGAGACATAATAGTCTTCAACATCAACATCTTGAAATTCCCTTTGTAAAGGGAGAGGTTCAGACAATGCAGGTCCAGAATAGGTCGTAGACCGCCATCTCTCTTTGGCACAAGAAAATAGCGACTGAAAAAGCCTCGTTCCAGGTCCGATTGAGGGACTTCCTCTATTGCCCCCTTGAGGAGGAGGGAGGACAGTTCCTGCTGTAGCACAGAAGCCTTTGAGGTGCTGCTTACTACTGTCAGGTGAACCCAGTCAAAGCAGGGGGGATTGCGGAAAAACTGAAGTGTTGCCGGACCGAACTGTGCGGAGAACCCAAGGCGATACCCCTGGTAGCCGCTCCCATTCATGAAAAAAATGCGAAAGAGGAAGCAGAGTGTTGTAGTCTAGGAGACATACCTGTGTTGGGTTGTAGAGAATGTCTGGAGGGGGCGACATCTTACACCATGAAGGAAAGCCTTTGGTGTCCATGTTCAGGATGAGGGAATCCACAGGGACCGATGTACTGCACTGAAAAGTGGCCGGTACGAGGTCTGTAGGCTGTGGGAGAGAACAGAACGCGTCTCCTATCACGTGACGAAGGAACAGGTAGTAGGGGGAGAAGGCCTGATGCGTCTCCCAACTGCCACACTGAAAGAGATAGAAGATGACTGTTTGCTGCACACCGATACCTGCTGGGTGGATGTGACAGACCTGAATGAGGAGACTGTGTTCGAGACAGGCAGAAACATTTGAACGGTCTGGCCCTGCCTCGTGAGGTTTATGGGAAAACTGTCTGGAGCGACTCGATGGAGCCTGCGAGGTCGTCAGTGGGGCAATGGTCGGCCGTGGGCTCCCCAGACCGTGGGTGGAGGGGGATGAGCCGGGGCGCTGCTCCTACTGGCGGTCTTCTTCCTTGGCAAGGAGCGCTCCCTAGACAAGGAGGAGGAGGGGGTGTTAGAGTGGTCCCTCGTCCTCCTAGGCATAAACTGCCTGAGGGCAGCTGATAGAGCATAAGCCGCCATAGAGCGTCCTACGGTACAAGCAGTGTGCTTAGTGGCTCTCAGGGCCAAGTCCGTGGTTTTACGGAGCTCTTTGACTGCCTCTGGAGTCAGGCCGCAGCCCTCATCCATCTCTTTGAGGGCATCCGCCTGGTAGGCTTGGAGGATGGCCATAGTGTGTAGGGCCATGCCTGCCTGACCGACTGCAATGTAAGACTTCCCGGGAAGGGCATAAGTGGTCCTACATGGTTTGGTTGGAAGGAGGGTGCGACTTCCAAGAGGGTGCCAAATGGCGCTTTTCCACTGCATGGTACGGCACGGTACGGTTCGGTTCAGTACGGTTCACTTTGGGGGTTTTCCACTGGGTAATGTACCTGGTACCTGGTACTTTTTTAGTACCACCTCGGCCGGGGTTCCAAGCGATCCGTAACCGTTACCAAAACGTGACGTGTAAACTCTACTGATCACTGATTGGCCTGAGAAAATCGTCAGTACTGCGTCACTGAACTTGCGATACGAGACCCTCCTCTACAGCCCGACCCGCTAGATTTAAATCAGCACAGCCAGCGAAGGATCGGACGCAACTTCTGTTTAAACAAACGCACCTTTTTGCACACCTGCACGAATATCATGCCCTCCTCCTCTACAGCCTGTGGCACTGCCACCACAGTCTCTGCTGCTGGGGGTAAATCCCAAGCATTCTCATAGCCTCTCCATTGCTGTTAAAACATCCACAAAAGATGGCAAGAGGTTAGAAGCTAGCGTGTCCTCGACCCCTGGAATGGCGGTATAGCCCTGCTCCATAGAACCCACTAGGTTGGTGAAGTCAGCGGCTGCCGTGTTAGCAATGTGGGAGGAGAAAGACTGTTTCCAAGATCTGGAGATCTGGGGATGCAGATCGCTGAAAAGGGGTAGCTTCCTCTGTTCGGGCCTTGAATTTGGCCGCTAAGGAACCGCTCGTTGAGTTTAGACGACTGAGATTTGCGGGGCTCATTGGGCCAATCAATGGAGAGCTTTTCAGTGGCGTGCGAAAGCATGTCCACGAGCTCTGAGTAGGCCGCAGAGGCCGCTAGACCGGAGAGCATCGGCTAAAGCAGGCCCAAAATCCTCAGAGTCGGATGCTGCTGTGAATAACACATCATCTAGCCCGAAGGAAACGGCATTGCGTGCCTCCGGGCTAGGACATAAATACTCATGCACGAATTCAACCGGAGAATTCACGTGCACGTGCTCAGGCGAGAGAAGGAGAGAAAAGGCGTGGCCTGTCTGCTCGCTCTCCATCGCCTCGAGCTCCACATCTGAGCCCCAGGTCGCAAATTCACAGAAGGCCTCAGCGGCACTCTGGAGTGCGACGGGGAAAAAGGGCAGCTGGCTTTGACGATACTCCATGGCACTTTACCGTGAAGAGAAGAGAGTTCCACTACTGCAGTCGCGGAAGTGCAAACGAAGAAATCCCAAGAGAAAACGATCGAATCGGGCCTGAAAAATCGCAAAAGAAGGGATAATATGGCTGCTTCGTGAAGGCAGAGAAATCTGAGGAGCAGATGGGGTGTTCCCCAGTATAAGGAGACGACGTAAGAACGTCGATGACGGCATCTGCGCCATCAGCCAATGAATTGGCGTGATTCTATAGGGCTTCAGACAATCGGCACATCCAAGGGGAATTCCCAAAGCATCTTAGCTTATGCAGCGTTGAGTGAACCTATGAAAGAGAACCAAAAATCTTGTAAAATTATAATACAACAAATAAAACAAAAATTTGTATTCATGACTGCTTTAATCTAATATTCAGTGTCATGATGCAGTAAATACTGATGGGAGAGCAGACAGTGAAGCAAACTGGACCCAATGCGATTACAATTTCAGAATTACAGTACCTGGAAGCTGAATGTAAAAACTGTCAGTTCCTGACCAGAATAAGCAGCAAAGTGAGCCAGGATTCTTCCTGATAGTCAAAAGTCTGGTTAACTTGCATAAAAATACATTTCACTGCCATCCCATTAAGCCAGAACTAACAGCAGATTTTGCCTGGAGCTGCAAATGCGTTCTAATTTGTAAACACATGCAGGTGGCTGGAGAGTCCAACTTAACCCAGCTGTGTGAGTGCTTGAGGAGATACAGCGACCGTGAGAGTTTCATTCGGGCGGTCCTTGCTCTTCTCTACAGTCACACCAGTGACATGGAAGAACCTCAGCCACACATCTTAAAGGTACAGAAAAGTCTTCTCTTATCTGATCTGTATTTGTTAACTAAACACGAACAGGCGGGTTTGTTAGAATCAGCGATGAGTGTCAGTTTTAAAGAAAATGAAAAATCTACTTTAAAGCACCTATATTTTAGTATTTATGCTGATTTCAAATAATTTGGAATTTTTAATGCCATTTTAAAGAAAAGTTTGCATTTATTGAAAAGGACTATAAAAGTGTTGTTTTGCTGCATCCTGAATACAATGTATTTATAAAAAAAACTGTCATTATTTTAAAAATAGCTTGTATGCAGTTTTTTTATTTCAATTCATGAATATCATTATGTTTTTGAGGAGTCACACCACATGACATTTTAAAACTTGAACTAACCTTGCCTTGTCATTAAAAGGTCAAGTTATCTGATATTTAAAAAAAGGTATTGATCCGCATACACACATGCCTTGTCCAAATATCCACACTTGTGGTCTTGGTCACTTGAGAGCGTGCGGGCGACCGAGAGTAAGTGTGCAAGACTGTCCCAGCTCTTAAAACACCAAGCGCAGTGCCCTTAACGCTCACTAAATCCACACTTTCGCTCCGGAGCGGTATTCCAGGCTAAGCGTATCCCATCATGCATCATGTTCTGGAAATAAATCGTGAGGCTTTTTGCCGAGATCTCGCGAGAGGTCAGAGAAACCTTTCCAATGTAAGTTAAATATTAACAATAATTAGATATTACAAATAATTTGGTAGAAAAAACTGTGTTTTTACATTTTATTAATGCAAAGATGAGTAGTGGTGATATTTATTTTGTACAACATTTGCAACTGCTTTTTATCACTTAATTAGAAGCACCACAAATTAAACTGTGTCATGTGCTTTAGGGACTACTGAACAGACATTTAGAATCAGAATCACGTTTATTGCCAAGTACAGTACATGTACGAGGAATTTGTCTTGGTAAACTGGTGCTTGACAAGACAACAGAAAATCTAAATTAAATAATAGAAACAATAATGTAACTATTTAAAATATACATTTAGGAAGATAAAATAAAATTTTAACATAAAATACAAAATAAACATTTTCCACATTAAAAAACATTTACTCTACATTTGTGCAGAATATGTAAAGTGGGGCATTGTGCAAGATGTGCAGTGAGGAGCCAGTGCAACTGATTACAGTCTGAGGTGTCCATGGGCATGAGTAATGGCGCTTTTCCACTGCGTGGTACGACTCGGTTCGGCACGGCTCGTTACGGCACGGCTCGGCTCCGCTCATTTCGGGCCGGTTTGCGTTTCCCCTGCAGTTTAGTACCGTTTTAGAGTGGGCGGGATTATTCATGTGTCGTTATAGTTGTGCCGCGACATCATCGTAAACGCGCCACAAACAAACACACAACAAAGGAGCATATCGACGGAATGGTGTTCTTCATTCTCGGCATGTGGATGTTTTAACAGCAATGGAGAGGCCTATGAGAACGCTTGGGATTTACCCCCAGCAGCAGAGACTGTGGTGGCTGTAGGCTGTAGAGATGTTTGGTGCAGGTGTGATGCGTTACTCAAATAGTTACCTATTCATGTAGAATGTTCTGTGAATTATCAATAAACTGTGCGTTGATATCAATAAAATGTGCGTTTGTTCAAACTTTCAAACAAAAGTTGCATCCGATCCTTCGCTGGCTGTGCTAATTTAAATCTAGCGGGTATATGTTGGGTCTTGTGTCGCAAGTTCAGTGACGCAGTAATGACGATTTTCTCCGGCCAATCAGTGATCAGTAGAGTTTACACGTCACGTTTTGGTAACGGTACGGATCGCTTGGAACCCCGGTCGAGGTGGTACTAAAAAAGTACCAGGTACAGTACCCAGTGGAAAAAAAAACAAAAGTGAACCGAACTGAACCATACCGTGCCGTACCATGCAGTGGAAAAGCGCCATAAGAAACCCTGATGGGTCCTGGGTATTGTTAATAAGGGCAGTTACGGATATAAAGAAACTCTTTTTGTGGCGTGAGGTCCTGGTCCTGATCCTGATGGACCGCAGCCTTCTGCCAGATGGGAGTGCTTCAAAAAGTTTGTGTCCAGGGTGAGAAATGTCAGCCACAATCTTAACCGCCCGCTTCATGGTCCTGGAAGTGTACAGGTCCTGAAGAGATGGAAGGTTGCATCCGATTACCTTCTCAGCAGAACAGATAACACGTTTCAGTGTTTAGAAGTATTGAAAATAAAAATAAAGCTGTGCAAACACGTGCATTTTCACAACACTATAAGTGTGTCCCATCATCAGGTAATAAGTTCGACACACTCTTGTGGTCTTCATGCACATTTGAACACTTGGGCCAAACACAGGACATACGTCATATA
>CM049805.1:21593386-21608386 GCA_027422405.1 Ptychobarbus kaznakovi | reverse complement strand
AAATGAAAATTAGCCCATGTTTTACTCGCCTTTTACACATATTACAGATATTTTTCTTACAAAAACGCATGGATTCACTACAGGAGGTATTTATTCGCTTTATTTGACTTGTTTTGGGCTTTTGAAGAAAAAAAAATGACCCACCCATGCCAATAAAAATGACCCACCCATGCCAATATAAAGCTTGGAAGAGCCAGGACAATTTTTTATTTAACTGCGATTGGATTCGTCTGAAAGAAGAAAGTCATATACACCTAGGATGCCTCGAGGGTGAGTAAAACACAGGCTAATTTTAATTTTTGGGTGAACTAACCCTTTAAAACATTTTATGCATGAAATTTGCAGAAAATTGCTGCAACATTATTGAACATTTGCAGAAAATTGCTGCAAATATATTGACTTCTGCCATTTATCCTGCTTAAAACCCATTCAAACAGGATGATAGTGCAGGTTTGTTAGGAGCTTTTGAGATCTACGTAAACGTTACCACATGGTGCCGAAATCAAAGGTTGTGGCATCTCTCCTTTCAATGGCTCTGGTGTTTCTGTGTGAGTTTGTTGTGTTCAGAACAAGTGCAGAGTCTGGTAGTGTGTGGTCATTTAGTGCATGATCTCCAGTTTGTCCTCTGTAACTTATTTAGAAAGTTGGCAAGTGAGTGAAATGCACAGTTCGGCACATCTGTAAACAAGTTTAAACAGATCTAAACACAGATTCTTGCATTTAAAGGGACAGTTCATTCCAAAATTAAAATTATATCATAATTGTATCACCCTCATGTCATTCCAAACTGACTTTATTTATTCTGTGAAACACTAAAGAAGATATTGTGAGGAAAACCATTTCGGTTACCACTGACCTCCATTGTATGGACAAAAAAAATGATTAAAATATCTTCCTTTTGTACTCCACAGACGAACGAGACTCAAACAGGTTTGGAATAGCATAAGGTCGAGTAAATGGTCACAGAATTTATATTTTTGGGTGAACTGTCCCTTTAAGTGTTTGTTAATTTCCTGTATCTTCTCATCGCTCTCTCCTCCACAGTCTTATTATTCTGAGACCCCCATCCAGCAGAAGCTCCTGGGCCTTTTGGTAAATATATTTGATGTCTTATATGTTTGGTAAATGTATTTTTTACCATGTTATATGGTAATGAGTAATTAAGTAAACACCTCCCCCACACTGATGTGACTGCATACAAATCTAAACTATCTTAAAACGACTGTGTTGAACAAGACGAATAATAGTTAATTGTAACAAGTAAAGTACCATAAATTACTCAGAATATATGCTTTTTGGTGTTTTATTGTAGTTATTTGTTTTGACGTAATTTAAAACTTTCATCTAATCTGGTTTTAATATGTAGAGTGTTAATATTCTAGTATTGGTTGCTTGTTGATAGTGTAGTAGACTAATATCATTTTTCATTGTTCATGCATCCCAGTGCATTAACTAAAAGTGATTAATTGAGCCTTATTGTGTCTTAAAGTGTTAGCAGGGGCGGTTTGGACTCCTTGAGCCCTTTACAAATTAAACGTATACATGCTGTGGTTTATCTATGTTGACGTTTATCACATGTTTTTTCCATTGAACTGTGTGGAATTAGTTATTATGTATGCTTTAAATTACGACTAGATTGCTCAACATTGAAAGCAGTGTATCTTCTCCTCTCTCTGTGCTCCAGAATAATATAGCAGAGGTGGAGGAGCTGCGGATGGAGCTGATGAATGAGGATCTGGTGGAGCACATGGTCTCACTCCTGATCAACCCAATGGTGGAGGTGGACAACAGTTACTTTGCTGGAGGGATCCTGGCTCATCTCATCTCAGTCGGGGGGCCGGTGTGGAGTCTGGGTGCTGAGCTGCACAGCACAGTGCAGGAGAAACTGGTGTGTGTGTGTGTGTGTGTGTGTGTGTGTGTGGTGTGTGTGTGTGTGTGCGTGTGTGTGCGTGTGCGTGTGTGTGTGCGTGTGCGTGTGTGTGTGTGTGTGCGTGTGTGTGTGTGCGTGCGTGCGTGCGTGTGTGTGTGTGTGTGTGTGTGCGCGCTGCGTGCGTGTGCAGAGTGCAGAGTGTGTGTGCTGCATGTGTTGTCTGTATCTTAACTCTGTACGTTGAATCTCATTGATTTTAGCACTCTTCTGTCCTGTCATGGAGTTCTCCTGAGCGTGCAATGGTTTCTTACCGGTAAGTGTCTTAATATATACCGTACTTTATATTGATTACACTGTGTATTTATATAATAGTATACAATAGCTTTTACAAAAGACTGGACATAGCTAATCGTTTTATTTTGTTACCAATGCAAGATAAAGCAAATTAAAATTAAAACTTTTCAGTATTAATAATAAATAGTGGCCAAATATTGCAGACAGTTATGTTTAATAAATTGAGAAAAGTAGAAATTGTGATCACGATTAAAATATGATTCATTGTACATTTTAGAATAACAGTGAAGTTGACAAAACTATGATATTACACAAATGGAAATACAGGAATTATATTATGAAATTTGAGTTCATCTGGTGAAGAAAAACTTGTTCTTGAAATCAATTTTTTTGTAGTTTTGGAAAAATAATTAAAATGTAGGCAGAGTCTATATTTATATGTGTCTACAAAATTAATTTTAAGCATTTGTGCAGAAGCTTTTGATGAAAAGGATCACAAGAAGCATATATTCTAGGGCTGTAATGAGATCCCGTGGCACGAGATCCGACTGGTCTCGCGAGAACGTGACGATATCCTCGAAAAAATATTTTGCAGTGTTTACATTAGAGCAGCACAATTAATCGTTAAAAATTGTACTTGCGATCTTGATTCAAACACCCACACGATCTTATTCCTGAACGACAATGATTCAGCTATGTCTATTGCGACTGTTTCACATCGCGAGTGTCAGTGGAGCGTGAGAAGCACGTTTTATTGTAGCGGCCCATGTTGATGAATCAGAGGGTTGCCCATCATCACGCTTCCGATGTGAACGCTGTCATTCACTGATACGGGCGGCGACAAAACATGCACTGCTCAAGCTCCACTGACACTCGCGATGTGAAGCAGGTGTTAAAGACATTCAACTCTGCATTCATGCTGCTGCTGATCCAGAAAGAGCAACACAAACGCTCTTTCAACCACACATCATTATTTCTGTGTTACAGACATTTAAGGCCAACGTATACTTCACTTTGAATGCATACGCGAGGGACAGCGTACAGTGTGCGTGACGCGAATTTCGTCATCAGAATAATACGGAATATACAGAATAATAATCTCTCTCCCCCCCCCTCTCTCACTCTCTCTCTCTCTCTCAGGACGTTCCAGCCCTTCTATCCTTTGCTGCACGTCTCTCAGTGTCCTGGTGTTCAGCTCTGGGCTCTCTGGGCCATACAGTTTGTCTGCTGTCAGAACGGTAAGATAAAAGCCAGAGAGACTAACAAAACAGCACGCCTCTTGAGATACAAGATATTCTTATTTTTAGGTAATTAATGATAATGGTTCTGTTGTTGTAGCCCCTCAGTACTGTAATATGCTTCAGAGTGAAGGAGGAACGGACATACTGAGGGCCCTGAGCTCCCATCCAGACACACACAGTGATGTGAAGAGTCTGACAGAAAACATCCTGACGATCCTGGAGCGAAGTCTTCATCCTGCAAAATGTGAGACATTATCATTCCTAAATAACTTGCCACATGCTATCATCATGTCTTGTAAATATTGCTCCGTGCTACTTGTCAGATTGATAACGAATCACTTAAAGGTGCTGTCTTTCTTTTTTTGACTCTACTAAAGCATAAAAATACCATATGTTTGCAAACATTTTATTTTACGTATGCTACAGCCAGTTATTATGCGTTCTGTGTGGGAATGTCTGTTGTTTTTGGTCTGTGTGTCTCCGCCCACTGCAAATTTACCCAATAGTATTTCAACATTCAAGGTTGCCATTTGATGGAAAACTCAACGTAGTCATGGAAGCCAGCAAACGAGTCCGAGATCACAGATTCTCCCCGACCTAAAACGCCTCGGCATCCATCTAAACAGCTCTGACTATTAAAATGCATATAAATCAACTCATAAACATGCAGTGTAACGCTCGTCGCCTTGCATTGTCTGTAGCGCTCGTTTCTGTTGCGTATACCTCAATCTGGCAACTCTCTTCAGTATTGTGCATTTGGATTGCATTCTCCATTTAACTGCTAGCTGTCAATCTTACCTTTAAGCAATAACTCTTAAATATCTGTATTTTTATCATTTCAGAACACTGATTTTCTTCATGTTTGGTCTGTGTTTTTTCTAGTGGAGGATTTTCATTGACTTCACAGAAGAAACTGGATTCATAAAGGGATGTGCCACTATGTGTCCTGTTACTGAGACATTTCAAAACAATTTAGATTCATTTAAAAAAAAGTTTTCAGTTTGTTATTAAAGTGTGAAATTTGTGAAAATGTGATTTGTTTTAAAATAGGTTTCACAAAAACTTTTGCTATTGGTCAGACAAACACACAGTCCTGACCCCAACTTTTTTAAAGGTTTCAACTTAAAAAAAAAATAATGTTTCCGGATGAAGAACTACACTAGCCATAAATTCGAAGACAGATCCATCAATCAGAAAAATAGCTGTCACCATGGAGACTGGAATCATGGCTGCATCCTTCAAAGGTGACAAGGACTGTCCCATTTAGAAGACTCCTCCAAATGCATCCATCATTACCCAGGCCATGGACTAAAGGATACAACTAGACGTGCCGGTATATGCCATACATCACGATAATGAACATGAACTATATTATTATCGTGGGTACTTAAAGTCCCCCTGTAGTCAAAAATGTTATCCCTTAAAACCCATCTTTGATCATCAAAATTACAAAAAAAAATTATTGTGAAAATAATATTCATGCCTTGGATGTAACTCTACACCCTTGCTTCATTTACTATACGTGGATCTATGAATATGCAAATTAGCCCCGCCTCCACTCAGTCACACCAGCCAAGGTCTCCTGATCCATGACTGATAAAACTATGTTTTTAATGGCGGACAACTACAGTGGATAATGTAAGATTCGTTAAAGTTTCTTACTTGACGATGTTGTGTCCTCAAAATGCCTTGAAGACTCGAATGCAGCCAAGTTTGTGATTCCAGTTCACGAGTGAAGAGCGGACGCCGATGCAGGAGAGGTGGGTCTACTTTTACACCGTTGCAGCAGGTTATTATTCAAGTTAGCGGTTCTGAATACAAATAAATAAGCACTAACAACACATGCCATCGTGAAAACAGTGCAAAATATCAACAGCTAGCGAAACATGTACAGAAAATAGACCGGATTAGCCTGGCTGCCTTCTCACTAGAGTCCCTGCTTTACAGCACAGTTAATGATATGCTAATGACGGATCTCTTTGACGTGATTGGTTATTGATTTTTATGACATATCGGTCTCAAACACCATTTCTGGGACTTTGGGAACCTGCAGTTTTAAGGAGAAAGTACTCTGCGATGGTGCTGATTAATGGACTGGCACATGGTGTGTCTAAACGCATATTTAAAACAGCACAGACAAATAAACTACATAACTTGATTTTCACTACAGGGGGACTTTAAATCATTTTACTTTGTTTTGAAGCCTGTTTAAATTGATTTAAACAGCCATTCAGATTTGTGTATTTGCTATGTGTTCATCACAGCGCCAATACTTAAATATTTAGACTTAATAAGCTATTTCTTTTCAAACTTTGTTTACATTTTATAATAACTTGCCCTAGATATTGTTTGAAAGTGTTTTGAATCTTTATTGTTCAGTCACACTTTACATTAGGAGCTTCATTAGTTAATTCATTAGTTAGCATAAACTCCCAATTAAAAATCATTCCAAACATTCATTAATCTTAGGTAATTACAATATTTAATAACACTTGTTAAAATCAAAAGTTACAACTGTTATTTAATGAGCTAACATGAACTAATAGTTGTATTTTTTAACACATATATAACTTCTGTAGCAGATGTAGGCATTGTGAATGTTGAATGTTAATGCAGTAAAGGTGCAATAGGTGATTGTGTTCAGAAATGTGTTTAATGCTGGTTTCACATCCTGATAGCAATCATTAAGTTAAGTGGTCTAAATGTATTTATATATTTTGTGGAAGGGGTAGGACCAAGAAATGTTCGTCCAATCCAAACGCTCGGTCCGAGTGTTTTAATTGTCTTTCCTGCCTGTCAATATGTGTATTTGCATACACCCGGTTCACGCAGACACGATACGTCATCAGCGCGTTCACGCACGCTGTGCAGACAGAGCGAGGATGACAGACAAACATCAACAACCTGATCTTCCTTCCTGGCAGAGGTGGAAAGAGTACGAACATATTCTACTTAAGTAAAAGTACCATTACATTAGTGAAATTATACTTAAGTACAAGTAGAACCAGTCTAAAAATCTGCTCAAGTAAAAGTAAAAAGTAGCTCATTTAAAATTTACTCAGAGTAAAAAATTACTTACTTACTTTTTAACAATGGGAGGGACGAAAAAATGGGATAGACCAAAGATGTCAAACTCAGTACCTGAAGGGCCACAGCCCTACACAGTGTATATATAACCCTAATTAAACACATCTGATCCAGCTAAACTAATAATTTAGGCTTATTTGAAAACTACATGGTGTGTGTATTGGAGCAGGGTTGGAACTAAACTCTTTAGGGCTGTGGCCCTCCAGGAACTGAGTTTGACACACCTGGGATAGACCTATACATCTCAAACTAGGTGTTTTTAAAGGAATCGGTTATTTAGAATAATAACACATTTGGGCTGTTACCAGGCAAATTAAATCAGTATCAACTAAATGCATCTTTGCAATGCAGAGGAAACAGACACTTCATCTGAAGTGGCATTTAGATGTATTTACACACGGTTTAAAGCAGGACATGAATGTATTTACCCTGCAGTTACAAATGCAGAAACAATGTTTTGATATATAAGACATAAAATGTAAATACTCATTTGAAATTATAATAAAAAAATGAAAATATACTTTACATGTGAAATTAAAACCACCAGTAGGTGTCACCAAGTCACTGTTAATAAGTGATTGAACCGAATCATTTAAACGGTTGATTCATTCAGGAACGAAACACCATCATGTGCTCAGAGATGCAAAACTGTTTGGAATTAGTTTTGTTGTCGAAAAATACCAAAAACAGGCAATATGGTGTCTATAACGCAAGTGTCTTAATTGATTTATTGTATATTGAACTGTTGTTAAATATATATATATATATATATATTATATGTAATCATGCTGATTTTTGGAGAAAATAACAATTGATTTACTATATGAAATTATATAAATATATACATTTTCTGCCCCTATTTCTTGAATTTTGTGATAATTCGAAACGCATTTTAACACTGAATCACGCAGTGAAAGAACGCACTCACACACGCACTAGTCTTATCTACTAGATTTCACGGCACACTGTTTAGAGTGTTTTGTTTGGTTTTTGACAAAATACTGATAATGTCAAATCACCCATCATTAAACAATTACTATATTATCGCAGACAATATTGCACACCCTGCACCACTGTAATTTTGTCTAATTTATGCAGACCCTTTTGCTAAACTGTTAAAGCTTCATTTTACCCACCAATGCAACGATGCAAGTATTTATCTTACCTCTACATGTTTGCGAAGGGTTGATGTTGATATTTTATAAGCTGCTAGTTTGGTCTAACTAAGCAAACACAGCTTACACTGCATAATAGAGCATAAACATGGCCAGGGGTTCACTTCATTTCCTTCGAGTTCAACTTCAGCAGAATACGACGGGGTTTGGTTTTCAGCTGGGTCTGCACCAATAACGCCTGTCTTGATCGTCTGCATCTTTCTTGAGATTTTAGCGCCAGTTTCTTCTTCTGCCCATTATTTACTGCAGTTGTTTCCACGGAGCGATTTTTTTTTACTCCGTAATGAATGTGTTTTAAAATGTAGTGAAGTACAATACTTCAAATAAATATACTTGAGTAAAAGTAAAATTACAGATTTTAAAATGTACTTTAAAAAGTAGAAGTACACAAAAAAGCTACTCAATTACAGTAATGTTAGTAAATGTAATTCATTACTTTCCACCTCTGCTTCCTGGTAATGTAGTGCTTTTACTAACTGTGCTAGTTTTCTCACTGGTGAATGACACATGATGTAGCCCAGCAGTTCCCAATTCCAGTCCCCGCGCTCCCCGTCTCTGCATATTTTGCATGTCTCGCTGAGTAAGTTGAAGTTTAGCGAGGACTGGAATTGGGAACCGCTGACGCTGATGAGCATATGTGTTCAGGGGGCGTGGCTTTGGGCGGTGATTTGCAGGGATGGGGGGGGGGGGTGTTCGCTTTCAGTGCTATCAGGCTAAAGTTAGCATTTTCCAAGATGTTCTAGTGCACCTTTAATTAAGGTTAACTAATGAGACACTATTGTAAAGTGATACTTATTGGTCTTTATAATTCGTTTTCCCTTTAATCTGTGTAAAAATTTTAACTTTATACATTTGTTTGTGTATTGCTTTTATTGTATTTAAATGTTCAGTTATTTTTGAAAAAAGTTATTAAACCTGTTATACTGTATTATAACAACACTTTTTGTGCAACTAAATTTTAATATTGTGATAATACCGTATACAGTGCAATTAAACAGCCTGTCTCCATTTACTTCTATTGTAAATGTATTCTAGTGTATGGATGAGATCAGCTTGGAATAGGAGGGCGAGTAAATGAGCTGATGCATGAATTTTAATCTTTATTTTTTATTAGTGCATTGAATTTCCATGATCAGATACACTGCATCTTTACACCTGTAGTAAGAATCTTGTTTGGATGTGTATCAACAAACCGATAATCCACTAAACCTTTGAAACTGAAGTGTGCTTGTTACATCGTGTTGCCTTGCTGTACTATCAGACAATGACCTCGCAGGCAGCGTTTGCAACGAAGATACCTTCTGAATCTAAGTTTGGACAGCTTTTAATCATCTACAACAAAATGGTGATACCTGATCACATATTTAAGTAGAATTTTTTTTTCAAAAACAAACATTTACACACAAACTGCAACTTTGAGGTATCATTTCAACAGTCAACAATATAATTTAGTTTTTTAGCTCGGCAATCACACACACAGGATTGTGGGATAGGTACAGGATTCATCTCGATCAGATCAGATGATGGTACAGTATAGCAATCGACACAATGTGACACGATCATTGGATTCAGACGTTCACCTTGTTTTTCAGCTTTGGGATGCATGAGTGCTGCTCATGATTGTGATTTCTGTCACTCGGTCAAAATGATCGTCCCCTCATTGTGCCCTGCCAGCACTCCTTATAGGACTGACTCCGGTTCATGCTCAGGTATTCCCATTACCCACTTTGTCCTGTTTTAATTTCCTCCTCGGTCACATCAACATTTGGTCTGTCGCTCCTCCATCTGACGCAGCGCTGGCAGAGCACCATCACCGAGCCAGCTGCCCACGCCAGCACTGTACCTACTCCAAAGATGACCAAACCAATGGCCACAAAGAACAGGTAGTCCTGGTGAGCCAGTCCTGGATGGCACTGTCTTCTCAGCCAAAGGCCCAGCTCTGAGAGACGCTGCCCCTGTACGTGTGGAGGACCGTCACACACTGTCTGGCCCTCTTCTAGATCCATAAAACACAGGAGAAAAGGTTTCATTAACCCCATAAACAATTGTACTGCTGGTAGCAGCTTTATAAACATGACAGTCTTATGCTATAACCACAGACACTGTACTGCATTTGATATATGTGAAAGCATTTGTGACACTTTTTGAAATGACTTGAGCTGAAAAGTGTCTCTGCTGTCTTCAGTTGAGCTTCTGATCGCTGCATTTATCTTGTTTCATAGCTGATGAACTTTACACAGTTAGTAATCTGAACTGACTGGAGCTGAATTATAACATTATTGTCTTTTTAGAGCTGCTTTACAGCAGAATTGGATCTGATGAAGTTTGCATAGATTCTGTTACCTTTTCTGTTAATCACTGTGGAGCTGTTTTATATAAAGCACTGTGTAAATAAAGGTGACTTGACTTGAGCTTATATCAGGTCCGAGCGCTGAATTACACACGATGCACAGAGGTCATGTGACAGTGTATACTATGCTATATAGTGCTATGTTCATATTCCAGATATGTTTAGACCCAAGGAATCATTATTTGATAAAACAGTCAAGCAGTTTAATATTGTTCAACTAAAGACATGTTGTATCTTTTCAGAAACTTTTCATTAATGAGTGAATATGAAAAAACATCAGTTTCGTTACCATGTTATTTCCCTCTTTTTTTTATTAATAAATTGAGAAATTCTTTAAAATTTCAAACTACACATGAACCGTGTGTGTGTATATATAGGTGAGACATTTTATTTGATTATATCATTGAATGAAATGTATACGAACATATAATATGAGAAGAATTACCAGTATAAGCCCAACTAGAATTAACACTATATAACTCATGATTGCTCAAAAACAGTCCAAATGTATGAAACCTACGTATGTATTTCTAACAAACAACATAAATATTAAACTGAAAGCATTTCAAAATAAATAAATGTATTTTACTTGCATATCCTTACACTTTCATATGAGGCGCCACGTAGGATTTAAATCAAACTTCTCATCAATACATTCATAAAACACATTCATGTACACCTATAAATTACTCACACTTACATGTATACTATTGGATGTTCAATATATATATATATATATATATGAAATACACGTGCACACTAATATGAAATCCATACCAATACATCTTATGTTAGTAATGAATGCATATACACTTGTGGATAATTAAAAAAATGTGGTCCAGGGTTATATATATATATATATATATTTTAATGATGTAAAAAAGTAATGATGTGCGTTTTGAGGGTCTTAAAGCATTTGCAAACTTTTGTTCCCTTATTAATAATGTGAATTTTTCTCTTCAAAGTAAAATTGGACCCGAATGCATTGAGTTAATTCTGTAAAGTGTTAATTTCCCTACTATACTCAAGACGTAATGTTATAAAGTGCTTGCTTAAGGTCAGCACGATTAGCAGTGGAACTGAGCTGTGTACATTAAAGCAGTGCTCTTTGTCATCCTTTCATACACGGATATTATGTTACCTTACACACTGAATAATTCACAGCCACGTCTGTCCTCGTCTTTGTACTCATGCTTCTGTAAGGAGACACGTCTACTGCTGCTCCACTTCTCTCTTCATTAAATAGAAATGATCATCAGTATCATTATAAATAGTGATGTCCTCCTTAACAAACACCACTGATAAATGTGTCCATGAGGAGTTTAATACAGTAATCATCTCACTGTCTCTATCCCATCTATATAAATACCCACAACTCATCTCTCTGCCTCTTCCTTTATCTTTTTATCATCCAATAACTTTTGTACTTATGCCATATTTATTTTCATCCAAAGCTATTCACTTTTATTTAAATAAATATACAAATAGTTGATATGTTTATGTAACGAGCACTTTAAAAATCACTTACACATTGACAAATGCTTAATATTGAGACGTGTGCACTGACAGCTGTACAGATGTATAATAATAGTGCATATGCTGTAGTATATATGCTATAACATATAAACGGTCAAGCTGACAAATTTTAATTCAGATTTAAAATACCTAAAAATGAGAGTACACACTAATACTCCAACAGTATTATCACGTATATATATATATATGTGTTGTGTGTGCGTGTGTGTGTGTGTGCGTGCGTGCGTGCTGTGCGTTGCGTAGTTTGGTAGTTTGTGTGTTGTGTGTGTGCGTGCGTGCGTGCGTGGTGTGTGTGTGTGTTGTGTTTGTGTGTGTGTGCCGCGCGCGTGCGTGCGTTGCGTGCGTGCGTGTGTGTGGGCTTGTTTTATGTGGTTTATGAGGACACAAAAATTTGTTTAATGACATGGGTTATGAACTAGGTATTACAAGGAGAAGGTGATTTATGAGGACATTTTCAGTGTCCCATAATTTAAAACGCTTATAAATCATACAGAGTGAGTGTTTTTGAGGGAAAATAGAAATGCACCGTCTCCTGTAGGGCTAAGTTTAGGTGTAGGGTTGGTTAGGGCAATAGCACTATACGGTTTGTACAGTATAAAAAACCATTACGCCTATGGAAAGTCCCCGTAAACCATTAAAAAACCAACGTGTGTGTTGTGTGTGTGTGTGTTGTGTGTGTGTGTGTGTGTGTGTGTGTGTGTGTGTGTGTGGTGTGTGTGTGTGTGTGTGTGTGTGTGTTGTGTGTGTAAGTGTGTGTTGGCCTCTGCTTCCAACCAATAAAATATGGAAATAATTTTACTGTACCTTCTGATCACGATGCAAAAAAAGTCAGGTTCGTCAGCATTTTTATTGCTTTCCAGTACAAATGTCTAACGATTCTTGAATCAAGATACCTTTACTTGAGAAGCAAAATGACATAAAATAAGAAGTCTTGTTTTTATGAGAAATTGATCACAAATGAACAAATATCTGGCCTCAGAAAAATCATCTTAATTCAAAGAGAAAACAAGCTTTCATTCTCCATTGACTGCTTTAATATGGTGATTTTTTAACTGCAGTAATTTCTGAAAAAGTGAAAGTGTTTAATGCGAGTAAGAACATTATTCTCTGTAATTTCACCGCTGTGTTCTCCTTCTGTCTGCAGTTAATGTTACAGCAGGGCTCCGGGTCCAAATAAACCCCTACAAAGCCAGCGAAAGGTAAAAATAGGCCAGCACATATGGGACTACAGCAGCGTAGAGCAACGGATGAGATCTTATTTGTGTTTGATCTTTCATTGTTGTGTGAATAGTTGCATGTTAATTTGTAGAGCAAAATAATTAGCTGCACTCGAGGGAATACATCTGGGCCAATTAAAGCAGATGTCTGCGTATTCCTCACACTGTGTGTGTTTGTTTAGTGTGTCTGTGTGTGACTGTTTAGTGTGTCTGTGTGTGACTGTTTAGTGTGTCTGTGTGTGACTGTTTAGTGTGTCTGTGTGTGACTGTTTAGTGTGTCTGTGTGTGACTGTTTAGTGTGGCTTTGTGCACTATAAGAGACCCTCAGCAGACTAAATATAACTGTTATAATGGGACTCTATGAACATCCCTGAAAGATGAACTCAGATATGAGCTTAAACAATCATCTGCAGCTGGTGTATATTTGTGCATGTTTCCATCAGCATCACATACCCGTGAATCATTCAGACGGTTTTTACAAACCCAATGGCTGCTGTTAGTTTATTTTCCTTTAAGCCCTAAATGACTGAGCAGAACTGGTTGATGCATTCATTGTTAATAGAGGGCTATTGTGACCTAAATCTAAAATAGGGCCAATGTACACCGTATTTCTGACACAAACTCAAGTGCTGTATAATATAGCACAGATGACATGCAAACATCTCTACTTAGCCATCAGTCTCACGCACATCCACCATGCTTGTAGTTCCTTTTATTCGTGTTTGTAGTTCTCAGCTGAATTCGCCTCCAAAGCGCGATAAGTTAATATAGGCAATATTAGCCATTTGATTGTGCACGGATCCACACTTCGAAGATGCCAGAATTTATTTCTATGAACAAATTCAGATTAGAAAATCATTGGGTATATTTTCAAATACTTAAACGTCATGAAACTTTCATTTGTATTTTCTAGTGGTCAACTTTTTTCAGGGGCTGAAACCAACGACCAGACTTTTTACAGGTTTTATGAAGGTAAATGTATGACTTATTAAGACAAGTAAAGAAAATGTAAGGAATACATTGAATGAAACAAAATGCATTAATATGGTCTAAACATTTATTTTTATTAGCAATGCTTCAAAGTTCAACTTCCATGCGATCTAATAGATCTCTATTACTCCATGTATGTATTTATTTGTTTTGTCTTGTTCTCCAATTACGATTCTTAAATCTAGAAACATTTACTTGGGAAGCAAAATTAAATAAAAAATACAACATATTGTTTTTATGAGAAACTGATCAAAATGAGTTTATGATTAAAACATATGCCACTATTTGTCCATGGGCTCAGAAATTCAACTGAGTTCAACGGGAAAACAAGTGTTCATAGTAGATATCATGACAGAAGTTGATTCTTGTTTTATGCATAAATGTACTTAATTGTGTTTAATTTCTCTGAAAACATGACTTTATTTGTTCAATTTGTATCTTAAGTAAACAATTAATCCAAAATGCTGCTGCAAGATTAATCTTTAATGAGCCGAAAGAACTTACGTCACACCTCTGTTCATCAATTTGCACTGGCTACCAATAGCTGCTCAATGCATTAAATTCAAGGCATTAAATGTTTGCCTACAGAACCACCTCTGGCTCTGCACCCCTTTACCTAAATTCATTACTTCAGACTCATGTGCCCTCTAGAAGCTTGCGTTCTGCAAGTGAACGACGCATTAACGTACCATCCCAAAGAGGCACAAAATCACTTCCACTGACTTTTTCATTAACTGTTCCCATCGGTGGATGACCTGCCTAACTCAATCCCAGCAGCTGAAATCCTTACCTATCTTCAAGAAGAAACGGCTCAAAAACACATCTCTTCCATCTTTATTTGACCCTCTAACTCTAGCACTCTCTATTCTAATTCTATTTTATCTAATCTGTCTTCTTTTTATTTAAAAAAACACCACACATTTGACCCTCTATCATTGCATATTTATTCTCTAACTGCTAGCTTTTCTGGTAAAACTAACACTCTTTGTTTCTATATTCTATATACTCGTTTTCTTCCTACGTGTACTGCGTTAGGCTAACCAGGACTTGTAATAGCACTTGCTTGTTGTTGCTTTTGTTGCTTTTGATTGCTTCTGTAATGTCCTCATTTGTAAGTCGCTTTGGATAAAAGCGTCTGCTAAATGACTAAATAAAAAATAAATAAGTAAATATATCTTGAAGGATGTTTGGAAAACAAGACAAAAATACAGATGAATGTTTATTTATTTATTTCGCAGTG